>OU026153.1:89990581-90458081 GCA_907269105.1 Volucella inanis | reverse complement strand
ATGACGTAAGATCAGGTGATCTAGCAGGCCATTGTTTAATACGCCTCGGGATACTTGGGTCTGGATAACCATCATGTTGAAACCACATTGTTTCTCGCAACTCCAATGGCAGTTCTTCTAGTAATACTATACTAATTATACTATAATACTTCACTAACCTTTCAAGTTCTTGTTAAGTGCAGTTTAAACACAACCCGACTTGCGTCTTCTATAGCTAGATGAAAACTACACTTGTCTCTTAATCAATATATTCCTTAAAACACATTTTTAGAATTGGAAATTATACGCTCATGCTCTACTGCTTGACAAGATATATATTTAGTTTGTTTATCTAAGTTAAGTTCGATACAAGTGGGCAAAGCAAATACTGTTTTGTAGTTTACGTCTATGACATGAATAGTTATTGTCTTGACTAGTTTATTTATTACTAGTATATATGAATACCCTTTTACTGGCTTTTCACCAGGGCGCGGGCGGGTGGTGTAAGTTTCGATATTTTTCCAGAGGTGGTTGTTGAACTGGAGCCAGTGCATCCTCAACCAGTGGGTCCTAGTACGTGCTAGTTGTTAGTTCGTTACATTAAGTCCAGCCAGCCAACCACTCCAACATCAGTGTTATGCCTTTATGTCATAGTTGACGCCGACGGGATTTACATATAACTACATACAAATTCCATGAAAAGACTTTTTCAGAGAATTGCCTCGCACGGGATTCGAGCCCGCGCCCCTCTGCTTGAGGAGTCTATGCATATGCAACTACCCCACGGCCACCCCCATATTACTCATACTTTTAACTGTGAGTCTGTCACCACTAAATGTTAAAACATTTGTTTTTATTTAATGTTATCTTAGTTTTATTTCTACTGTTCGTCGTGTGTGGATGTACTTTCGTTTTTCTCCGCATTAAGCTTATTACATATAAATTATTTTTTCCATTCCATATCTCTACCTCTGATATTAGTTTTGTGACATTATTGCATTATCCGTAATATTTTTCGGCTAACCTCAATTTTTCGCGTTCAAGAAATGTTGCTGTGTCACTTCTAATATCGGTTTCGTATATATTTAGTGGATAATCCCAAGTGTTGACAAACTTTCTATACTTTCCGATTTTTCTGAGTTTCCACTGCAGTTTGTTTATTACGTAACAGTGCGTAAAGCTCATTGTTTATATTTTTCATTTGTTTTATTTTAATAACATTGTAATGTCTTGTGGATTCACTAACTGCCCAATCGTTGATGATAATGTTGACTATATTACAGATAAGAGCATCTGTGGAAAATCATTCCATGCAATTTGTTTTGGCAACCTTCTTTTCTTTTGCGATGAGTGCAAGATTATCTCGCTCTCGCTCGTTCTGCTAGCTTTAAAGTACCTCAGTGACTCCAATGACTCATTCCAAAAAAGTCTCACCAAAATGATAACGATGAATCTGCTTAGGTAAGAAAGTAGAGTACTTAAGAAAGTACTTAACTGACCTAATTAGTCTAAGCTCACCAAAATCGGTAAACAATTTGCAAGTCTCTTCGGGATAAATACTGCGATCAGTGATCTTATAGAAAATTGTTTCGCGCAAAACATCTCTAACCTTAAATTGTGCGAATCGATAAACACCTTGAGTGAAGATTTTGAGGTTCATTTTCAGCCGCCCTCAAAGGAACAACCGTTTCCATACTCAACACCACCAGAACGTTCACCACAATACATCTATTTTGGCTGAATTATTGGAAACCAAATTCGAACCACTTTCACCACCACCAACTCGTCCATCACGGTTTATTCAATCTAAAAATTTTTCCTTTGCCCCTTCAATTCAAGAGCCCGAAACTCTTTCAACGTCAACTCCTCCCATTGCCATCCAAGCAAGCTCATCAAACAAATACGGTATCAGAATCAGCCAACGTAAAAGGTTACTATCATCTCATCACAGAGGTAGTCGAAACTTTAAATTCGACCTTCCCGCTAGATACGAATGGTTATTTAAAAACCCTGCTGGTTCTTATTTGAACATTTGAAAGATGCATATCTCTTAATGCATAAACAGGATAAAACTAATCTTAGCATTTTATTTATTTCTAAGTTATTAAATTCCGTTTCCAACTCCCGTCGCAAACCAGACTCTGATTCCAGAAATAAGATATCGAAACCCATTCCAAGCCGACCCAAACCTGACTCTAATTCTAGTAATAAGATACCGAAACCCGTTTCCAATTCCCGTTCCAAACCTCTAATTGGAGACACAAAACAAACATATTCCCCAATTTCGTCCATCCCACCCACACCTGATTATCAGTCCTCCAATAATATAGCACCAGTTGCCACCCTCAAAATCTTCGTCCACTGGTCCTATTTTTCACCTCCTTCTGCCTTCCACAGTTAAAATAACTCAACAACTTTCTAGACTCTGAAAAACTTATTTATCAAGTTCCACGAGATTTTCAATATGTCTCCCCAAAAAGAGTCAGACGACCTTGCTGCTTTTGGTAACTACGTGAACTCAAAAAAGATTCCACACCTTTACCTGTCCAAAAGGTAATTCTTCTTGCCGAGGCGTCCTATTGGCCGTCCACAATGTCCTAAACTCTTCTTAAATCGCTGTTTCCACTTCTTCTAAGCTTGATTACGTTTCAATAAAGATAACACTCTCCTGCAAGCTCCTGTAGTTTTTGTTATTTTTACATCCTACCTTATCTTCGTATTCGGCGATTTTAATTTACATCAACTCCACTGGGCATTATCAGATAAAGAATTTTTTTTTTTTATCGCAAACCCTAACTCGAGTAAAGAATGTCTTTTCTTGGATGAGCTAACAGACCATAGCACATGCCAAATTAGTAGGTTCTCTAACTACCTATATAATCAATTAGACTTCATTTTCAGCACTGACCCCAGTCTCGCTCTGCATCCTCTCACAATCGACCAGTGATAGCTTTCACTCATCACTTGTTCTTTCTCTTTTCCACCACTCTCCTATTAAGTCCACCACATCTGCATAGCTGCCTCTTCTTACGACTTTCATAAAGCCTATTTCCGCAAAATTAACGCATACCTTAAAAAGTGTTCTTTTCGCCAATATGTTTCTCAATATGGAACGTCCATTTCTCAAAATAATAGAAAATGATGAATACTAATAATAGGTGGGGTGAAAAATAACCTCCTTGGGAATGAATAAAAAAATTTTTTTAAATGTTTTTTTTATTTTATTCAATATAGTTTACACTTATTCCAACGATTTTCCAATTGCTTGATCCAGTCCGAAGGTCTGCAAAATACTCCTCCTTATTGATGAGCCATATTTTGAGGTTTGGGAAGAGGTAATAGTCCGAGGGAACCAAATCGGGCAAATACGGTGGATGCGACAGCAACTGGAGCCGTAATTCATTGATTTTAGCCATTAGCCATTTAGCGTCAGCAAGTCCAAACACTCTTTTGAAATGCTCTCGCGTTCGTGTTTTTGGTCAGGAATGATTATGCGCGGCACTCAGCGGCAGGATAACTTTTTCATATGCAAAATACTGCCCAAAATATGGCGTGTGCAATCAGTACTAATCTTTGTGGTATCTGCTAGCTCGCGCACCTTCACTTTCCGGTTAGCCAACAGCATTTCATGTATTTTTTTGACACTTTCCTCTGTAACCGCATCGGAGGGCCTGACGCTACGGACTTGATCGGTAGTGGAGTTGCGGCCACCACAAAACTCTCGAAACCAATATTTGACCAATATTTGTAATCTGACGGAGCATTAGCCCCATAATATTTATCCAACGAAAATCGTTTTTGTTCATACTCAACGTGATGCCATACACGTCTACAACAATCAGCTGTCAAAACAAAACTAAAGACACTGAAATTTGGCATGTCTGCCTAAATATGAACGGATTTCAAGGCACCATAACCATTGTATTGCCCAGATGGCCTTCTATCTATATTTCTTAAAACGTGTTCCTCACCACTTTCCCACCCCCTTTCAAATCTCTACCGGTTATGGCTCTCTCAAAGTGAATATCCACAAATATGGAAGTCTTCTTTCATAACACCAATACACAAAAAGGAATTAAAGAGCGAAGTCACTAATTACCGCCCCATAGTTAAACTTTCATATATACCTAAACTCCTCGAAAGCATTTTGTATGAAGCCTCAAGCTTCTTATCTTGCTAAAAGGGATATCTTCCTACTTGAATAATCGTTTTTATGGTGATCGTTTTAGGTCTGTCCTATCGACCACTTTTTGGCCACGTCAGGTGTTCTTCTAGTAAGTCACCTAGGTCCACTTCTCTTCATCCTAACTGTTAGGGGTCATTTAACACTCAGCACTTTCTCTCTATGTTGCCGGTACCAAATTTTAAAAAAAAGCTTTCAAAATCACAGAACTACTCCATGTACAGACAAACAAATGTATGTAACACCATTTTTAATTTCAAAAATAATAAAACTTACATGTGCAAACAAACAAATGTATGTAAAAGCTTATACAACTTTGTATAAAAGTGAGCAGCAATAATTAGCAGTTTCAATTAATCGATTTAATACTTTAGTTCCTAGGTATACTACTGTCTTATAAAATTAGAGTCCACTAGATCCCTTGTTGAGTCCTTTTTCAACGTGTACTGCAGTTGCAAAACAGCATACGCGAGGCCAAGAAATCAACGCCTTGGTGATTCCCCCCCCATTTGGGGAAAAAAATACCAACCGTGGGCAACCAATACTCACCAATTCTATTCAGCACATATGGTATTTATAAGCTCGATGAGGTTACGCCTGAAAAAAACAAAAAATAAGGAAAATTTTCTTTAAAAAAAAAGTTTAAGGTTTAAATTTATAAAAATTAAAGTCGAATCGGGAAAAAAAAGTTGTTGCTCGACAGTAAAATACCTTGGTCACTTAATTACAAATCATGGCATAGAAGTATATCCTGACAAAACTTCTGTCATTTCAAATCCAACAGAACCTAAAAACACCAAACAAGTCCTATTATTGCTTTAAACGTGCTTGTGGTATCGAAGATACCAAAGCTTTGCTGATGTCTCTAAACCACTACGTGACTTCACGAAGAAAAATGCTTGTTGGATTTGGGGCAAAGAGGAGCAGACATTTTTTAGTTCTCTGAAATTTTTGCTTGTAAGTGCATCAATTCTTCAAGAAGCACATGAAGGAAATTGTGCTATAGGAGCTGTTTTGGTCCAGAGGGAGAAAGCCGATGAACACCCCATTTTATATGCATCTAGACTTTTAACCCCTGCTCGACAACCGAGCGTGAAACGTTAGCCATTGTCTGGGCGATAAGCCCATTTCCTGGGTATATCCACGAAAGTGAAGCTTTTCTTAAAACATACCATCAACCGCTTAAATGGCTCTTGACCCTCAAATCTCTGTAGTCTTTAACTGCAACCATACAACTTAAAGATCGAGCAGCTGATATGCTTTCTCGGCCCTTTTGTAATGAACAAGTTTACACAGCCAAGCACTGTGAAATTATTAATTTTCATATAGATATACCACGAATTAGAGAAGCGCAGCTGCAGAATAATTAGCTGAAAACAGTTGTCGAGTCAATTGAGAGTAATGATGACAACGTTCCTCGATGGACAGCACGTGGATATATAGTATTTTAAGTGATGGAATACTTTTCAGGTATTTATCTGAATCTGATGCAGAGGACGCGCAGCTAGGGATATCACACCAGGAACGAAAGTCATTTTTTAGAATTAGAGAAGCGCAGCTGCAGAATAATTAGCTGAAAACAGTTGTCGAGTCAATTGAGAGTAATGATGACAACGTTCCTCGATGGACAGCACGTGGATATATAGTATTTTAAGTGATGGAATACTTTTCAGGTATTTATCTGAATCTGATGCAGAGGACGCGCAGCTAGGGATATCACACCAGGAACGAAAGTCATTTTTTAATAATAATCATGATTCCGCAACAGCAGGACAATATGGAATCGATCGAAATTATTCCAGAATCGCTGCAAGGCTTATAAGCCTGGCAAACCGAGAAAACCCGCAGGTCTTCTTCAGATTGCCAGTAGCTACCAGCGCTTCGAAGTAAATCTAACACATTGCTCAGGAGTTCAACAAACCCCCACTACTGTCTATCATCCTGAAGCCAATTCGGTTGAACGTAAGAATCGAGATTTAAAAGCCCAATTAGTCATCTTGGTAGGCGACAATCACACAACATTTGCTGATGACTAACCACCGATAAGGGCTGCAATGAATACCGCAAAATGTAATAGAACGCGTTACACTGCTTTTTACCTTACATTTGGCAGAGAACTAAGAACCATTGATAGTGCTCATCATGACATCAGACACAACATTCAGTCAGAGAACTTTAAACTGCAAATCACTCCAAGACTCCTACTAGTCGAAATTTTGCAAGAAACAAGAGAAACGACTGAAAAATCTCAGGAATACAACAAAAGGTATACAGACACAAAACAGGGACCGGAACCAAAGTTTAAAATTGGAGACTTGGTCTTAGTTACCACACATGTAACAAGCAAAGCCTCCAAACAAGTCACTTCAAAACTTACACCGAAATTTTTCATCAACACACCAAATTGCCGCGAAAATCTTCACGGAATATCACTACTGCCGTTTCGTCGAGACGACTTCACCACTAGAGGGGAAGACTATAACCAGATTATATTCTGAAATCATAAACTGTTTTATAACTTAATTATGTATATTGAATTAAAATGTTTGAATTGTAGTGACTGTAAAAAGCTTTAAATATGAAATTAGAAACAAATGTATGTAAAAGCTTTCTTAATCATAAAACTAATACATGTACAGACAAACAAATTTATGTAAAAGCTTACACAATTTTTTTATTAGACTGAGCAACATTAACAGTGTCCAGCAGTTGATTTGATGCTTTAGTTCGGCGGTATGCTACTGCCTTCTAAAATAAGAGTCCACTAGATGCCTTATTGAATCCTTTGTTAAACGTGTGCTGTAGCTGCAGAACCGCATACGCGATGCCAAGAGACCGCTAATGCGTTTTTTTCCACCAAATTTTGCCTTAACTCGAGAGTTGTTATTTCTCTCAAAATTTGTTTTGTGTAGATGTACATATCAATTTCTAAACAAAAAAACTTAATAAAAAATCAAACTCAATTTTTTTGAATGGTTCCACAGACCATCTGCGGTGGAGATCTTATATTGCTACAAAATAGAATAAAGGCAATAATTCCTTCGAAGTCCCAAAGTACAGCGAATACCAAATACCAAATAAGGAACATAAAAGTAAGGTTAGCGAAGACGACATGAATATGGTCCACACATCAAAAGAAGACGGGATGGATTACACAGCATGACAAGGTTTTGGTAACATGAGTGATGATACGAGCATATATGATAACTGTTTCTTTAAAGTTACTTAAAATAATAATTGAAAGCAAAACTGTCTCATAACATCAACTTCTCGTGTTATTGACACGTTTAAAAAAGTGATTTAAGTTGTTTTGAGATAGTTTTAAGTGAAATTACAATACAAATAGTAAATACGGGAAAAATTGGTCGATGCATTTACCAATAAATTTTGTCATGTGTGTGGTAATATATTATAAAGGCACAAGGAAGGGCTGTAAGTGAAAAAGTAAAACAGGCCCATCAACTTTCTTTTAATCCTTCTATAAAACAAGAGGAGAATGGATTCCGAAATTGTCTTGTATCTTGTGTTATAGTTACATCTGGGATAATCCAAAGTACTTCATGATTTCTCGGATTTTATTGAATTCCTGACAAGCAGATATCGGACCTTGGAAGCCATTGATCAGATCTCCAAGTCAGGACAAACTAAGGCCAAGAAAGTTTCCTTACATGCAAAGGAAAATGCAAGAGAAAATGAAAAGGATTCATGTATTCTTTGCCATGGACAACACTCAATTTGTAGATGCAACAAATACCTAGCCGCTGACCCAAAGAGAAGGACAGAGAGAGAAAATGGACAGAGAGATCGTCAACCCTCAAAAAGAAGATGACAACAGTACTGTCAGAATGGACACACATATCCGGGCTTGAACTTACCGATTCACAGTTTAATCATCCAAACAAGATTGACATTCTATAGGGTTGGGACGTCTATTCAGATATAGCGCTTCAGGGCATGATTAAGGGAGAAATCAGGAAGGCTATTGCACAAAAAACGGTTTTTGGGTGGCTTTAAATCGGTCTGGTGTGTGAGAGTAAACAGTTTACCAGTTCGTTTTATACGAAGATAGAAAATATAGAAGGAATAATTCAGAGATTCTGGGAAAATGAACATGACCCACAGAAGATGGTATACGCTAGCGAGTTGTGTCAGATGGAATGTATAAGGTAGCACTTCCATTTGAAGAGGGAGGGCGTCCAGAATTCGAAATGTCATATAATTCAGCATTAGCCAGATTTTTACAGCTGGAAAGACGTTACAAAACAGATTTAGAAGTCGAAGAAAGGAAAAAGCAAGGCATGGAAGGGTTTTTTGATTTGGACCAATTTTACTTCGGAATGATTATCCGATCATATACTGCGTTTCCGTAAGCATCGGGTGGAGTACGCAGCTGATATCAAAAAAATGTACAGACAAATCTGGATAGCTAACGAAGACGCAATGTATCAGTTAATTTTGAGGAGAAGAAGTAAAGGCCAAGCGGTAAAAGCATTTTGTCTGAAAACAGTAACATTCGGAATTGAGGCTGCTCGATCAGAACACTTCTCCAATTGGCAGCGGAAGAGGGGGATGATTTTCCACTAGCATCAACCATTGCAAAAAATAATTGTTACGTGGATGATGTTATACACGGAGTGGATTCAATCGCAGAAGCAAATCAAATGAGAGAAGAATTGATGAGAATGATGTAGTAGGAGGTTTTCCTCTACATAAATGTCTTAGCAATTGTCTCGAGTTCCTGGAGGCAATTCCAGCCGAGTTTCGTGAGATGGAGCTGCCTTTATTATTCAATGAGAGGGGCTGTTTTCAAACTCAACTGGACGGTACGAGTGTCTTGCACAAAGCGAACCATCTTGTCAGACATAGCACGCATGTATAATCCAATGGGTTGGATCATACCTTGCATCATTAAGGATAATATAATGATGCAATATTTTTGGACAAAACAGGCTAATTGGGATGATGAAGTGGATTCCATCATTAAAGCGAAATGGGAAAAATTCAAGATGGAGCTTCAAGATTTTGAAAAGCTACAAATACTAAGATGCATCGAAACAACTAAACAAACAGCAGTGCAATTACATGAATTCAGTGACGCCTCTGAAGAAGCATATGCAGCAGCTATCTACCTTCGGGTACAGACTTATGGCATAGTGACAACAAATCTCTTAATATCAAAGACTAGGGTGGCACCGGTTAAAAGGAAAACTCTGTTACGACTAGAATTATGTGGTGCACTGCTGTTAGCAAAACTTATAAACCATGGGAGAAAATTATTCATTTGGAGCAAATACAGAAGTTCACATGGACAGATTCTCAGATGATTTTGGCATGGATATAACACGCACCTCATAAGCGTGAAAAATTCATCGCAAATCGAATAGCAGTAATCACCTCACTGATATACAGGAATGGCGGTACATCCCATCCAAGGAAAACCCGGCTGATATTGCGTCCAGGAGAACTTTCGCAAAATAACTTATCTAATGTCGACAGTGGTGGAATGGACCAGCATTTATCGAAAATTCCAACGCTCCAACACATACCGATATTGAAATTGTAGACACGGAGTTGGGGAATATTAAAACAAAACGCTGAAACTTCGTACGTGAATCACCTTAATAGAGGCAGCGCCAAACAAACGTTATTCTCAATCTGCATGCACATTCAAGGTGTAAGGGATAAAACACTAATTGACTGCTTGAAGAGGAAGTGAAAGGTCTAACAAACCAGAAAAATGTTAACAAGAAAAGTGCACTAAAGAGATTAAGCCCCTTTCTCGATCAAAATGGCTTCTTGCGAGTAGGAGGGCGATTGGACAATGCTGATTTACCATACGATACCATACGACCATAATGTTACCTAAAACAAATCCCTTCACTTCATTATTAATCATAGAGGCTCACATGCGGACCATACACGGAAGTAAACAACAAATGATGGCTTACCTAGGCTCTAGGTTTTGGATTTGGGCATGTGCACCGTTTTGACGCAAATTGAAGAGTGTCTCAATTCACGACCATTGTGTCCATTGTCAGAGGACCGTAATGATTTAGAAGTGTTAATACCCGGACATTTTCTTATTGGCTCCGCACTTAATACAGTGCCAGAGAAGGGCATAACAGAGTTGAAAGAAAATTCAGTAACGCGGTGGCAGCTGATGCAAAAGATTACGCAAAATTTTTCGAAAATTTGGAAAAGTGAATACCTATCGCGAGTTCAAAAAAGACCTAAATGGCAAACTTCCAATCGAAACCTTACTTAATTCTTAATCTTTAATACAGATTTATGCGCATGTTTAAATTTTCCACATATATTTATAAGGTATATTCCAACGCACTTATTTCTTTTCTATCTTTCTTTTTATGATCATCGGCGAGACCCTCGCAACCGTGAAGGGGGAGGATGTTGCGAAGGCAAAATGAATTCCGAATGCTAAGTGAGGCAATATGAAGAAAAATATAAAATGAATTATGAGTCAGCAAACACTACAAGGTACACCATTGGACTCCGCATTCCAAATCAATAATTACAAATGATCGAACGACAGCAAGCTCAATTAGCAT
Source organism: Volucella inanis (assembly GCA_907269105.1). Classification (NCBI taxonomy): domain Eukaryota; kingdom Metazoa; phylum Arthropoda; class Insecta; order Diptera; family Syrphidae; genus Volucella; species Volucella inanis. The sequence continues at coordinate 90,447,353 of OU026153.1, read as the reverse complement.
CAAGTAACATCGAAGGAATATAGGTCACAACTTACAATGTACCCACAACACAACACGATTCATCGATTGAGTTATTGGGAGCGACCTTTATTTGTTTACACTATAAAAAGGGCAACAAAGAAAACATATGACACAAAGTAATTACTTATCAAGCGACATGATGACAATGCCTTGGAATACATTGAACTGGTGATGAAAGTGTTCGACGTTTGAAAGCTTAGTGCTTGGACATTCATGGACGAAGATCGGTTGAAAAACTGTAGAGTTCTGGTTGATATGAACAAAATAAAAGTATTGTAACGATTTGTAATGATTATTTTAATATATTATAACCTTGTTAACAATTCAATTTTGCGAGTTACCATAGCGTTACATTTTGCGACTTACCGTGGCGTAACACTTATCGAATGGTTAAATGTGAAAAGAAATCGATGCCGTTTGTATCGTTTTGGCGTGAACAAAAGAATCATTATGATGACTGTTATTTTTGTTTAACTAAAGCCGAAAGGTTTTCAAAGAAACTTAAAAACTAAATAGAATACTCTAAAGTAGCTTCTGTGTCCATGCCAATACCTTTTAATGAAAAACTTTCTGTGCCCACGCCAAGAACACAAGTGATGAAGATGACCGTGAAGAAAAGTATGCGCTAGAAATGGAAATATCCGAATATGTACCTTCTAAAAGTTCATTGGAAGAATTACATCTTGCTGCTGTGTTGAATGATTTGTTCCGCGATTTAAGTGTATCCATCGTACAGTTTGCAATTCTCGGTTATAGATTACAAGAATAGAATCTGTTATCAACAGGAACTAAGTTATATTTGCCAAGGAAAATAAACAAACATTTAGCTATCTGCTTCACACGGAACGAATCTATATGCTACTGTAACGACATGAACGCATTGATGAATGAGTTATGGATCAGTTACAGAACAAATGAATGGAGCTTTTTTATTGATCGATCTAAAACGAATTTAAACCAGTTCTTCTTAATAATGGTCGAGAATATCTTCCCATACCTGTAGCATATTCAATCACTTTAAAAGAAATATGTGATACTATGCAATTTATATTAAACTTAATAAAGTAAACACTTACTTGGTTAAAGATTGGCTAATGAGATCGGAATTTGTCGCTGGAAAATTAAATGTCAAATATTCACCTTTGATCAAGGCACAAAATGTCTTTCTTCCACCTTTACACATAAAGTTGAGTTAATGAAGAATTTCGTGAAAGCTTAGGACAAAACTGATTAAAACATTTAAAATCTGTTCTCCCTTAGTTAAGTGATGCCGAACTTAATGACGCTACGTTTGTTGGACCGCAAATACGAAAATTTATGAGCGATGTCAATTATGAACTTAAACTAAATAAAAAGGAACTAGCAAGTTAAACATCATTTAAAGGTGTTATAAACGGAATTTTGGGAAATCACCAAACCGATAGCTCTGAAATGTAAGTCGCAAAGTTATTAAAAACTTATAAGGATTTAGGTTGCAGAATGTCATTGAGAATACATTCCTTGCATTCACATTTTGATATTTTTCCAAAAAGTCTTAGAGCGGTGAGTGACGAACGAGGAGAACGCTTTCACCAGGACATAACGAAGATCGAAGAACGTTATCGAGGTCGGTGGGATGCGGTCATATTAGGGGATTACTATTGATCTTTATTGCAACAAGTGACAAACGTGAAAGCTGAAAATACATGTTTTATAATAAATGAGAATTACAAATATCAGTACTCCGCGAGCTGTTGACAAAACGCGCCACATGGGCATAGTACCCCGGCGTTAAATCCCGGACCCTATAAATTAATTTGTATCTTTTCCTTGATAATAATAATAATAATAAAATAGAATTTCAATATTTATATTTTAGAATGAATTAAATGAGTTTACTTTTTTTAATTTTTTAGTTTTAATGCAATGCCAATTAACCTTTCGCCACTTCTACTTTTGCATGTATTTTGATATTAATTCTTGTATCCATAACACAGAAACGGTACATGTTACAAGATAATCTTTGCTATATACTTAAAAAGAATTCCCAATTGATAAAGGAATACCTTATTCTACTCATGTTACACAAACAAAATTGAAACCTGTCACGGAGTATTATTTTCAAATTAATGAAAAAGTAAATAATGGTTTAACACATCAAATAATAATAATAGATGCAAAAGAAGTAGAACTAGAAGCAAAAACCAGAGCAAAGCAATCGTATACAATGATTTAACAGAAGAAAAAATAAAAGAAATGGTAATAAAATATAGGGGTTAAAATATGATGGATTATGTTGTGAAAATTTGACAATAATGACAAAAATCCAAACCATCTACTGCACAAAGAAATCAACAGTAATCGATACAACATATTCAATTTAGATATTTCTTTAACAAGAAAAAAAAAAACATCTCATACGAAAAATTAATAGAAAAATAATAAGACATTATAAAATAGGAAACAATTATACAGTTAAAAAAAATTGCTTATGGCTTAGCACTGCAAGATCTAAAAATATATAACGAAACTATACAATTTTACAAACAACGAAAAACAAGTTGATTTATATTATTTCTACCCAAGTATAGACTTGCAATGTTCGAAAAACATGATTTAAACGAAGATGAAGTAATGAGCATTTTAAATGGTGAAGAGGATGGAAAGTCTTATATGATTACTCAGTAGCAACACTTTGTTATTGAAAGCGTATCATAGATGGAGGTTTTTAATGTAAAACTTAAGTATGTATTATGTCAACCTGGTAGACGGCCACAGGCCAAACCATTAAAGACTTAACCTAAGTCGTTACATTGTAAAACATTTATTGAAAATAAAAGTCAACTAACTAAAACTATAGACTTGCTTGAAATATAAGACAGAATTGAGGTGAGGAAGAACAAAATATTAAAAATTGAAGCCCGATTTGACCAAGAGATTAACAAAACATAAATAAGAAATAAGTAAACAATTCATTAGAACACCAAAAACCTTAAGGAATAGAAAAATCAAAGACGAAAACAAAACCATCCACAGAGATAAAATTTCCCATTACCGAATCTATCGAGGTACAATTTTATGATGATGACGATCATTCTATTACTCATTCCGATGATAATGACTCAAAGATTAAGAGTTACAGAAATTATGAAGGAAATGGGTACCTAATTCTTTAAACAAACAAAATTAATATGATAAACACTAAAATACCTTTTCCACATAACCCAGATACCAAAATCTCTTAGACACAATGAGAAAAAATGTAGTAATATTAGTAATGTAATATTATACAATATTTATTATAAGACTACCAAATTTTACCGCAAAAAATGATATACCAAACATTGCCACAAACCATTGTTTGTGTAAATAAAATATCAGTCCTAACACCAACCAAAGCAAATGTATCAAAAGCATACTAAATCACCACCTAATGATATCTTACTATAGAAGCAATGTCCTATTAGAAATTTTAGAATTAGGAACTAAAATGCTAATACTTAAGAATATTAGCATTAATAAAATGCTATAATAATAATAGCATTATTTATTATAATATATAAAAATAAAATGCTATATTTTTTGATAAATTTTATTGTGCTAAAGCAAAAAATTTTGGAAAATACATCAATTTTCAAATTGTATCAGTAGTTTTCAATATGTCCACCTTTGACGCGAATAATGGCCTTGAGACAGCCAAAGAAAGCTTCGCACGCTGCACGGAAGTGGCTTTGCGGTATTTTGGCCCATTCCCGGCGAAGTGCTTTTTTGAGGTGGTCTAAGCTTTGGTATTTTTCAGTGCCAACCTTCGCCTTCAAAATACGACGCCACGGTCCAAAAATACGAGCGAAGAGCGGTCTATGGTCAAATAGCGACTCATTGGAAAAAAACCAAATTCGGCAACTCACCACTTTCGTGCAAGCGTAGCAACTCCGCTCTTTCGATTCTAATTCTTTTCTGTTGCGGTGTAAGATCGTGTGCTTTTTGGAACTTCATTGTTTTGACCCCAAGCTCATTTTTCAGTATGTGTTGCATCCGTTCCAACGATATGTTGAGCTCACGAGCCATTTTTCTTCCACTTCGATGCGGATTTCGCTCAATTCGAGTTTTCACTTTCCGAACAATTTCTGCCGATGCTCTTGTTTTTTTATGACCACCTCCATGGCGTTTTGCAACGCTGCCAGTATCACGGTAACGAGCTATGGTTCGTGACAAAAATGATTTATTCACGTTGAGGTGCTGGAGGGCTCTTACGATAGCTACTTGTGGTTTTCCAGCCAAATAGAAACCAATCACACTATCACGTTTGAATTTCATCGCGGATCATCAACACAACTGAGACGCAAATCGTTTAAAAGGCTTGTAAATAATAAAATTATCTGTCATGTGTCAAAATTTGAACAGTTTGGAAATTATAGCAGTCTCAAGTTGGTTGCAGTTCGAGTCTGTCAGGGTGTATACAATACAAATTATTATAACGATTACCTTTAACACTATGGTAAGAGGAAATTATATTATAAATATTCAATATATATTATAATATAATATATAAATAGCAATACTTATCGTAGGATAGAAACGTATATCAAGAATTTTACATATTCCTCAACATTATAAAAAAATATTCAAGAAAAAAATGCCAAAGAAATAACTCTAGAAAACCTAGAAATCAACTAAATAAGAAATTTAGAAAAATTTAAAGAATTCCATTTATAAATATTGTATATTTCATTCAGGAACAACATACTCTGTAATAACCATAATTGTAATCTTGTAATTCATTTAATCTAATAATTTATAGAATCTCATCTTCGTACGGCGGGGTTATTTCAAAGATATCCTTCCCCTCATACCACAAGAATCCGCTCGTGCCCAAGAACTCCCTTGCGTTTAAGTAACAGATAACAACCTCGACGAAACTGGTTGTTATCATTTTACAGCAGACTATCCCAAGTTCACAAGAGATAAAATAACCCTAAATTCCTAACGCATCGTTATAGTAGACATTGATTTAAACCGTTTACCGGGTTCAAAAATGACAAGTGTCAGAAAATCGCTTTAAAGTTTTATATACCCGAAAATCAAATATTAAGCATGAAAAAAGAGAGTCTTCGATTCCTAGTCCATAAAGTGTAGCAGTGTCAGCACCCATATTTAGAGTATCTTTTCGGTTTGGTCTACGTATAATTCTGCCATCTTTGCTGTTTGTAACTCAGCTCTGCTGATCCTAGTATTTAAATTGATTTTGATTTACATGAAGATAGTAGTACATTGCATGTTATCTTTCTTACATTTCTGTGGAGGTATCATTTTTTTCGGTCGACTTAAAATAGCACCAGTTTTCAGCCGTCGTTCTGCTTACATTTCTCGGCTATTTTCTGATAATAAATATTAAATCACTGAAAAAATCAAATCAAATCATTAGTATACCTACAAAGACCCATCGACGAACAAAATAATTTAGGAATTTCAAGAGCACAAAGCTGCTTAATAAGCGCGCCAGGCAGCTGCTGAGTAGGTATGCAAAACCGTATCGGAGCAACGAACGCTTAATTTAGTTAGTAAACACGAACCCAGCTCCACATACCCCAGCGATGACCAGTATCAGCTTTCTCCAGTTCATTTTGTGGCAACATCTAAGACTTTAAAAAAAAATTTATTATTTATTTCTTCTAAATGTATGTACATCACACATTTTAATAAATTTAACATTTTTCTTCTAATGAATTGCATATATAGGGTGATTTATCATGAGGTTTGCTTTTTAATGAGTTTTTTTATGATAGATCAAACTACTTTGTCATTTTTATTCAGCATTGTATGGCAAGTTATCGGGCAGGACTCACACCATAACAGCGTCTCCAGATTGTTCAGCTGTATTACGAAAATCAGCGTTTTGTGAGAAATATTTTTCGTGCGATTCTAGAAACGTACGGTGCGCATAGTCGACCTATGACCTATGAAACCACTATTGCCAATACGATTCGCAAATTTGAGCCCCAGTTTACATTAGTGGATGATACGCGACCGGTTAGACCACATCTACATCCAGTAACTGAGAGTGTACGCGAAGGCCGTGATGAATCGCTTTGTCGTCGTTCTCAGCAGCTTGGCTTAGCGTATCCAGTCAATGAAAATCCGGTGTTTTATCGTGAAATTTTCAACCCATTTCTGGCTCTATGGATACGTTAGTAAACAAAATTACCGTATTTAAGCTGATGAGCAATGCGAAGAGTACCAATAGCAATCATTAGATCCATTAAAAACAACGGTATGGTGTGGTTTATGGGCTTGTGGAATCATTGGTCCATATTTCTTTAAAAATGAAGCAAATCAGAATGTTACCATCAATGGTAAACGTTATAACACCATGTTAACGGACTACGTGCTTCCTGAGTTCCGGTGAACTCTGGTTTCAACAAGACAACGCTAGAAGACATAGACATGGACTTGTTGAGAAATCATTTTGGTGAGCACTTGATTTTACTTTTTGCTACGGTAAATTGGCCGCCTAGATCGTGCGATATCACACCTTTGGACTATTCTATCTTGGAATATGTAAGGTCTCAGGTCTTCAGGAATAAGCTAGCTACGATTGATGCTTTGGAAGCCCACATTACTCGTGTTATCCGCGGATACCAGTCGCTATGCTCGAACGAGTCGCCCAAAATTGGATCTTCAGAATGGACCACCTCAAATGTAGTCGTGGTCAACATTTACCATGTATCTTTTTCAAAAAGCAAATGCCATGGATTGCTCTTTTAACCGATAATAAAAATATTGAGTTCACTTTTAAATTTATGTGTTTTATTTTACATTATAAATCAAACCTCACGATGAATCATCCTATATAGAGGTGGCTTAGCCACATTTCTGTTTGTCAACGCCTCGTGCGATCAAGTATCAACAAATTTTTTAAGTAGTTCGTAAGTTAGAATTGTATTGAATTTGATTTTAGTTTAGAGAAAGCGAATTTCTTTTATTATAAATTATCAACTCCATAATTGGTGACCCGAGTTCACTCAAAATAATAAAATGAACAACAACGACCACAAAACCCAAATTTCGGACAACGCTACTCCATCAAAAGAAGCCCCAGAGGCGATTACTCGAGTTGCAATTCGTATCCCTTCATTCTGGCACAAGAGGCCGCAAATATGGTTTGAGCAAATCGATGCCCAGCTCAAAACAGCAAAAATCTCTAAAGAATACTCCAAGTTCAATACAATCACTGGTGCCATAGAGTTTCAAGTACTAACTCAAGTCTCCGATACAGTTGTAAGCCCACCCAGTAAAAACAAATACGAGAATCTAAGGTCTTTGGCCATAGAACGAATCGAGATTCAGAACAACGTAAAACCAAAAAACTTCTCTCTGAAGTAGATAATGTAGATAAGAGACTATCAAAGCTCTTTAACGAATTTAAGGAGTTAGGAGGTAATCATATCGCCGACTAATTTCTAAAATCATTGTGGTTACAAAGTTTACCTAAGCACAATTCTAATCGCAATTCGCACTCAACACAAAGAAAAAACGATAACTACTGCTGGTTCTACAACATCTACAGTAGTAATGCAAAAATGTGTCGTGAACCTTGTACCTTCAAAAATGAATTAAAAAACTACAATAGAAGCGCTCTCGTTGACCAACGCCACGATAAGTAAGAAATTCGGAAACAGATATTAAAATTTCTTATTGATAGCGACAGAAATTTATGAAATACATGAAAGAGCACGAACAACACCTTGAGCTAATACTCCAGTGCCTCAAGGACTATGGACTCAAAATCAATCCCTCTTAATGTGTTCTTGGACAGCCCGAGAAAAAATTTCTTCGTCATCAAATAAACTCTCAAGTAAACTCAACACGAACGTGAAGGTAATTTTGGAGTTCAAAGAACCTCCTATCGTCATGAACTCAAAAGATTTCTGGCAATGATTTATATTTATATATCTTTCATACCTGATGCTGTCAATAACCAAATGCTTCTGCAAAAACTCATCAACGGCATAATCAAAAACGACAAAACGCCAATCAAATGGACAGCAGAACCTAAAGCAGGATTGAACAGGTGTAAAAAAGACCTAGCGGATGCCACACTCCTCAATCATCCTGCGATGGATGCTCCAATATAGCTCAATACCGAGGGGAGAGACTTCTGCAAATGGACACTACAAGCCACTCACCTTCGCATTAAACAGATCGACAGAAACAGACAACCCAGGCAACTCGATTTTATTGCGCAGTTCGGAACTGACGTGAGGCACATTAATGGAAAAAACTATACAGTGGCTGACACCTTATCCCGAATTATCGAAGTCAATACAAAATGTGATTTGTACAATACAAAAACTGATTGATGCATCGACAATAGGCGAAGAACAATTGAATGACCAGAGTTCCTTTAATCACATTTTTGAAGATAAATATTGTTCAGCATAACTTACAATCAAACCTTTTGTCATTTCAGGTACTTGCGATACAAGTACTGCAATAGTACTAGTGCTCACCGGCGTGAGCCACCTACGTACGATGACGAATACGAGCTGTTCGTCAACTTCGAAATTTAATCGCTCTGGAATGCGGTGATTTGAGGACGACGACCGAACCATTATTATGTTAATTAGCAATTAGTTAGCAGTCTGGAATGATTCATAGAATAACAAGTTTAAAATTATTTGCTTAATACTATATACTACTATATCTTTATGCCCACATACGTTGTAATGAGTATATATACATATTCATATGATGGAATATATGGCCACCCATTTGTAGATAGGTATGTTGGTCGGCATACTGTAGTGAAACAAGCCAGCTATTTTGAAATATGACTGCATTATCTAACCGTCTTGCTATTGGTTTAATACCATTTGAACACTCTAGTAGAAAATGGTTTTTCGTCACAGCTTCTGTGGTGCTATATACGTATATAATATATACATATACAGGCACGTATGCCAATGGTCTGAAATTTATTACATTATCCCTCGCCAACGAATGAAGCAAGCCATGCTTGTGGGAGAGTAAACCTTTGTACCATCGCTTTATATCTACAAAAAAAAAAAAAAAAAAAAAAAAAAAAAAAAAAAAAAACTCTAAAATTTGCTAAGTGCGCATCAAGTACCTTTGAAGTATCTAGGTTATGTAAAGTGAGAGTGGCTGTTGAAAAGACCCACTTAGGCTTATTGGCCATTTGTGATGCCACATGGATCCGTGATCCCCCTTCCTTTGGAACCAATTTTAGCTTATGATGACGCATAGAAATCTGTTAACGTCTATGTTCTCAAGATCGCTTAGTCATTGGAAACAAAAGCTCCTAAATGGAGCTTCACCCTTTGGGAGAGCCCTGAACAATTACATTACAGGATTGTCTCCTCCTCCTCGTGGATGCAGCTTCTACAGAAATCATTTTTAAAGACGCCAAGCCTTATTGGAAGTTTTCGTATCAGGCGGTGTTCAGTTATGACAGATCTGTATGGTCGCTACACATGTTGACCCAACATTCCAACTAAGGTTTGTTCTTCTGTTACCATCTAGCTTTAATAATAGTTTGTATGTAGTGATTGGTGTACTGATAAGCGGGTAGAATAGTGGTTCCAATTTTGGTGAGTTCGTCGGCCCTAGACATTCCCTGGAATGTCTCTGTGCCCTGGCAGCCAATATAGGTGAAAGTTGAACTACAGTTCTAAAATTTAGTAAGACTGAGGTCTTGGTAACTGCCTGACTATCCAAAAAGATGCGGATATTCCATGCAGATATCACGTTTTTCTTCAGCCAGGACAGGACTTCTTTCATCGCCAACATTTCCGCCTGGAACACATGTGATTTGGAAGACGGACGGGGAGATTTAGATTAAGCTTACCTGAGAGAACACCGCCACCAGCTCCGCTATAAGTCTTAGATCAATCTGTATAGAAGCGATTGATTGATGATGATTGACTTGTCATTCATGAAAGCATCTTCCTCCTAAAAGTATCTAGAGGGGATGCTTACATAAAAGTCTTTGTCAAACCAATGTTGGGGTATAGTGTAATCGATGTTCTCTGGATAGATACCTAGTATTTTAATAACATTAGCGTTATACTTCAGTGGCAATAAGTTGACCACCGTGTCTATAATGCTGGCGGAAAGATAAGTTTAGCAGATTTTGTTTGAGAAAAAAAAAAAATAAACCATTTCCTAAATTTATTGCAAACCGACGGTCAAAATATGGTTTCAGACCTTTTTCTTCTAAGCTGAGCTTCTACAATAAAAATACAAATCTTATATATATTCCTTGTTAATGAAAATGGGTCGAAAGAACAAAATAATTCGAAAACTTATAGTATATGGATAACAAGAAGCATTAGATGCAGATAGACAATACCATAATATAAAAAAGTATATAAACGAAAATAAAATATATAAATAATAAGTACTAGAAAATTATCTATCTAATGATGGATAGAATTTAACAAGACCAGATTACAAATGCAACAAATAACAATATAATTGAATAAGTTAGATCTCAATTGTACCATCGGAATCGGAAGTACCGAGCCGACCACGTACGAGTGCACACGTTGACAAGAATACTCGTAAATTCTCGTGTATTATTTAAAGAAAAAATAAATAAAAACCGCGCAGCGTTAAAAAAAAAAACAAACAAAAAACCAAACCACCGCGCTCTTGTGACAGAAAAAAACTTATAGTTCAGTGTTGTGGACAAAAAAAAAAAAAAAAAAAAAAAAAATACATCTCACAGTGCGGGTATCCCACCTCTCCTGCTTTTGGTTGTAGTATATACTTTTTAATGCACTCGTATTTATTCTAGTACGGCAGTGTGACTGAGTGTATGTAGCAACCAGTAGATAGTCGGTTGTGAGTGTGAATTTTGTTGGTGCACTGTTTCATTGTTGTAAGAGCATAAAACCTACAGCAAATCAGTAAACCTACGCCAAAATACTCATCTCTCAGTATTGCTTAGCATGTATTTGTGTTTGTTTGTGATTATGACTAAAAAATTCAGGGTGGACGTAACCAATATACGTAGGCTAAAAAGTTATCACTTTTCTTCGCACAGACCAGCGATTTTGGTAGTCAGTGAAACACAGGTAGGTCTCCGTCCGCACCATTCAGATCACAATGATCTGAGGCTACCTGGCTACTATTTCCATTATGCTTTTCTCACCGCGGTCTCGCCACTTATGTGCGTAGGAATGTGGCTTACCACACTCTACCACATTGTGATCCATGTTCCAATCCAGAATACAGCTTCATGTGGTTAAAATTCCATACAAAAATTGTATACACAATTCTGGTTGGCTTTGACATTCTGGACAGATAACACCCGAATGACGGTGTGTTGAGATCTTCGCTGCGATGTACCAATAAGTACACACAAGACCAATCTGCTTCCTGCACGCTTTGCGGCCAGCTCAACACTTCCAAATTGTGCTTTATCCCCGCCTACACTTAAGTGCGTCGAATATTAAGTGGGACGAATCTACCTTTTTTTTTTAATAATACCGCGCGAACACCAAGGGATATGAAAACCCTTATACTGGCTTTTTCTCCAGGGTGCGGGTGGTGTAGTAGTTTGAAACTCAGGTGTATTAGGTTTCGATATTTTTCCCAGAGGTGGTTGTCAAACTGGACGGACGAGCTAGTACATTCTCCTCAACCAGTGGGTTTTAAGTATGTGCTAGTTGTTAGTTCGTTACATTTAGCCCAGCCAGCAACCACTCCATCATCAGTGTTATGCCTTTATGTCAGAGTTGACGCCGACGGGATTTTCATATAACTACATTCAAATTCTATGAAAAGACTTTTTCACAGAATTGCCTGGCACGGGATTCGAACCTGCGACCCTCTGCTTGAGGAGTCTATACATATACACCACGACCACCCTTCGCACTCAAATAGTACCAAGCGCACTTAGAAATCTTAATATACACAAATCCGTTGGCCCAATTGGCCCTTTTTGTGAAGAGTTGTTCTTCTTCGCTAGCAAAACTACTGCGTTAACTTTTTGATCAATCCTACTCTTAAGGACACTTTCCGAGCAAAAGGAAAACACCATTTGTACAGCCCGTCCCTAAAAAGGCGAATCTTCGTCTCTCTCATCCTACAGACTTATTGCTTCTCAATGACCGGCAGTATAGTTTTCGTAGCAACAAGTCTCTAGTGATTTGATGGCATGTTTCACCGAAAAGTGGAACCAAAGCGTACATCAATCTGACACAAGCAAGGTAGTTGCACTTGATATTTCTAAGGCATTTGACAAAGTTTGGCATCAGCCTTTTTTGACGAAAATGCGTGCTTTTGGATAGACGATTCTCATCAGTGTATTAGAAATTATTTTTCGGAACGTTCAATTCAAGTTGCCTTGGATGGTTTCAAGTCTGATGTTTACATAATAAATGTTGGTGTGCCCCATGGTACAACACTCTTTTTAATTTTCATTAATGATCTCTTGTCTGCTAATTCTAATACAATACATATATTCCTTTGTTGGCGACAGTAGTCTCAGCTTTCCATATCCGTTCCTAGACTTACTTTCATTTACTTACTTCGGCTTTAGAAAGGGAACGGCAGCGTATGTTAAGCGTATGTTAAGACATTAACAGTGGAATCTTATGCCTTGAAAATCAATGTTGTTTGCTATCATTAAAACGAAATTTAAATACCCAGCCATTATCTATGAATGACACATACATCGTCGAAACCGAAAAAGTTTCCAATCTCTGTATGTGTGGCAGTGACAACTAAAATGCTGCGAAATGTCTTGGTTTCCTCCAGCGATGTAGGAAATATTTCACCCCCTCTGATCTGGCCTAAATATGTAAGCCATTTATATTCACAAAACTGAAAAACAATGCCCACATCTAGTCGGGTGCTCCTAAAACATCTCTGCACCTGCTAGATAGAAAGCAAAACAATAAAACTCGTAAGTAATACTCATATGAGTCAGTCAATTGACACCCGTGAACACCGACGAAATGTCTCCTGTCTCATTCTGCTTTATCGCTATTTTTACCACCAGTGCTTCGTTGACCTTCAATTGTAACAATTGTCTCGCTATAAATTCTCATCAGCATACCCCCAAATCATTTTCAGACGTACTCCTAAATATCGTAATTCGTTTCTAAGCCGTACAACTCGCTTATGGAATGCTTTGTCAGGCTCTGTACTTCCTGGTCGTTATAACTTGCAAGTATTTCAAAACAATATATGTTACATCGATATCTTTTGTTTCTTCCTCCATAAAACTCCTTCGCTCGCGCTGTGTGCAAAATTTTTAAGGGAACATAAATCCCTTTAGCGCGCGCTACATTACGTTTATTTTAAAAACGTAGAATTAATCTTCAAGCACCCCAATCTAACATTAAGTTTATTTTTAACACGGGAAGCTGTCACTGTAGAAACTAGAAAAGTGAGATTCATGAATCTTATTATTCCTAAGGGGTTAGGTCACTCTAGGATTCTTAAAAATCGATTTTTTTATTGCTTTTAATTGACCTCAAAAATGATATATAAAAATTATGGCCGGGAAATATATCGAAGGACTTGTTTTTCAAAGTGTACATAGTATAAGGTCACTAGGCAGCGAGGCTCTTATAACCGAAACGAGGGACGGTATTTTAGGGGACTGGAGTAGATATTCGTATACGGCAGATGTTTTTGAAGCTATTTGTCAAGTATTTAGACTACTGCTTGTTTCGTCTTTAGAAACATCTGTTTCAGTCAGCTTCGTACATTGAAACATTCGAAATAGACGCTGTTTAAAGGAACGTTTTTTTTTTGTCGATAATTGTGTTAATTTGTTCTCTCGTTTTGTGAGTCTTAATGATTCGTTTTTATAATGAGTGACAAAGTGAATGGTGGTCAAAAAGGTGCAAAAGTACATACAGCAGAGACAGAAAATATCTGGAAGAAGACCGCTGAGTCAACACGAGTTAGAGGCACCAAGTGAAATGATTGCTAGTACATCTGCGAAAAAATTTAACCAATCTAAAGATGTATACGATATTGAAGTGAATCCAAGTTTTGGTTATCGTATGAGTAACTTAACTGCAGTTTTTTCAGCTATTACAAACGTTGTCGGTATACGCAAAACTGTAATGAAGTTTGAAGACTGTGCGGGCATTGGCCCCAAAATCCATTTCTAGTGCTAAAACTGTGTTAGATATTGCTATAAATAATACAGTTTGCGTGTACAATGGCGGCTTTGCTTCAATTTTGCACACAATGAAAGCGATGGATTTAGAAATCTGCCCCAATAGCTACGAAGTATGCTGGGAGATTGACAAAGAGCGCATTAAGCCAACAGAAATATCGCTGTCTGAAACTATAAAAGAGTGGATGATTGCATTAAAATCCAATAGAAAAAAAATTGAAGAGCAGGACACTAATCTAGAAGACCAATTATATGGTGCAGGCATCGCGTATGAAAGGTATTGCAAAATATTTCATGACTTTCTACAGCTTAAAATTTTAAACGCGTTTATGTCAAAACTGCATTTTTCAAGTAAGCCGCACCCATAACTTGAACAGTTTTCTACCATTTCACTTGAAATTTAAAATAGATCACTAAAAATATATTGTCTGAATAAGTACGTAGGATATTTTTTTGAATGGTATAGTTCATTTGTTATTTACAATTTTCTGGCGATTTTCTACGAATTTTGCAAGTTTGACTTTGGAAGTCTTATTATGTCAAATAAAAAAAAATGTTTTGACTAATCATAATTTTACAGGAACTGTTGGTACGGCCGAAGAACCTTCTAAAAAAGAGCCGCAATTTTTTTAAAAAAATATTCTATAAAAATTATGTTTTACAGTCAATCATGTGTACAATAAATTTCTTCTTTTGTAAATTCTATTTATTCATAAAATCACAAAAAGGCCTATTTAAAGGGCACCTAAAGAGGCTTACCCCTTTAATTCCTGATAGTATTTGAGTCGTCTTCTTAAGTGCATTAAGTTGTTGTTGCATAAGAAGCAATGACCTCACAGTATTATCAAGTGATGTTTTCATTTCAATAAGGTTAAGGTGAATTCTTGTTAATTTTAATTTTTTTTTCTCACTATTTTCCCACGATGATAATGAAATCCTCCGCAGGCCTTTTCTTTTTAGCTTGAGACAAGTGTTATAGGTTCATGATTTTTCTGATTTTGATAATCGATAATCTGATTTTAATAATCGACTAAGTGGGATAGCTGTTTGCGATAATTTTTTAATAAATTGTTTAAAGTTGTTTACTTTATCTATACCTGTAACTACTTTATCATTTCTTCTAGTCTAGATATTGTATACCGGTGAATTTACTGTCTTAAAATCCCCGCAAATTCTAAAACGACCATCATGTTTTGGAACCACGACAGCCGGGGCAGCCTAGGCAATAAATTACAATAAATAATTACTGACATAAGTCGGTTAGCTTCCAGCTTAAATGCTTCCATCTGCGTGTATAAAATTGGTCGAGCTCTGAACAAATTTGCAGCGTGCGCCTAATTTCAATTGCACATGTGCTTTAAACGGTCTACGATTTGTGTTCAAAAGATAAAGTGACTTTATATTTTTATAAAAAAATTTATATATTCTTCAATATAAAACATTTGTGCCAACGCTTTTTCTAATCCTCGAAGTACTTCTTATAACCACTTTGTGGTATAGCATTGAGCTCTTTCAGTGATGCCATTTTTATCTCCTCAATAGTTGCAAATCTTCGTCCTTTCATAGGTCTTTTCAATTTAACGAACATGAAAAAGTCACATGGAGCCAAATCCGGTGAATATGGTGGCTGAGGCAGGTTTGTCGTGTTGCTTTTGGCTAAAAAAATCTCTAAAAAGCAATGATGAATGAGCATTAACGTGATTAACGTAACCATTAACGTGAGGCCAACATCTTTTTCTCTCTCCTCTTTCTAATTTTGATATGAATGAATGAATGAATATTCTCTACTGGGCTATAATACATATCCAAAATGCAATTATAAGTATGCAGCGGGAGCTACAGTGGTTTTCGTAAAAAATGAATTTAAAGGTTTACCCCAGATATGAAAAGTGCCGATTGCGTTGTCTTAATATTGAAAGTGAATAGGAAATTCCTGTTGTTCATGCGTGTATACCAACTTCAGTTTGTACAAATTGATATTTTTCTTAAAGAACTCGAGGGTCGATTGTGCTCAGTTGACCGCAGAGATGTTTGCTTAATAAGAAGCATAAATATTAATATTATCAACCTTCCAATGAAAAGTGATGGATATATGTTCTTGCTTTTGTCAAAGGGGTTTCATTGTTGCATTAACACCAACAAAAGCTACTGAGAATAACTCTCCGCGCATTGAGCATATCTTTTTAAGGTCCAGAAATACGCTTGATGCTCATCCTCTTGTTTTAGAGCTTAACTGATCATTCGACCACTGGCATCGCTCTTAAAGAAGTTTTGAATATAAGTCAACCAATCGTTGGTTAGCAATCTTAAGGTTGTTGGTAGCAAATACTTTAAAAATAATTATTATTTAAAACTTAATCAGCCCTTCATCTGAGAAATGTGGATCTCGGTGTACAGTTGTATCTGTTCTTTAGAGACCTGTTCGATATTTTTGAAAAGAAATTTTCAAATTTGCTCCAGTTTTAAAAATATTAAAAAAAAAATAAACCCTTGGATTATACATAGATACAATACATATTTCTCAAAATTAAGGAAGAAAGTTATTTTTATGTCTTGAATAAGAATAAAATAAACTAGCGTTTAATAAAACAACAGGACAAAGAACTATAAATGAATGTTACGCAACCCTCTAGTTCAACAGAAAATTTACAAGCGTAACTTCTTAGAAAACAGATCCCATCCTAGAGAGCAATGGCGTAAAGCCAATATTATCCTAAGAAACGACCAGAAAAAAACTCCTCAAGTTAGCAATGAAACTATTAATATTGGGGATTTGTAACGAATTAAATGCATTCTTTAAACATGCTGCTGAGAACGCTAAACCAGAAATCATTGTTAAATTCAATGAAACATGTTTTTAGTTGATAGATTGAATTTATATATATATATTTTCAATGTAGTGACTTTCCGTCATTAACGTTCTTAATCCAAAATATTATGTGGAACTGATCGTATAAAAACTGTAGTACTAAAGATAGAAAAATCAATTTTAACTCCTTTGGTTTTCATTATAAATAAAAGTTCTGAGTATAGGAAATTTCCAGATGCTCACAAAACGTCTATCGTGATTCCAGTTTTTTAAATGGGAGACACTAGTGGCCCAAATAATTATAGAACTATATCGCTATTGTTCGTATAGGGAGCGGGGTGTACTATTATACCAAGGAGGGGTAGTAAAAAATGTTTTATGGCGGCAATATGGCACATGAAGGGAGATGGCCTTCAATATTTCTCTGTAAAAAATGGAGAAGGCAGCGACCATAGCTAGATTAGTAAACTTGAAAAAAAACCTGCTTAGATCATAAAATCGGCCATATCACATTCCTATACGAGCTCGCCATTATCAATTCTTACGCAAACTTTACGCGTTAACCTATCTGAAAAAATAACAGTGCAAGATATTTACAAACAAGCCCAAGCAACTGTATCTTACAGTATTGTAATTTAATGCCAACAACTCCATCTGGGATTCACCGAACACTACCAGTACATGAACTATTGTGGAAAATTGGCTTCAAAATTCTAACCTAGTTCTGTTGAACAATGGTTCCCCTTCCTCCTTTTCGACTAAAAATACATTGACTGCAATAGATCTAACATTGGCATCACCTGCAATTGCACCCAATACCAGCTAGAAAGTCCATGATTCTCTAGTGGGCAGCGACCATTTTCATATTATTATTAAACTTCAGCTTTATATACCCATTAACTCTTTGTTAGCAGAATCAAACACCATCCGTTTCGTGTACATGAAAATCATAACCCAAGTTGAGATGATTGCAAAAAGCCTTAGTGATAGGAAACATGCACTCCACAATACATGCATGATCGGCTGGTTTAGTGCCACAACATCCAAAAACAAAAGCGCACTCTTTAATTCTATTCGCAGTAACAATCTAGCAAGTCTCACCATTTCGAAACCATTGAGTTCTGAGACAACACCCCCTTGGCTTTTTCTTCTGCAGTTTAGAAATGACTCGCTTAGCGCTTCACGAAAAGGACAAACGCAGCCGATAGTCTAACGAATAAACTTTCTGGAATTATTGTCTGAGGGTAATTTTGACTTCGTTTTATACACCGACGCGTCCTGTAAAGAAGGAATTACAGGCTTTTGCGTCTACAGGCTAAATAATCAGTTTGACCAACCAAAACTCCTTCATTGTTGAAGTAATGGCGCTAGTAGTAGCGTTCAACTTTGCAGCGGTTCTTAATGCAAGAACAGCAATATGCACAGCAAGTGCAATACGTACCATCCAAAACAACAATATTAAAACGCTTGTTTTTCATTTTCTTCGCTCCGTTATCACTTCAAACTCTCCTAGGATACATGTTATATGGATACCCGGACATGTAGGCATATCAGGAAATGAAAAGGCAAATTCGGGCGCTCGTCTTGCAGTCAATATGCCTTTGGTGTATTCCATACCACCACAATCAATACGGTCACAAAAAGTACAAGACATAAAAATAGAAGCAGAAAACCGTACTCAACCATTGTGTAACGTTTGCCATGAGAATTTAACTATACACCATGCACTTCAAAATTGCCAACTTTCTAGATATCATTTAATAATAACATTCCAACCCTATCAGAGTTGCTTGATCCCTCTTTACCGCCTCAAAGTTCTAAACTATTTTCATTATTGACTACACTCAAATTAAATTCAATTTGAAAACAAACCTATCCATGTACATATATATAAATAAACTTAATTTTAATAGCAATGCATATATAAACTTGTAAATAATTGTACAAAATGTAAATCGTACGTCATATAGCGGCCATATGGGCATAACTCCCTGGCTTTATATTCCAGGCGATATTTGTAACATATGTTATTTGTATCTGTGAATACATGACATGAAAATTACTCAAAAAATACGCGATATAGCGAAAAATGTTTCAGACAAAAGTCAAAAAGTTCTGAAGAGGACATAAGATGGTAACCACAAGTTTGACCGTGAGCCCCATTTTCAAGGTCAAACGAAAGTCACTTTTGATTTTTTAATAGGAACCTCTATTTTTTTGACAGATTCGTAATCTGCGTGAAATATTACAATTCTTTTACATGAAACACTTTTTTCAAAAATGCGTTCTTTTCCCGTCAGAGGACGCCATAAAACTTAAGACATCAAAATTACTCGAAAAGTACGAAATATCGCGAAAAATGTTTCAGACAAAAGTCACAAGCTTCTGAAGGGGACATAAGATGGTGACCACTAGTTTGACCTTGAGACCCATTTCGACGTTTATTTCCCGCGACTATTTCAACAAATGCTCGAAAATGTGACCATTTACTTCAATACACTTGTCTACCCGCGCTCTAAATAAACCAACAGAACTGAGAAGTATTTCTGGCGAAATCTTCCGGCAAGCTTCAGTTATTCGTCTTTTCATGTCCTCACACGCCACGGGCTACTTGGAAATAATGGGCTGGACAACCATCGTGTTGAAACCACATTGTTTGTCGCAACTCCAATGGCAGTTCTTTTAGTAATACTAGAATATGGTCCCGCAAGAAGTTTGCATAATTCCCGCCCTAGCGTTAAACTTGTCGCAACCAAAAAGAGTTTTCGGTAGCCCAGTAATGCATATTATGCCGATTGACCGCACCGTGATTGGTGAAAGTCGGCTCATCAGAGAATAACACCTTGGCGAAGAAAAGGGGGTCTCGTTCAATTTGCTGAAGTGCCCATTGACAAAAGGAAACCCGGTTGCGAAAATTCTCACTAAAAAGTTCTTGATGCCTTGAAACATGATAGGGATAGTATTTATGCCGATGTTATATCTTACAGACAGCCGTTTGAGAAATTGCTGACTCACGACTTATTTGGCGAGTGCTAATGTAAGGATCGTGTGCAACGGCAGCTAACACTGCTATTTCGTTGTCCTCAACAACCACCCTATCTGACCGATTCCTTTCTTTCACTTCCTTCACCAATGAATTGTTATATGACCCGATAATAGAAAGAGCGCGATCGTATCTGGTCTTGGAAATGTTGGGCGCAAAGAGCAACAGCACCATTGATGTTCCTCCCACTTTCTCCATAAATGAATATCATTTAAATTTTCTCTGCATTGAAATAGCCTGCATTATTAATCTGGAAAACGTTACTAATAATTATCAGTTCCTCAAAACAAATATCGAACTTCTAAATGAAGTACAGTTCCGTTCAAGTAGAAAAAAAGGGCAAATCATACACGCTCAGATAAGTTTAGGACAATTTGTCTCTATCTGAAATTTCTTTGAGTTTTAACTTCACTCGAGGCAATAATGACTTCCTCAAAACAAATCTCGACCTTCCAACACCTTAACAAAGTATCTAGCACTGAATGAATAAGACTTTTGAGACAAAGTCGTGTGCCCCATTGGGTCTCAAGGTCAAACTCGTGGTCACCATCTTATGTCCCCTTCAGAACCTTGTGACTTTTGTCTGAAACATTTTTCACGATATTTCGTACTTTTCGAGTAATTTTGATGTCTTAAGTTTTATGGCGCCCTCTAACGGGAAAAGAACGCATTTTTGAAAAAAGTGTTTCATGTAAAAGAATTGTCGAGTCTGTCAAAAAATAGGGGTTCCCAATAAAAAATCAAAAGTGACCTTCAAAATGGGGCCCAAGGTCAAACTCGTGGTCACCATCTTATGTCCCCTACAGAACCTTTTGACTTTTGTCTGAAACTTTTTTCGTGATATCGGGTATTTTTCGAGTAATTTGGATGTCTCAAGTTAAAAAACTCACCCTGTATAAACAAATTAATAAAATAATATCTTACAAGCATTTTTTTGAAAATTGTGATAAGAAGTTTGTGAAATCTGGAATCAAATATACAAAACTGCATTAAAAACCGTGAGTACCCACACAATTCTTGTTCAAAATACAGTAAAACAGAAAATAAATACGAAGTTGTATACCATAATACAACATTAACCAACCCAATACAAGCAATATACATAACCCTTATAAAGGGGGATTTATCGTGAGGTTTGAATTCTAATGTAAAATAAAATACATAAATTTAAAAATGAACTTAAAATTTTTTCAATAATATTGGTTAAAAGAATAATTCATGGCATTTATTGGGTATGTAATTTAATTCGTGGGTTTTTTTTTTTTCCAAAATTTGAACGTTTATTTAAACATGTACAATAGTACAATTATTCAAAGTATTGCCCATCTGAAGCTATGACTTTTTCCCATCTTTCTGGCAATTTGTGGATCCCATTCCAAAAGAACTGCTCTGGCTTAGCAGCCAGAACTGCTCTGAAATACTCAATGAGGGCGTTCTGCATCGACCGGAACAAATGGTAGTCAGAAGGGGCAAGGTCTGGGCTATAAGGCGGGTAGGGTAAGATTTTTCATCCACTGTTTTCCAAATAGTTCTTAACCGGAATTGCAACGTGGGGCCGAGCGTTTTCATGATGGAAAATTATTGCCTCGTGTCTAGTCGCATATCCCGGGCGTTTTTCGTCTACTGCTCTCTTCGAACGGATTAATTGTGTTCGATAGCGTTGTTCATTGATAGTTTCACCAAGTTTTAGCAGCTCATAATACAGCACACCCATCTGATCCCACCAGATACAGAGCATTACCTTCGCGGCACGGATATTCGGCTTTGCCGTTGATTTGGCTGGTTGGCCGGGTTTCACATATAATTTTTTGCGCTTGGGGTTGTCGTAATGGATTTTTCATCAAAAGTAACAATCCGATGCAAAAATGACTTCCTTTTGTGGCGTTCCAGCAGCATTTCGGACATGCAAAACCGCCATTCGACGTCTCTCGGCTTGAGTTTATGTGGAACCAAATTACCTTGCTTTTGAATATATCCAGCTGCTTTTAAAAGTTTTGAAATGGCTGCTTGAGTGACACCCAAA
This sequence comes from Volucella inanis, assembly GCA_907269105.1. Classification (NCBI taxonomy): domain Eukaryota; kingdom Metazoa; phylum Arthropoda; class Insecta; order Diptera; family Syrphidae; genus Volucella; species Volucella inanis. The sequence continues at coordinate 90,425,317 of OU026153.1, read as the reverse complement.
GATTCTGCGAGCTCTTCTTGTGTTTGGCAACAACCTTCATAGAGTAATGCTTCCAGTTCTTCATCTTCAAACTTTTTTGGCTGCCCAGGACGATCATCGTCTTCCAAGCCAAAATCACCACATTTAAATCGTGAAAACCACTTTTGGCACGTTCGCTCAGCTAGCGCATGTTCACCATAAACTTCCACCAAAATACGATGACTTTTGGGCAGCAGTTTTCTTCATATTAAAGTAATGAAGAAGAACTCCCCGCAAAAACACTTTTTCAGGCACAAAGTTCGACATATTTGAGTGAAAAAAAAATTATTGTTGTTTACGCTTCAAATGAATGACATATACTGAAATGACGTACAATGACAGTAGCTTTCCAATGCATGTTCCAATGGAATAATAATAAGAAGAAAAAACTCTTATAACTGGAAGTTCACCCAATACAATAACCAGTAATGTAAGGGCTGCACATTGCCATGTGCATGGTTCCATACTAGAACCAACTTATCAGTACACGTACACTGACGAACAAATTCTTATTGAAATAAGCCCTTAACATATGCAAAACATCACAAGAAGTCCAAATACAATACAAACAGCTTAAAAGTTGAGAAAAAAATCTTGTCTGACGTGCCAATTTCACTGAATATTTTTATAACGAAAACGGAAAGACTGAAAAATGTATGACATTATTACCAAAATTAAAGTATAGAGTTGTAGAAAAGTATAGGAGAGTCCTGGAAATTAAAATGAATCAGTACAAAATGGGAATGGAAATTGACCCTATAAATGCACTTACTAACATGATAAAAGGATCAGAGGGGATTCAATCAAAGCAACCAATATACCAATTTAAACAAAAATGGTACGACTGGAATTGACATAATGCCACAAAAAATAGTTAAAATTTGGAGAAAAAAGGAAAAATATAAAATTGCCATATATAATTATAAAAGAAATTACTAATATAGAAATAATAACATAGAAATTTGGGAACGAACCATTTGTGAACCATCAGAGATGCTAAAGATTGGTGGGCCTTTTCCAAGTGTTTAAAAAATAAAAAAGTGAACATCGGCTCAAATCTATCATCGAAAAACTTTTAAGGCTATTCTAATAAACTTTTGAATGCCCTTTCAATTCTCTTTCATCACTCATCCAATATACATAACCACGGATAAATAAAAAGAGGTATGTTATAACAGACATTTTAAAAAAGTTGAATGGAATATAGCGCCAGCTGCATCTAAAAGTTCCAGATAACTTTCTTAGCTTCTACCAAAGTCATACCCGAACATGTTAGAGAATGAAACAGTGAATAACATTTTTATTGCAACAGATATATTTCCTATCCATAAGAAAATCGACTTGAATGAAATACAAAATTACGTGGAATATCTTTTATGGATTGTTATCTAAAAATATTGTCTAAATTAATGCACACCGACTTAGTGAATGAAGAATAAAATATAAAACTCGTAAGGAATTCCATGTTGGATTTCTAATAAGTTATTCGACGGTAGATAAATTTATAGCCTATAGTGTATTTGAAATTGAGAACACGAAAAAAAAAAAAAAAAAAAAAAAAAAAAAAAAAAATGAAAGTGTACGGTTTTTCGTAGAATTGTTGATTATTTTAATACAATAAGTCGCAATTCTACAAACTAAGTAACATGGGTATTTCAACAAGGTTCCTAATTCGCTAAAGCCAAGTACACGATAGTGTTGAACGATTTCGGAGCATTTTGATATTACCAGTTTTATTTTATTTGTACTTTTCTTAAATGACTTTCACGATTTTTAGGAGGGAAATTGATGGAATTGTTTCCCGAGTCTTTACATATGCAGATGATATTATTATTTTGGCAGATGAAATACTAATTCTTCAAAAACTGATACACAGACTGGATGAATAAGGCAAACTCTTTTCTTGGGATCAATTTAGAAAAATCAAAAATAATCTGGATTGTAACTGATAAGTCTCTTTAAAGAAACAGAATGAATTGCTAAAAGAAGATCACAAGGAAGTAATTTATTGGTAAAGAGAACATCAACATATCAGCAAAATTCCATATTTCTAGATCAGTAACATAATCTACCGATTGTACTGCTACACAGGTCTAGGGATTTGGTAAATTTTCTTTATAAGTAGCGCGCTCAAGGGATTTGTGTTTGTACACAGCGGATACACAAGGATATTTAGGGAGGAAGAACAGAGAGATACCGATGTACATTGTTTTTAAATGTTTGCAAGTTGTAATCACCAGGAAATAGAGAGCTTAGCAGGGCATTTCATAAGCGAGTTGTACGCCTTAGGAACGAATTACGATATTTTAGAGTAAAACCAAAAGTGGACTTAATGTTATACTGATAAGCATTCATAGCGAGACGGGTATTACGTTGGAAGCTTTGAAGGGGCGGAATGTTATTAGTGATTTCACTTGTGGTGGGAATAGCAATAAAACAAAGTGAGACATGAGACATTACGTCGGTGAACAAGTGTGTCAATTGACTGTTTGATATTAATACCTTTAAAAGTAATTTAGCTATCTATGTATGTATGCCATATGTAATTAAACTGTGTGACATAGTCAGACAATACCGCTTCATCACTTAGGGCGGTATGCACGACGATACACCAGTAGAGATAGAACACACAAACAGAGAGGACCAATGTAACAAAAATCGATATAGGGTCATTTCATGAAGGATCGACCGACGTTCTGAATGACATACCTCCGATTTGGTTGAAAAGTGGTAGATATACTCATTGGAGTGGTACGAATCATAAAGCAAAAAAGTTTTGCCGAATTCGATATAGTTTGCGTCTAACGGAACTTCAAAAATTGGCAAAAAATCAAAATTCATGCTTTCTTTCATATTTAAAAAAATCATAACTTTGGCCCTGCTCATCAGAATTTGATATTTCAGGAAAAGGTAAACTTTCAAAGATTTGGAATAATTTTTATTTTCAATATATATTTTCAATATATTTCAGAATATCCTTTTTACATATATCCTTGAATAACTCAAAAAATGTTTTTTTTTTTTTATGGATTATAGAGAGATTCGTCTTCTATTTCCGTTTCAAATTTCAAGTTGCCTTATGATTCGTACCACTCCAATGAGTATTTCTACCACTTTTCAGCCAAATCGAGGTCGTTCAGAGCTCCCCATATAGCTTCGGCGATTTATCGTGGAATGACCCAAATAAAAGAAATGTTAAAAACGCCGCATATACATTTATTTTACATGGTGTCAGGTGTATAAAAAAAAAAAAAGCGATATAAATAAGTAAAAAAAAAACGTAATAATGTAGTGCTATGATGTGGCCGAACAAGATATTAAAGTACGAAGTGAAATGAACTTTGATAAGCCAACGATTAATTGGCCTGTGTGGAAGCAAAAGTTTGAGATATTTTTGGTTGCAGCAGACTAGAATGGCGCCAAAGTATTAGTGAAGGTGGCCTTGTTTCTGCACAATATTCAATGCGCTCGCACTCCTAGTAGCTCAGTTATGACGCGGTTTGAAGAATACCGTATCCAGCGTTGCAACGTAGTAATGGGCACATATAAGTTTGTGTTCATATCACAGAAAAAAGACCAACCTTTTATTGAATTCAAAACTGGAATACGAACCCAAGCAAAGTTCTGTGAGTTTCAATGCTCAGCCAATGGTTGCGGGAAATCGTATCTCGATCGTATAATTAGGGACAAAATAGTTTTTGGGTTGAAAACAAGAAATTCCAGTCGAAATTGCTAGAGTCAAGCGATTTCAAATATAAATAAGTAAAAAAAAAACGTAATAATGTAGTGCTATGATGTGGCCGAACAAGATATTAAAGTACGAAGTGAAATGAACTTTGATAAGCCAACGATTAATTGGCCTGTGTGGAAGCAAAAGTTTGAGATATTTTTGGTTGCAGCAGACTAGAATGGCGCCAAAGTATTAGTGAAGGTGGCCTTGTTTCTGCACAATATTCAATGCGCTCGCACTCCTAGTAGCTCAGTTATGACGCGGTTTGAAGAATACCGTATCCAGCGTTGCAACGTAGTAATGGGCACATATAAGTTTGTGTTCATATCACAGAAAAAAGACCAACCTTTTATTGAATTCAAAACTGGAATACGAACCCAAGCAAAGTTCTGTGAGTTTCAATGCTCAGCCAATGGTTGCGGGAAATCGTATCTCGATCGTATAATTAGGGACAAAATAGTTTTTGGGTTGAAAACAAGAAATTCCAGTCGAAATTGCTAGAGTCAAGCGAGGACACGCTCAATGAAGTCATCTCAAAATGTAAATCGCTTAATTGCCTGCGAAAAACATCAAGCTGCTATCTGCGGAAGAATACGAGCCGAAGGTGGAGGTAATCAACACATTCGCAACTAGAATAGCGATAATCGGTATAGGAAGATGTCAGCATGTGAACGCAGTGAAATGGCAGCAATGGGACAATATGGAAAGTACTGTACAGCATTGGTGGATGGGTGCAAGTGCAGGTAAGCTGGTCACATCGCAGTAGGGTGTAAAAGCAAATTTCGTTGAAAGTCAAGCAACGGATATCGAGTAAATATTATTGAAAACGAGTCGAACAATAATAAAGAAACGGAGGATAGGAAAAATCCTGAATCATATCAAACAGCAGTGAGAGGCGGAAGTCATTCCATTAATTTTAGATGTTTTGGTGAAGTAATTTATATCAATTAAAAAATATGTTCGTTGAAAAAAACATAAGTGATTGCAGACATGTAGGGCAAGTTGGTTGGTATAAACAAATGAAGTTTAATAATGTCAAGATCGATTTCAAATTAGATACGGTTGCTTGGAAATATATAAAAAAATTAATTATCTGGATTCATTACAGAAATCTAAAAGTTATTTTTCTGCATACAATAATAATAAAATTAGTTCTTTTGGAAAGATAACATTGTCATGTGTTGTGAATTTAGAAAAAGGAATGGTACCAATTGACCTCGAAGTAGTTTATAGTAAATTTCAACCCATTTTGGGCCTTTTGGTTGTGAAATACTAAACCTTATAAAGCGGATTCACGCTTTACCGGTTGCATCCCCGGTAAATGCAACCAAAGAACAAAATCCCATCATTGATACTAATCTCACTTTTAATTTTGTAAAATTTTTGGCAATCTGAACTCAATATCTTGTAATTTGGTCATTCACCAGCATGAAAATTCAAAATATGCCTTAATTATTCATCATTGAGAGTAGCCTCCTGATAACATAGTTTGTTTGTTTTGGACATACAGAACCGGTTAATAAGACTATGAACGACATAATTCAGTTCTGTTTTCTATACATCCGACACACTTACATAGGCCCTTGATAAACAGTCGGCCAACAATAACTACTTCCCGGTGACATATTTTAATTTGAGATCTGGGTTCTTAAGTAAACACATAAACATCCGTTGGAGCCTGACTGCTCCCTCTTCATCAACGCTAACAGTGGCTTGTTGTCGGTTTGAACTTCTACCTCCCGGCCAACAACGTTAAAATGAAATTTCTCACATGCAACCAAAATGGCGAGTAACTCCTTTTCAATTTGGGCCCATCTTTGCTCACTTGACGATATGTTTTTGAAGCGAACGCTACTGGTTGACTTGCTTTTAGAAGAACGCAACCTACACCGTCCTTAAAGGCATCAGCCTGAATTACTAGTGGCTACTTGGGGTCAAATACACATAGAACCGATGGCTTACTTATTATAATTTTTATATTTTCAAACTCTTTTTTCTTTTTCCCACTTCTTTCCTATTTTTGTAAGTTCAAGATTTAAATTGTTGTTATGATCAACAAATTAAGTATATTTTGCTAAATATTTACAAAAACCCAATAGTCTCATCACACCTGTCCTGTCTTAGGGGGAGGTAATTTAACTATGGTCCTTAGATATTTGTCGTCTGGTTTTATTCTTCCCGGTGATATTGACTGGACCATGAATTTTAGCTGTGTATGTCAGTACTGTAATTTATCTCTTTTAAATTTGATATTGGTCGTCCTCGCTCTTTTTATGAACTTTGTAAGTGCTCCATCGTGAATTTCGTAATCTATGCCTGAAATAAAAAAATCATCAAAATAAATTTCAACGCCTGGTATATCCTTAAATAATTGAACTATTTTCCTCATGAATAGCTCGTCAAATTAGAGCTCACATCATACAACTCCAACTGCCAGAATCCATTTTTGAGACCCATCACGTAGAAAACTGATTCATTTGTAAGTCGACTAGTAATGGATTCAGCTGTCGGAATTAAAAAATACTCCCTGCGAATGCACAGGCTTGAGTGCTCTACTGAATTAATAACACCGTCATCACCCATAAACTTCAACTGGGCCTCAACGGTAGGCTTGTGCAAACTAAACAGTATTTTCTTTTTGTACATGTGTACAGATTTGGACTCGTATTTTAATTGAATGTTGCATTTACCGGGTATACGACATAGGCCTTCAAAAATATTGTTAAACTGACTTTATAAAATTCACTTTAGAACTAGGCACTCAACTATCTTTCCTAGCGTGAATTTATAAGGTCGTGAAAAGGAATTTAGGTATCGAATTTTAGAGTATAACGCTACACTATTGGCAAATATCTTGCTGTCACCTGCTCAACTCTTTATGGGATGGGAGGTCAAAACAAAAATTCCAACGACTACAAGCAATTAAAGCTACACGATGTCAGTGCGAAGGAAATCTTGATAAGAATAGATGACAAAAAAAAAAAATTACACGTTAATTATTATAATAGAGTATCCAAACCCCTATCCAGGTTGGAATCGAGCGATAATATAAAGTTTTGGAAAGCAAAAAAGATTGGTTGTATGGTACCGCTGTAAAAAATTTGAATGATAAATCTTATATTGTAAAGTCAATTTAAACGAAATAGACAATAAGAAGGTCTTTTAATAGTTCACCAAGAAATGTTGTAAATGATGAAGCCTTCGCAAGCATCGATAATAAGCAAATATATAATCAGCATTCAAGTAGTGAAGAATCAGGTAGAAATTCGTAGAACGCCATTATCGACTACTATGAAATTAACATCATTGATCAGCCAAACATTGTAACTAGATCATTTAGAGTAGTCACGACGCTGGAACGTTATACTCAAATTTTGAAATATTGTAAGTGTTAATACAATATATAGCATGACCTTAAGATGTTATTGTAATTATTAGTAAGCATTAATAACCTTATATACCTAAATATTTAAAAAAAGGCGTGTAAAAAGATTTCAGCTATCTATGTATGTATGTGTAATTGAACTCTGAGACATAGTCAGGCAATATCGCTTCATCATTTACGGCGGTATAAACGACGATGCGCCAGTAGAGATGGAGTACACAAGCAGAGAAGACCAATGTGACAACAGTCGATATAATAAAAGAAATGTTATAAATATATTGAGGCCAGATCAGAGGGGGTTAAATATTTTTTACATCGCTTGAGGAAACCTGGACATTTCGCAGCATTTTTGACGACACCGAAAATGCAAGTTAAGCTGTCATTCTCATTACACATACCGAGAATGGAAAAATTTTCGGTTTCGACGCTGTAAGTAACATTTATGGTTAATAATTTTTTTCTAAATTAAATTAAATTTCGCTTTATTGACAGAATACTGCTTTGAGCTTTGGAAGCATTAAATTCCACTCTGGTGATAGTTCCTCAATTCGTTACGATGTTAATATCAGAATTGAATGAGCTTAACATACACTGCGGTTTCCGTTTTACAGCCGAAGAGCAAGCGTGTGAGTCCGGGAATCAACATGAAAAGCAGAGAGTACTGTCATCAGCAAAGAAATATGTTGTGTTAGAAGTAGTAGACAAGAGATCATTAATGAAAATTAAAAAGAGTATTGGAGACAAAATGAAGCCCTGGGCCACAGAAACATTTATTTTGTTAATATCAGACTTGAGATCATTCAAGGCAACTTGAGTTGAACGTTTCGAAAGATAATTGTTAATTTATTGATGGGATTCATTTACCCTAAATACAAGCATTTTCGACAAATTAGGCTGATGTGAAACTTTTTCAAATGCCTTAGAAATATCAAGTGCAACCATCTTGTTTTCACCTGATTAATTTATGCTCTGGTTCCACTTTTCAGTGAGACATGCCATCATATTACTAGTGTGAAATCTGTGAAAGATAAACATTATTTGAATTTACATTTTAACTTTTTTAGAAATATGTTTATTTAAAATTAATATTTATGTGACTTTTAATTGGAAGATTTAATTTTAGTTGAAAGTGTCTGAGAAGGTTGAGTTAGCCTAGTTGTTCTAATTTTCAAGGAAATGTCGAAGTCCGTTTCTAAATTGTCGTGCGTCATCTGGCTCTCGTATAGTACGTGGGAGGGTGTTCCAAAGACGTATAGCAGCAATATAAAACTGTCTCTCAGATGTTAAACATGAAAATCGCGAAAGTAGACAGGCAGATCTACTAGACAACGGAAACTTGATTTTTTCGTATATATATGTCGGTTTCTTTCTTTGATAATGCTGAAGAGAAGTAGCAGCGTACGAAATTTAATATAATTTTGAAATGACATGTTTACTAAGTTTTCAGCTAGGTGTGAAACGTGGTCATATCTTTTAAGACGATAAACATATTGAATTATGGTATTAACTGCAACCTGTAGTTTCCTCCTGCTCTCACCGTCCATAGTGTTCTTAGCTATTGAAATTATTTTTTCCAATTTCCATTGCAAAGGAAAAATGGCAGTCATAAAAATGGTGTTAGTGATGTGCCTCACAAACGGTAGCAAATGTGGTAAAATTGCTTTCATAAAAATCGGATGAATCCCATCAACTCCTGTAGCATTAGACCTGATAAACAGGAAACTTTCTATGTCGGTATCATCCACCCTTTTGAAAGAAAAAAACGTTGCAGTTAGTAAAACAGTATCATCGAACACACAATTTGCAACTGGGAGACTTGAATTTGGATTTCACAAAAATTTACGATTGAGATTCTTGCTATCAATATTGGTGGAACAACTTAACTTTTGTTTAACGACTACTTGTTCACGAATGTTATTCCATATTTCATGGCCATCGGATGTAGAACTGAAGTGGTTGGAATAAAATTGTATCTTACTAGTTTTTATTTACTCTGTTTCTCTGTTTTTATAGATTTGATGAAGCTCTTCCATCCGAAAACGCTTTCACTGTCGATACGTCTGATCATGTTGCAAAACCAACTCTCAAATTTCGTTCGTTAACCACGCGTTTGTTCTGTCTCTTCCAATTCCTGTTCTGATTGGAATGCATGTATCAAAGAGAAAGTTGATGTTTCTATTTATGAAGTCGATTTGTTCATCTTCTGATGGCATATAATATATGAGGTTCCATTGAATGGAATTGACATGCTGTTCAAGAGAAGCCCTATCAATATTTTTGAAATCTCTGTTTATGTTATATAATTTGTTGGGTCCCCGCAATTCCCATTATCAAATTCGTATGTTATAAAAAAAAGATCTTGTTTCGAAAAATCTGGTGAAGCAACTTGGTCATAAAGTAATACCTTATCGGTATCATTTACAAAAAAAACACATCTAATAGAGTGCTGGAGAAACTAGTAAAACGGGTAGGAACTTCATTATTTACGGTTTGGCGAACGACATACAAAACAATTCATTTCTAGTATTAATCGCAACTCCGCCATCAGTACGATCAGCACAAAAAGGTTTGTATCTGCTCATAGCATACACATCACCTTTTACACCCTCGACAAACCAAGTTTCCGTCACGCAAATTGCATCAACCTTTAAATCGATAAAAATATCTCTAAATTCATATAATTAAGGATTTAAGCTTTGTGCATTTAAATGACAAACCTTAAGACCTTCCCTATGACTACAAAATACTCTTACAGCTCGCAAAACTCCGTCGCTACTATCATCAAAGGAACTCATTACGCTCTCATTCAAATACATTTATATATACTATAGAGAAACAGTATGAGAACCCAACGACGCATTGTTATCACAAAAAACTTTCTCCTCCCTAGAGCAACAGCTTTTGATTAAAGTGAGTATTTGGAATAACATCAGGCAAGTTTTAAAGAAAGGAATAAAAGAAAAAGAAAAATAAGAACAAAAAAAGTAACAAAATCTGTTGCTATTTTCAACAGATTAGGGTACACCAATATTTATATAGGGTGATTCATCGTGAGCTTTTATTTATAATATAAAATAAAGCACATAAATTTGAAACCGAACTTAAATTTTTTATCATTGGTTAAAAGAACAATTCATTGTATTTACTTTTTGAAAATAATATTATGTAAATGTTGGCCACGACAACGTCTGAGGTGGTCCATTCGGAAGGTCCAATTTTGGGCGACTCGTTCGAGCATAGCGACTGGTATCTAGTGGATAGCACAAGTAATGTTGGCTTCCAAAGCGTTAATCGTAAATGGCTTATTCCTAAGATCTGAGACTTTACATAGCCCCAGAGAAAATAGTCCAAAGATGTGATATCGCACGATCTAGGCGGCCAATTTGACGTAGCAAAATGTGAAATTAAGTGCTCACCAAAATGATTTCCCAATAAGTCCATTGTTTCACCCGCTGTATGGCTCGTAGCGCCATCTTGTTGAAACCAGAGCTCACCGAGACCATGTGCTTAAATTTCAGAAACCATTCCATTCCAGAAACCAGTCCGTTAACATGGCGCGATAAAGGTTACCATTGATGGCAACATTCTGACTTGCCTCATTTTGGAGAAATATGGACCAATGATTCCACCAACCCATAAACCACACCATACCGTTGTTTGGTACTATAGCTCTTGGTACTCTTCGGGTTGCTCATCAGCCTAAATACGGCAGTTTTCTTTATGAACGTATCCATTCAACCAGAAATGGGCTTCATCACTGAACAAAATTTCACGATAAAGCACCAGATTTTCATTGAGTTTTCCCAGAGCCCATTCACTGAAAATATGAGGCAAATTCAAGTCGCTTCAATTCTTGCACAAGTTGAGATCCTCACGTAAAATATGCCAAGTTGTCGAATACGCCAAGCCAAGTTGTCGAATACGCCAAGCCAAGCTGCTGAGTACGACGAAGAATCGATTTGTCACGGTCTTCGCGTACACTTTCAGCTACAGCTGCTAAAGTCTCTTCACTACGTGCTAGATGTGGTCTAACCAGTCGGATTTCATCCACTAATGTACACTGGGACTCAAATTTGCGAATGGTATTGGCAATAGTGGTTTCAGTAGGTCGATTATGCGTACCGTAAGTTCCTCGAATCACACGAAAAACATTTCTCACAGAACGCTGAATTTCGTAATATAGCTGAACAATTTGGAGACGCTGTTGTGGTGTGGGTCTTTCTATGATGACTTGCCAAATGATACCGAATAAAAGTTGTTAAACAGTTTCATAGGAGTCATGTGTGATCTGTCAAAAAAATTCTATTGAAAATCATATCTGACGATGAATCACCCTATATTACAGATTAAAATAAGAATTTATTTAGCTAATGAACATTTTGCAAAGGGCGACAGTTATTGTGATGGAAACATTTCAATTCGTTAGGTGCCTTCAGCATTGCAGTTCTATGGATTTGAAAAGTAAATTGTATTTAGCGTACAATTATTGCCTACTTTAAATGAGAACTTTCCGCTGATTAGAATAAAGCAACATTTTACCCGTTACTCACAAACGTTATAAAAAAATGTTCTTAATTTTTTGACGTTTTATATTATTTTGATGGATACATTGAATGTAGCAAGAATATGCCACCCTCCATCTAATTTTCTTCTGACCGTTGCTTTTGTTCAATTATTGATTGCGGGTTTAGTTTGTCAGTTCCCATCCCAGTCTAGGCAAAAGGTGAACTATTGTGTCCGAAGCGGTGAAAATATTTTCGATACCCACCATTTCCAGAAAAGAACTGGATAAGATGGTAGTTAGAGTTTCCCATCTGTAAGTCCATCTGCCATCAAAGTGGTATTCTTCTAAGTTTCCCACCTGGTCTTTTAAGTCTTTCTTCTTCCTAGATTCTTTTGCAACTACCCCCTTTTGGTTACTAGAAGTTTTCCTATTATAGACCCTCTGCTTCTCGTCTGGAAGGATATCGATGGGCATCATCCTTGCTTCGATTAAAACCATTCTAAAGTCTACGATTACATTTAATACGCTTAGTCAATATATTGATGATATCTTTGTTTTACCTTTTGGTATAAAAGCTGCTCCCAAAAAGTTTCAAAAATTGAATGAAATTGCATGTTTTTTGGGTATATTGATGATTTGATTATTGGTCGAATGACTTTAAAAGAATACGATGAGAACTATGCCAGGGAAATTAAGATTAAATTTAATCTAAAAATCCGAATAATACTTCAACAAACTCTACAACAGATGACCACAAGCAAGATCGTTACATAACCAGGTTTGGAAACCATTTTGTAAGACCTTAATAATAATAATAATAATAATAATAATAACAATAGCCTCGCCCTTGCATACGTCTCCTTGAAAAGCGGTTATATGGAAAAATGTTGTATATTGCTGGTGCACACTAATTCCAGCTCTCTCCCACTCTATAAATCTCCCTCTGAGAGTTTGCACTTGTATTATTATGACATAGAGTTTTAAGATACTTGCTGAAATCAAGTACTTGAATTAAAGCGTCTCTTTCCCTGTCAGTCAAAAAACCGCAGTTTGTGAGTTGGTGCATACCTGCAACAATTTGAATCGGTAAACCAAAGTCAGAATTTTCACTTTGTTTTCTTGGTTGGCATGACCGATGTTTCTATTTATGGTTTTTTTTTCTTGCAATGACCCGGAAATTTAGAGTAGACATAGCAAGCTAATTCGGGCTAAAAAGTAATCTTTTTCTGCGTACTAGCAACTCTGTAAACACAGACTAGCTATTTTGGCACTTAGTGGAATACAGGTAAATCCCCACCCGCATCTCTAAGATCACTCTGGTCTGAAGCTACTTGGCTACGAACTATTCTTATTATTCTTTTTTCGCCACCTTCGTAAGCAAATTATTCACTATTGTTTTATTTACAGCAGCCCTCAACTATCAAGCTTTAATGAGTTTAATACACTGTCTAACTCCATTCAAAGAATTGTTTCCTCGTATCCTCGTACTGAAACCGTAATAACGACTGATTTCAATATACACAATTATGAGTGGCTTTAATATTCTGGAAAACAACTTGGCAAGTGCTCCATATAAATCGCCAATAGTATTCACTTTAAATAACTTTCGTGATTTACTTCCAAGCCACACAACTCGCTTATGTAATGCCTTCATTTGTTCATCAATATTAATGTTGTTCCCTTCAAGGTTGTCCCCCTCAGATATGATATACTTATGCCAACGCTTTTTCCAATCTTCGAAGCAGTTCTCATAAACAGTTTTTAGTATAGTCTTGAGTTCTTTCAGCGACGCCGTTTTTATTTCTACAATCGTTGCAAATCTCCGTCCCTTCATAAACCTCTTCAGTCTTGGAACAGGTACAGGAACAAGAAATAGTTATGACCCTTTTGAATAAGTCAGGATCATCATTGACGTCATTCAAGAGCTCCTGAGCGACACTCATGCGACGGTTCTTTTGATCAAAATTAAGAAGTTTCGAACCAAACTTCTCTGGCACACGTCTTATGCGCAAAACTTCAGAAGATTGCATGACAAGAGCAACTATATGCCGAATGGTCGGCATATTGACCAGGATTAGCAACTTCTCTTATGAGAATTCGATGATTTTCCCAAAACAATTTTCTTCACAGCTACGGTTTGATGTGCTCTGGCGTTCAGAGCGAGGTTCGTCATTGTCATCTTCTCGGCCATCTTGGAAGAGCGTGTACCACTTGTAAATTTTTTTCTTAAAGCAGACTCACCGCATGACACTGTCAAGATTTCAATTGTTTTGAAGCACTTGATTCCATTTTTTATACATAATTTGATGCAAGTTCTTTGCTACATTTTTTATAATAATTGAAAATCGCCAAGCTCACCAAAGCAGATCTAACCTTTCTATGCTATATATTAAAAGCTGTAAGCATATGTTTGAAATATGCGTACCAACAGAGCAAAAAAAATCAGATTTTAAAGGGCACCTTACTTTTTAAACACACCTCGTAAATAAAGTGAAATTTAATACTCTGTATTGTTTTTACTCACACCTCATTCATTTGAAACAAACATGAATCACGTCTTATTTTAAAAGGAGTGGATCCCGAACTTGAATTACCAAATTCAACTCGAATATCTTTTGACACTCCACAAAAAATCCCTAAGAAAATCGAAATGGATCCCTATCGTAACGTGTAGGGAAAAATGGACTCAGGGCTAAAACCAATTCGCTATTCGCCGAATTAAATAAAACAATTATTAACAATAAGACTAGAGTAACTCAACTCCAAATCAATAACTCTGAAATCCGAAGTGAACTAAAAACAATCCAGAAAGATCTGAGTGTAATATAATCTTTAGTAACAGAGGTTAACAAAATTCAAACTAGTATCTAGAATAATGTCAACGATTGCACTCGTTGATCTACGATCGCAAATAGTCGACACAGTACGTGCGGTCGAAGAATCGGAGAATACAATTATATCGCGCGATGCGGTTTTATTGGGAGTTTCCTATTAATTCTTACTTAAATTACATGTGTCATATTCCATCAACCTCGACGTAGCAAAAATCTCCGATTGGTGTGAGGAAAATTGGCTCTTTCTGAAGACCAAATGCATTGTTATCAGCAGGAAACCCTTAGATCTTTGTTATTTTCGTGACATTATGCTCTGTGGCTTTAAACTTGACTATGTCAAAACTGCGAAAAATCTAGGCACACTTTTTAATCGGTCTCTGATATGTAAAGCCCACGTCAATACATTGGTATTGATCAAGCCAGCTCACACATTTTGCTAGCGAAAATTCTAATCATTCCCATTCTAACCTATGGATTTGAACTTTTTTGCAACTGTGATGAGAATAGCCAACGAAAACTTAATACCGCTTTCAACACCACGATGCATTGTGTTTTTGTCCTTAGACGTTTTGACAGAATCTTTTATTACATAAAAACACTTTTAAACATGTCGTCTGGTAATTTTTTTTGTTCTAGGTCTTATTCTGCTATCTAATATCATACAAACAAACCAGTCGACCAAATCATGCCATCTTATTCACTCATTATTATCCTAGTCTTCCCTCAGAGCGACAGTGTCTCTTTAATCCTATTCGTTTGTGGAATTCCTTACCACGGCCTGTCTTGGCGACCATGCGTCTTCGAACGGAACTGAAGTCGTTTATCCATAGCAACATTGACTAAAATGTAGTTTTTGTGTACATAATAATCATATTTATATACGAGTAGTTGACGATGATTGAAAAATTTAGTATTCCTGTTTCTCATTTATTTAAGCTTTTTTATTTCTCTCAAACTATTCATTAAATTAAATTCATTGTTTTCTAAGTTTACGGTAACTTTACGGACTGACCAATAAATATGTTATCTTAAAATAAGTGTTAAATAAAAACCATTTGTTGTCACACTTTTCACAAAGAAGAAACCACGTCCTGTCGTAATTTTTTTTTCTATCTCCAGATGTTGCAGTAAAGCTTATTGGCAGCTCTTGGATTTTCGGTAAATAACCGTTGTGATGAATCATCCATTCCAATTTGTTTTGGAACGTTTCCCAATTTTCGTATTGTCAGAAAAAAGCAGGAAGAGCCATTTCTGGAAGATGAATACCATTAGGAGTGGAACTAAATTGAGCTTGCTTGCTAACAGGTGTATGCCCTAGTCTTATCGAGGCAATCACTTCGATCGACGAAATTTATTCCTCGTCAACCAAAAAGGTGATCAGTTTGTACTGATATTCTTGTACTTGAATAAATCCTCCGTTATGGACAAGCTACCATTAATAATAATTTTTTTTTTTGCAATCCCTCTGTAACATTGAAAGTGAGTTTTTCAAGAGTCTTAGTTTAAAACGTAAATAGAAAATAAATATAAATGGGGAATAATGGCTTAATTCACGCACCTTATTTATTTTCTTCAGGTTCCGCTGCGGGTTTATTGTTGGTGTTGTCGCACGGCGCGAGAAACCGATTTGCACAAAAACCCACACAAATTGCTGTTTTTTTTTCTGTTAAATGTCAATTGCACTTTCATGGATTTGTAAAGTAAAAGTGTAAGGTAAAATTACTATCGGAACTAAATTGAAATAGGAACTGTTCAAGATTTAGAAGCGTCCTACCTACTAGGAACTTCGGCGCACCCAAGCGAATTTTGACATCTGTATCAATTATAATTCTTTTTCACTTCATGTTTTACTTTTTGCACTTGCCTGTGCTTTTCTTGATTATTTTAATTTCACCGTAATTTTGTATATACAATATAATTATGTTGCATTCACCCCTTTTTAAAAATACATAAGAATACACATAGAATTTTTTAACGTAAGTATAATGATCAAACTCTAACAATTTTATTTTTTTCCAAATCCAAGCCTGCATCAGACGAATCCTCAGTCGCCTCCTTACCATTGTGGATAAGGTGCAAAGCATTAATGGCTTTACAGTGGCGGTCCTTATTGTCGTTTCTACTATAAGTTATTCTTAAAAACAGATTCCAGTCTTGGCGAATCTTCTGTAGGTTTAGAAAAACGAGCACATAGAATCGCTACCGAACTAGTAAGGGTCTAAAATAGTTGTGTGCCGCAGTTACCGCGCCAACAATATCTCACCTAACTTTTGTAAAATCACAACTGGTTACAGCAGATGCGGAAACTTTTCGATGAGCAGAAAGACTACCGTTTTTACTTCAGTTGTCTGAATCAACAGCATAGGTCGAACCAGTGTCCCTCCGGCGGCTGTAAGCGGTATGGCCCTAAGCACCACACGTTGTTTTGTAGTGAGTCAGAAGTGCAGCTCACACCTTCGCCAACATCAGCAATGTAGTCAACTGAAGCAAAATATATCGGTCAGACCACTGGTCCTTCAATGGAAGCGCAACCATATTTATAGCTATTACATACCGTGCGAATCCGCCTCCCTCGTGGCAACAGCGTTGTGCTCAAACTCAAGCCAATTTGTTCTAGTTTTGCATTGATAGTGAATGTGTGACTATAACAGTGCAAATTGATGTGAATAAGTTCGAAAATTTGATTGGTCTCCAGCTGGCAGATCCTTAATTCGGTACACCTGCCTACGGCTATTGATATATTTCTTGGCTCGGATGTGTGGGGTCTAATTGTCAAAGATGGCGTAATCAACGACAGTGCAGACAAATACTGTGCTTAGAGAGTAGAATTTGTATGGATTTTCGTTGGAACTGCTTCGACAACTGCAACGGCAGCATTATAACCCCACACCTTCCATGCTCAATTGCATGAGATTTACATCCGATTGGAAGATTTTGCGCGCAGATTTTGAGAAGTTTAAAGTTGGTGCCTGGAAAGGACGTCGTTGACATATCACATGAGTGTGATCGCATATTTCCGCTACGCACAACGCTCCGAAATATTCGCATGCGATTGCGACTTACAGATACACATTCTACCTCTGGCCGGATTCGAGAATTATCCTGCGTTGGATCTACAAGCAATTTTCTACACTCAAGCCCTATGTTGATAAACTGGTCGGTCAAATGCAGGAGCAGACATCTACCGATCGCTGGCATTATTTAGTCGGGGTTTTGGCGAGAAAGAATTCTAAGAACATAAGTTATGACTACAAGGCCTGGAGTGGTAGTTGAATAGCGTCATAACTTCGGAGAATTCTACGTCGATCACCCAAAGTGAGTTGACTGTCTTGTAGGGTGAAGAGCAAGTGTCTTCAAGAGCAATAGTTACTTCAATTGTTTCAGAGCTGCAAGTACGACAACGATATAGTCAAGTTATTCCTCTGACAAAGCGCTTAAGTACACTCCCACGACTCTTGCGCACTGTGGTATTTATTTTGCTGGTTACGCCAAAAGGACGACATCTACGAACTAGTGACATCCATGCTGACGAACTGGAAACAGCATTAATTTTACTCAACAGGATCGACCAGTCAAAGACCTTCAGTTCTGACATCAATTGACTTCGTTAGGATGCCAGCCTTCCAACTTCAGCCGATCGCTTCCAGTCAACACTTACCTGGATAAAAGTGATATCTTACGAGTGGGAGGTCGAATCCACAGAGTATCTGTTTCTCATGACAGTCGTTCTTAATCATCTTGCCAAAGAAGTGTGCTTTTATTTGGTTGCTCATGATAGTACTCTGTATGGTAGCATGTAGCTAATCTGTTTCTGTACTCCGCAGTCGCTATTGAATCTATACGGACTTTCGCGCATAATTGTGTCATCTAACGACGTCACCGTAGTATAAATGTTGTTATAGCAAAAAGCACCACTAGCAGAGCACAGAGTCAACGCTGCTAGGTCTTTCATCGTATCAGGCGTATATTATTGCGGTCCCTTCACACTCCATATTGGAGCAAAGGGATCCCGGTATACAGTCAAAACAAACCTGGCTCTTATCAATTGTATGGCAACGAAGGCTGTGCACATAGGGATTGTGAATGATCTCTCAGCGCAATCGTTCTTGGATGCCTATACACGGTCCATTACTGCGCATCGAGATGGCGGTGCGCATCGAGATGTGCCTGCATTCTCGTCCACTTACACTACCCCATGATGATCTAGATCAAAGGTTCACACTCACTCCGCTTACCACCGACGCACTTGCGGTTAGGCAGAATAGTCGTAGTTCATTCGTGCACCGATGGCTGCAGAATACAGGTATTTGGCTTTACACCTTACTTCTTAAATATTTGTACAATTTTTTACTAAATATAATATCACAGATTAACATACAATTTGATGGAAAAGCCGCTAATTCGCTTTTGGGAATAGAGAAGCGGTTTCAACACTTGATTTCAAAAATAAAGATTATTAATTTGTGAGAAGTTACACAAATAAAATAAAGGAGAAACAAATACATAAATAAAGAAGTAATTAAATAAATATGAATGTATTGAAATATAATAGAATATATGAACAAACAAATAAAAAATAAATAAATAAATGAATAAATAAATAAATAAATAAATATATATATAGATAATATATATTAATAAATAAATTAATAAATAAATATATATTGCATATAAATAATTAAATAAATATGTAAACAAATAAAAATAAGTATGAATAAATAAATGAATTTATATATAATATATAAATAAGTAAATAAATAACTAAATAAATATGAATATGAAACAAATTTATATTGCACTCCTACAAGAAATATTATATTGATGGTTTAGTTAATCAATTCTCTCTGAAACCATTTCAATGTTAGCCGTTTTATAAAGTTCCTCTGTTGAAAAAAACCAGGGAAGATTAAGATTAGGTTTCATTTTGAGCAATTTGTTTTGTTCTATTTGCAGTTTGCGCAGATGGCTTTTTGCACACTTACCCCAAATAGGAGGTCCAGAAAACATAATTGCTTGGAATATTGATTTAAAAATTAATAATTTGTTGGCGTCACTCAATTTTGAATTCAGGCATATAAATGGGTAAAGAACTCTTATTGTCACATTAACCTTGTTAATTATTTGTTGAACATGTAGATTGAATGTAAGTCGCTTATCTAAATAGATGCCAAGATACATAACAGTCGATTTCCACTCAACTTGAGTACCGTTGGTTAGAAGGTTGTTAGTAGGAAGTAAGCAGGCTTTTCTTTTACGAGTAAAAAAGATAGCCTGAGTCGTAGAAGCATTAATGTTTATTTTGCAATCACTACAATATACTTCAATAGCATTTTAACCAGATTGCAAATTAGTTTCAATGTTGAAACCAATTGCATCTGAAGAATAAATGCAACGCCTTTTTTAACCATTAGCCGTGGCAAATGCCGTCTGCCTGATTCGCATTAAGTTCCATAATTCCATAAGATTTTATTTAAAATAAAAAAGGAATAAAAGGTAAATCTTAAAAGACTTCGACTATAAATTGATTCTGATACTTGAAGAGTGGTAAGACTTCTACTCCTGTTTTAATATCACTGCCTAAAACGTTTCTACGTATTTTTCTAACAACAAGACATTTTCTGTAAAAATGAGAGAAATCGGTTGTAATATATAAAGTCCGTACGATGAGGAACCTATTACAGCTATAAGTTTAAAAATGAAAGAAATATGTTTCCAATTATTATCGTTCTGAAAATAGTTTCTTTGGCACCACTTATGTCTACGGAGGCTATATTTTGATCTGTGCGTCGAAGCAGTGGCATTGCTAACGCAATCTTGCCAAAGTTTTTCATCAATTATTAAAATAAGTTCATAAACCGTTTTTCGTGGGAACTAAAATGAGTTCAAATAATATTGAAAATAATACAAATATAAACCAGGACCCCTTTAAAAAATGCTCAAGGGTCACGAGATCTCCAGCACGCGGATCGCTAGGAAAATCATGCGAAAGCAAAGACCAAACACAGTCGGTAGCTCAGGACAATAGCATTACACCAAGTAAGCTACAAAATCTCGAACGCGAAAATTCTGATCTCCGCGCTAGACTCCGAAATATGGAATTGCTCTGTGCCGAACTAAAAAAGCAACTAGATGCCATTAAGCCGCAATCTAAATTTGAGTCTGAGTCTGTTTCGCTACTTGACCGCCCCAAAAACTCGAGTTTTCATACGGACGAAGAGCTATTCCGCGAAACGGACCGGATACTTAAAAAAAAGCCAGGTAAGAAGCGCAAAGCTTCTTCCCCGCCTGATATTGAACAAACAAAGAAGCAAGCCAGCTTTAAAACTGCTGAGGTCGATAAGGCAACAAAGCAACCCAAAGAAAGAACGCCGCCGCCAATAAACGTTTTTGGAATCTCGGACTACAACAAGTTGTACATAATCCTGAAATCACTGTGCTCAACCGATTATAAAATAAGATCTCGCAGTAATGATACATGGACTATTAATGTCCTTAATCCAGACAACTACTATTCGCTTTCGCAAAAATTAAATGCCGAGAAGATTCAATGGCATACCTACGAAAATAAAACGGAAAGACCCATACGCGTTGTAGCTAGAGGATTGCATCGTAAATGACTTTAAAAATAAAGATTTTACGATAATCGACGCAGTTAATATACTTGCGCAAAAACAGCGTAATGTTGAAATCGAGAGGACGACCCCAATACGCGGCCTTCCCTCTTTAGGCTAACTCTCGACAAAACCGAAAGCCTAGAAATTTTGGGACTTATTGCGCCGTCTGAAAAGGACTAAGCCTCTCGATCTAGCGCGGTGATTAAAAGCGCAAAATTTTCCTAAAGTACACAAGAATTTTCAATGGAAAATCGCCTGCAGGATATCTTATAAAAAAAAAATAATAATAAAATGCGATAGAAGAACTGCTTGTTGAGTGTGAACTCAGTCGTGGTGTGCATAAGGGAGGTGTTTTTTTTAGTGAGTAAGAATCTCACACTACTATAGGCTCCGGGCCTATAGTGTCTATAAAGATTTCTCACCTTCCCATGAAAAAAAATAAAAATAAAAATAAACCATCTTTTTTGAGAATCTAATTCGTCTAGTTTCTTGTACCAAGTGCTTCTCCTCTCGATGCTTAACACTAACATTTTTTAAAGTATTTCATTTGGTATTTCTAGAGCTTATTAAATAATCTACATGTAGCACCTGGATACTTAACATATCCGCAGGTCCATTATACATCATGATGGATTCGGCTACTGCTAAAAGAACTTTGTATTTAATATCATGTGAAATTTTAAAAGTACTTGAAAAAAAAAAAAACTCTTTCAGGTAGCACACATTGCACTTTTAGCTCCACTAACTTATTTTTTAAGTGAATTTCCATATTGAGGTTACTTGTTATCGTTACTCCAATATACTTACTCGTATAAGATCTTACTATTTATACTAAAAATATTTATATCAAAAAATTAAAAATACAAGATTATTCATTTAAATCTATATTGTCCCCTTCAAAGGAATCCCCATCGGCTGCAACGCACTTATGCCAGCGCTTGATCCAATCCTTGCTTTTTTCCATTACTTCTTCTCGGCTGCTGAAACGCGTTCCCCGTAATGGTTTTTCAACTCGACCGAACAGAAAGAAGTCACAGGGAGCCAAATCAGGTGAATTCGGTGGCTGTTGAAAGGTATTTTTTGCATTTTTGCTTAAAAAGTTACTCTTTGTTTATAGGTTTACAATAGGTTCTCCGTTGAAGTGCCATTTCTTGTTTCTGGATGTTCTGCCAGGACCCGCTTCGAAAATCATTATCTGGCATTTACTTAAATTCACCATTAGATTCCATAGGTGACAGTAATCTGCAAGTTGGCTTATCATTTATTGTAAAGTTGCAGGTAAATGTGCGAAAAGAAGGATATTGTCAGCAAATTACAGGTCTTTAATAAGAATTACTGCGATTTCTGTTCCAGCACGCGTAAAGTCTACGATGTACAAAGCAAAAAGATACGAACTGAGTGTGCATCCTTTTCGCACTTCCGTTTTCGTTTCAAACCATATGGAAATATTTTCTCCATTCCAAACAACTGATCGGTTACCGTACATATGTTCGAGTACTGTCTTAATTTTGTAAGACATTCTAAGGGGTGAATAATGCTTTACGATCGAAAGTATCAAAAGCTGCTTTGAAATCAACAAATAAGGCGTACAATTTCTTTTTGTGTTTCATGTGTGATCCGACGATACTCTGCAATACAAAAATATTGTCAATGACTGAATAGCCACTCTGAAATCCACATTGATATTTTTGGGTAGTGTCAATCCTTTGTGATAGTCTTTTGTTTAAAATTCTTGTGAATACTTTGAACGACGCTTCGAGAAAGAATATTCCTCGATAGAGTTATAAGAATTAATTCATTTGAGGATGTTTATAACTTGAACGTAAACTAAATATTGTAACTACAACTTTTTGTTTGTATAATTAATAATATGATTCAAGCAATAAAAACAGTTTTTTCTCTTCAACTACTCATAATTTTGAATATTTTTGTATAGACCATCATAACAATGAGCAATTTTCCGGTTTTTCAATCATTCATCAAAATATTCGCAGAATGCGAACAAATTTCAATACTTTTCTCACTCACCTCGCACCTTTGGATCATTGACCAGACCCTATTTTTCTCCCTGAAATCGGGATCTTTGAAGAAGAGAAGTCTGAATATGATATAAATAATTCCAAATTTTTCTTTCGACACGGCTTGAAATGAAACTTATGCTGCTGGCGGTGTCGCGGTATATTATTGAAGTAACATAATGGGATGTAAAATTAATAAGTATATCAATAGACATCCGAATAATCACAGACTTAAGAATTATTACGAAAAGTTATGCAGGTAGGTCAAGATTGAAATACCGCTATGTAGAAATACATACCTTAGCAATAGATTGGCGAGAAACCTTGGTAACTCGAAAAAGGAATGGCGAGTTGTTAATGAAATACTTAACAAAAATAGATCTTACACATACATAAGTATTTCAAATAATAATTCAGCTGTGTCTGAGCCTATAGAAGTTGCTAATTTTTTAATAAATTGTTTGCTAGTGTAGGTTCTTGTAACAGTGTTTCAAATGTCAGTCACTGTGACAATAGTCTAATACAAAGCAGTAATCAACCAGAGAGCTTTTTCTTTAAATAATTAATTTAAAAAATTAAAATGTCACTTAAAATATCCAATTCATCGTCTTTTAATAATAATTTAAGTTTTGTATTAAAAAATATTGCGTTTCATATTTCTGGTGTTTTATGTTTTATTTTTAATTTTTGTGTGCAAGAAGGTGTTTTTCCTTAGTCTCTAAAAACAGCTGTAGTATTACCATTGCATAAAAGAGGTGGCACAATGTCATTAAATAATTATCGTTCAATTTCCATCTTATCCGTTTTTTCTAAGATTACTTAAAACGGAATTAAATCTAGAATATTATCATTTTTAGATAAAACTCATTTCTTTAATGATTCTCAATTTGGTTTTAGAAGCGGTAGATCAACTGAAAGTGCTTTATAAAAACTATCTGGGGAAATCTGTAACAGTTTGAATACTTCTCAAATTCTTTTGATTTTATTTATTGCCATAACCAAGGCTTTCGATATGGTGAAACATACTCTGTTACTAAATAAATTATTTAATGCAGGTTTCAGGGGCTTCATTCATAACTGGTTTGCCTCTTATTTAACAAAGCATAAACAATTGGTAAAG
The DNA here is from genome assembly GCA_907269105.1 of Volucella inanis. Classification (NCBI taxonomy): domain Eukaryota; kingdom Metazoa; phylum Arthropoda; class Insecta; order Diptera; family Syrphidae; genus Volucella; species Volucella inanis. The sequence goes on along the minus strand of OU026153.1, from coordinate 90,401,094 downwards.
GCCAAAAATGCTCACATAATTATTTAAATATACTAGATAGATGTTCCTCAGCGATCAATCCTGGGCCCGATACTGTTTTTAATATATGTTAACTCGGTATTTATTCAACCTTTTAAGGGCAGAATCACGGATTTTGCTGATGGTACTGCCTTTTCCTATACCAATAAGAACTTTCTTGATATGTTTGCCGATGTTAATTATGACATAGATATACTACGACGTTTAAGTTTATGTCTCATAAACTGATCATCAGCAACAAAACGAAATTTATGGTATTTAAAATCAAGGGTGTTGTATGTGGAGAGATGCCTTTATATTATCACTCACCAAGCTGTTTTCGATTTTGTTTTGTTTTAAATACCTAGGTTTTATATTGGACCATAAGTTTAGTTGGAAGGACAATACGTCATATTTGAAACGGTATCCAAATGCAGTTGTAAGGCAATTATACCACCTTAGCATGTACTGTAAACTACACATTTTAAAATTGGTTTATAATGGTATTTTAAAATCAAAACTACAGTATGGAATTTCTTGCTGGGGAGGCACTTATTTTAATACAATAGAACCACTGCTGATTAAACAGAAGCATGTCTTAAGATTTTTGTGTAGAGTTAATTGCAGAAATCCCACTTTGGAGTTATTCAAATTCCTTTAAGGCACCTGTACTGCTACAAAGTTTTGAAGATATTTTTTGAAAATTCCGGGTACTACTATATGATGTTAAAGCTTATGATAATCACAGCTTGCAAGTCAATTCCAGAAACTTTGTAAATGTTCCAACAATCCACAAAACATATTCTTCACGCTTTTATTATGTTACTGCTCCTCGTTTGTTTAATAATTTACCAGAAAAACATAGATATGAGAGAGTGAAAACAGTATTCTTAAATAGTATAACAAAAAAATGGCTTTTCTCGTCTAACCATTCTGAAATAGATGCTTTTTTAACACCAATTATGTAATATATTTTAAGTTTCTTTTCTATTTTTTAAAATTGTATTTAATTTTTGTTTTTTAAATGTATGTAATTGAATCTTTCATTTCAATTTTTTTGTTTTCCCCATCAATAGATTTATGAATTTCATTTTATATAACTATTAGGTACATTCGCCTCTTGTCTTTTATTAGACAACAGATTGTACAAAGCTATTTCATTCAAAAACTTTAAAGCTCAATATAAACATGAATTACTTTATACTTTATATTTAAGTTTCTTTATATGAATAAAGAAGAAGAAGAAGAAAAAAAAAGTTGGTTGGATCTGATAAACTACTTTTTTATGAAAGGGAAATATTAAAGCTTCCTGGAACTCTTGCGGTATAATGCCAGTTCATACCATGCTTTAAAAATTCTAAAGAGATTCTATCTACACCTTCCATCATTTAATTTTCCCATGACCGTAAAAATTTCTTCTTGGCTAATAGGTGCATATAAAATTTCTTTGGAATATAACGGCTGTGAATGGTACACAGGCGCTACACGACTAATGGGGCTCTACAACTCTCGAAAGTAGTTAAACAAAACTCATTGGATCTAAGCTCAATGTGAATTTTGGGTTTCTTACCATAAAGCTTATTCATTGCAGCCTAGAACTCTTTGGGTTCCTTACAACATGTGAGTTACCTGACATCATTTTCATATGATCGTTTCTTTTTTTCCATGCAAAGTCTCTTAAGGATGTTATTAGATTGGATACTTTACGTATATTTGCTCTGAAGTTTCCCATACATCATTGAACCATTTCTTCCTATTGAAATTGTTTTCCTTTGAAATTGTCTGAATATAGGATAAGATGCTATTATTATTATTTTTTGAATAATGAGCGCGAATTAATAACGTAGGTTCTCTACTTGCCTATCTCTCCGTTATCTCTCACTACACATAACGTAGACACGTATACAACATGCTTCATTATCTCACATGACGAAAAACATACTTCAACACAATAATCCGATGCGTTTGCATTATCGAAACAAACATTAATACGATAACAACCGCATCCTAGTTAGTATAAAAAGCAGTAAGATCGAATATTGTAATCAGTATTAAGAATATACATAAATAAACTGCACGCATTTCGGCGAAGCGAAAAGAAAAAACATATTTTTTTGATTCAAAACAAAAAATATACATTAACTGGGGGCTAAAGCCGGTCAAACTCCTGACTGCAGCCACATATCCTTATAAAATAGGATAAGAGTAAAAATTCCACCGGAAGGAAGACTTTCAACACTAAATGGTTGAAAAAAGTGAAAATTAGATACCATAAAAAACAAATAATTCAAGAAAAAAGCAGATCCTGAAACGTCGGACAGTCAAAAAAAGTGAATCCACACTGGATTCACGCATCAGAAAACAAAACGTATTCAACTACTAACGACCAATAGGAAAAAAAGAACACACAATGGAAGACATTGCACCACTAAAAGCACAAATTGAGATTCTCACACAAACTCTGGAGAATACTCAAACAAAGGTCAACACTTTAGAAGTACAACGACCGTTCCAAACTATAACGACAGTGGAACAACATGAAGACTTCACCCCAATATCACAGATGCCAACCAAATAAACCTCAGAACATTCGAAGCCATACCATGTTTTTATCGTATGATCCTGGAAGAAAAGGGCATGGACATTTATGGACAACATCAAACAATTCTCCAACCATCCGAATTATTATACAGTATTCACAATATTACATTCAAAATTTGTTGGAGAAGCTGCAGATATACTAATCAACCATCAACCAGCAATCATCAACAGACTCCACTATACATATGCCAACCAAAGGCCATTACATGTACTTCTAGAGGAGATGAAAAAAATAACGCAAGAAAAACGAACACTGTCAGAATTCCACAGTGAAGTCAGCAAAGCCTTAAATTTGGCATTATCCAAAATAGAAATATCAGGTGATCAGGGATCTGAAGTAATGGCAAACTAGGCAAACTAGGAAGCAGACCGCACTTTTATCCCAGAACTCAACAGCAAATATACGAGCGGTACACTATACAGCCACCATCCAAGAGACCTCGAAAATGCATATGCAATTGCCAGCATAATATACCACGACAACACAAATATGCAGTTTGATGCCCAAATATTACCACTAATAATGTACAATCAACGACAAAACCCTCCGCCCCTGACTTACAAGGGCAACAGAAGATACAACCCTCATATACGTGTCGAATATAACCATAAACCACCACAAAGATATGGGGACAACTGAAGGTACAACCCAAAAGTACATAATCATCACCCACCACCAGAACCAATGAAAGTAGATAACTCTCGTCAATATGTGCGACTTACGCAATACTTTTAACAAACACAACAAAGCAATAATCCATTCATAGAAAACCAGCATACAACAAAACGTGAACGAGCACCGTCATCAAAAAAATACACCCAAACAAAACTCAACGAGTAAACTAAACCAGAGATGAGGACATACAATAACTTACCTTACACGCCGATGATACCTACAAACAGAAAGTGTTTTTTTAGGAGAATAAACGGATTGCCATGACTACAAAGACGCTGCCAAGAAACAGGTACATCCGTTAATATTTAAATACGAGTAGATACAGGCGCGACAAATAATTATATTAGCTCAAAGTGTAAATTAGGAATATCTATACCTTTAAGGCCAGCAAAAATCAAAATGATGGTAACTCTTTCATCAAAGCCAAAAAAATCGTTACACTATTTAACTATAATTTATCGAAACCGAAGCTGTAGAGGGGTTCGATATGATTTAAGATGAACACGGTCTTAGAGTAATAAAAGCAGAAATTAATCTTTTTGAGTATAAACTTACATATAAATATAAAACAAATGAGAGTAGTGAACAAAAATTAAATTATACAGTTAATAATGACAAATATAAAAGTGATATTGAAAATATTATGCGAGGAAATAATGATACAAAGTCCTACCGTTCACAACTACAATACAAGGTACAATTAGGACAAAATCCGAACATCCTATTTGGGTGAACCCGTATCCAATCGCAGATACCGAATTTACGAATAATGAAATACAAAAATTATTACACAATCAGATTATACAACCTAGTAAAAGTCCATAAAACTTTACAATCTGGACCGTCGCACAAAAATGTACCGCTAATGAAAGCAAACCTAAAAGACGCATGGGAGTAGATTTTCAGAAGCTTAATGCTCATATTATCACTGATAGATACTCTATCCCAGACGTTGCAATGACTATTCGAAATCTAGGTAAACCAAAAATTTTTACGACATAAGGCTTAGATTCAGTTTTTCACCAAATATTAATCAAAGAATCAGATAGGTAAAAAACCGCATTCTTCCCAAGAACATATGGAACACATATGTACAATAGTAAGTGCACTCCACAATGCAAATATGAAAATTTCAAACCAAAAATCACATTTTTTCCAGGATTCAATAGATATCTCGGACATATAATTAAATATAACAAAATAACTGTAGACCCTTATAAAATTCAAATTGTAAAATATTTTCCAACCCCAAAAAATCTAAAAGAACTGCGCTCATTTTTAGGCCTAGCTAGCTACTATAGGAAATTGATACAGAATTTCGCCGCAATAGTAAAACCCCTCACTACATTTTTACGCGCGGATAATGGTAGTATAAATAAAAATCAAAGCGCAAAAATATTAATTAATCTAGATCATCCAGCACTCAAGGCCTTAACTAAAATAAAAGAATGCATTGCAAGCACAAGCCGAATTATTCCAACCCGACTTGAACAAATCTTTTGAATTAACAATGGACGCAAGTCACTTTGCAATAGGAGCTGCGCTCTCTCAGAATAAGAAACATATTTCATTTATATCTAGGACCCTTAACATAACTTAGCAAAACTACAGCACGAAGGAAAAGGAGCTCCTCGCGATCGTTTGGTCACTTCAAAAACTAAGAAGTTCTCTGTACGGTATAGCAGACATAACAATTTATACAGATCATCAGTCTCTCATCTTTTCAATTTCTGACAAAAACCCGAACACAAAATTAAAACGATGGAAGAACTTCATCGAAGAATACGGCGCTAAATTAGTATATAAACCAGGACACCAAAATGTGGTGGCTAACACACTGTCTCACCAACAGATTAACAACACTCAGCTCAAAGTTCACCATTCGATAAATTAAAACGCATGAAACAATCGTTAAATACATTTAGAAATCAAATAAATTATAAACTATAGTACAAACAACTCAGTAGAAATTTCTTCACAAGACATTTTTTCATATGCACGACAGACACTGTTCTGTTCAAGACAGATTAAAACGAATAATAACTCCAAAGGTAACGAACGTCATAATTGATGAAGAAACTTTATTCCACATCGAAAATGACATTACTTGAACGTTTCCAAATGTACCAATTGTTTTAGCACAAAAAATTACAGAAGACAAAGAAAATATAGATAGGCAAAAAGAAATAGTAATGCATACACACAAACGAGCACATAAGAATTTTAAAAATAACGCTCAAGAAATACTAACTACATATTTTTAGCCAACTATACGCCAAATGTGTAAAAAGGAAGCACAAGGCTGTGAAATCTGCCTAAAAAATAATACGAACGCAGAACAAACAAACAACTAATCGGTGCCACACCTATACCAAATTATGTGGGCGAACATATTCATTTAGGTTTATTTCACATGAATGGAAACATATATATTAGCACAACTGATAAATACTCTTAATATTAATCCCGAGTAAAAAAAAAAAAAAAGTACATAAATACATTGACGAATATGAAAAACTACAAATTGTACATAGAGTAACACCAACATTCCACTCGGTAACCAACGGTCAAGTCGAGCGTACACACAGCACTCTAATCGAACTCACTAGAGTCGTAACACAAGAAAATAATTCTTCACCAGGAGAGGAAATTTTTAACGCGGTACGACAATACAATAAAACCATCCATTCAGTGACAGGAGAAAAACCCGAGGGCATGTTTTTAATCGAGGAGGGTATCCTGACATCAAACAAAAACAAGAAAAAAAACAAAATAAGGTACTTTCATACCATAATAAAAAACGCATGTGCATCACATACAAAAAAGAAGACATTGTTTACTCCAAAACTCACGGTCGAAACAAAAATGTGCCGAAATACGCCAAATAAATTGTACACGAAGATAGGGGTAAAACTGTATTTACAAACCACGGTACAATTATACATAAGGATAATATACGAGTGCCGCCTTCTGCGACAATCTAACCGATCTAAGAAACAGAAAATACGTAATGATAGTAACAGATCCTGTATACTAGACGATCACTTAACTCTATAGGATCAGCTCTTAAGTTTATAACAGGTACACCCGATCACGACGACTTAATTGAAATCAAGAAAAAATTAAATATGATAAAAGAAAACAACACTAAAAAAAAAGATAATAAATTCACAATTTGAGAAAATACTATAAACTCTCGACCCTAAAACCATAATAGACAACCTAGTTCTTACAGAAGTATACAATGAACTAACCTTTATTGCTAATACAATAAATTTTGCAAAAAATGAAAATTTTTATTCAGGTCATTTAAATTTAAAAGATATTCAACAAATAACATCTAATAAAGCAGTAGACTTACCTATTATAAATATTTTAAAATATGCCGATATACACAACTGTTATTTTAATCATGCAATCAGGACTATCTATAAATATCCAATTAATATTGAATAATAATTTAAACCTAATTTTTTTAATCTATATCCACTAGCTCTTAAGCAAGTGAAACTTTTGTTAGATTCTAAGATATCAAAATGCAACAATATATTTATTTGTATTGAAAAATCTAAAAGTTACATAGGAAACTATATATGTAGAATTTAGACTCCAGACAATTGTACTATTAATATATTAGAAAATAAGGCAGCCAAATACGAAGCTATACACGAGAACAATGAACCACTCCAAATTCTCGAAAGCGGAAATATTATCACAGACTACGAGCATACCTGGAATAGTGTAAAAATAGACCGACCTAAATTAATACAGTTCAATTACTCCACAACTGTTGACCGGCAACAATATTTCAACTATCAACAAAAATTCAAATATGCCATACTCAAACAAAATGACGAAAAACTAGACGTCCTGCGCATAATCGAATCATATGCCGATTACAAATTCAGCAACATCCAAAAAATATCTACTTTCCTGATACCAGTCGAAGAACATCCCATACAATACTTAATTTATCTCATCCTGGGGCTATGCATAATGTCATTACTCATACGTGGCGCATTCAAAATCTGTGAATGCCACAAGGTAAAAAGAGCAATAGCAAGAAGGCAAAGAATCAACGAAATATACGAAGCAGTAATTTTAAGACTCCGACAAGAAAGAAATTTAATCTAAAGAGAGGACGCTTCATTTTAAGAAGGAGGGGAGTTAATAACGTAGGTTCTCTACCTGCCTATCAGTTCGTTATCTCTCACTACAAACGCAAAAAACGGCAACATGTTCGTTATCTCTCACTACAAAACGTAAACAACGACAACATATTTCAACAAGCAACAACAGTAACTTGTAATTCGAAAACACGTAAAAAACGATAACATGCTTCGCTGTCTTGCAATACGGAAAACATACTTCAACACAATAATCCCATGCGTTTGCATTATCGACATAAACAACAATACGATAACAACCGCATCCTAGTTAGTATAAATAGCAGTAAGATCGAATATTGTAATCAGTCTTAAGAATATAAATAAACTACACGCATTTCGGCGAAGCAAAAAGAAAAAACATATTTTTTTGATTCAAAACAATGAATATACATCAACTCGCGCCCTCAAGGAATTTGTTGAGATGCTATAATATTTGTGTATAACGTGTAAGATTGAATTAATATTTTCAAAAAAGCTTAAGGAACTATTCTTAATTCATCTGGCTCTCTTGTAAATACTCCAAGTTCTACTTTAATAGGCAAATGATCTGAGTATTGCACAGACAGGGTTTAGATCTATTCACCTTTTGCAGACAGTAATCAATAGCCGAATAACCTTGCTATACTACAAGCGTTGATTTCTCAATCGCCATTCAAAATACGAAATCCCAGTGAATTGCATAGCTCTAGTATTTTTGTTTATCTTGAGTTAAATGTTTCATCTTTAGCAATTCTTATATTCCCCGCAAATTTGATTTCTCTACCCTTCTTCGTCCCTGTTCTAGCTTCCAGATTACCTATAACCATAGCATTTTTCTGGTTTATAGTATATGCTTCCCACCGATGGAGCACCGAAGGAGCAGCGGAGGCATATAAGCGGGCGGCCAAGAGAAAAGATAGCCTCCAACAAGGGAACAAAGAAACATATCAGAAAACAACAAACAACAACATACAAAAAACATACAACAAACAACAAGAAGCAGCAGCAACAAAAAGCGGAACGGAATAACAAAAAATAGCCACCAAGAAAACCCGGTCGAGACTAGAGGGGCAAAAACTTACAAAACAAATAAATAATTGTAAGTAGTGACACACGTCAGTCCATATTTCCCCAAATCTGAACGCCTATCCAACGGAGTAGTAGGGACCCGCAGTAAAAAGACACTCATACTTATCTTTTGTTAGGGACGGCGATCCAGAGGATGACTGGATTGAGATATATGGTAATCCCTTATTGGATTATACGAGTATTAACACCTCCTTTTTTGGTCCGGACACCCTAACTATCTTTCGATCGAGTTTCCTTTCTCCTTCGTGTTTGTTTTACTATGTAGAAAATTTTAATAATTAGATAGGAAAAAAGTACCTGGGCGAAAAACGAATTAAACACAATTTCCACTAAAAAATCCAATGTTACAGGAAATAGGTATAATTGGATCCACAACCTCCATTCAGTGTAGTTCCCAATGATGACTCGAAGCGGGAGCGAACTCCGAGAAAGAATGATGAATGAATGGAATGATTGAGAGGCATAGTTGGACAAGAGTCCGCACACTAGCAAAATCTGCTAGGGTTGTAGCTATTAATCTTGTAGTTGGGTCCGCTTTAGCTATGGCTGCGCCATAGGGTGAGTAATCTTCAAAAGACACTAGCATGCACAATTCATACCCCTGAGTGTTCCAATATCAGGATTTTGCCTACGTACTAAACCACGGCCTACACACTTCAACCGCTCTACCCGCGGTACTCCCTTGAGGTATTGCTTCGCGGGACTGGTTAGCATCTACCTCCCGGGTCCTTGCTGTTTCAACACGTCGTACCTGTTCAATTCAGCGGAGATTTTTCTGCACACCGGTTATTAACTCCCAATTTTTCTGAGATCCCTGTGGTACTCCTGCAGAGGTACTGTAATATTTGATACCATCTTCTGTTTGATATTGAAGCTTGAAGTTGAGGTAGTTCTTAAAATCTTAAGTAAATAGCGAGTTGTATCCATTCCAGAAAGTGCTCTTATTATAGATAACCAGCTTACGAAGTTAAAGGCATTCTTAATATCAAGTGTTATCAAGTGTTATCACTGCGCAATATTTCTTTTTGCCCCATCAGAAGACATGTATTATTCGCCAATATGAAGATAGTTCACCTTGTGTTTTATTTCTCTTTGACGGAAGTACCAAATGCTGTTTTTTTCTGAGTCAAAAAAAACTCCCTTCGTTTAAACATCTTTAGTATGTTAATATGAACATGCCTGGACTTTTCTGGGCAGTTGTTTTTCCGTGTATTACCGGTGCCTTATAATCGTCTATTTTTCTTCATGACTTGATCAGTCCGTCCGTTGATGTATGTGAGATTTCTGCTTCTGTGTTCGCTTCCTCGATATGATGCGTAAGAGGTGGTCTTTGTGTGAAAAGGTGCTTTACAATAGATTTTAGCAGAGTGGAGCATGCTGTTTGTGGGGCCCTTTAACAGCGCGATGTTTAGTTGGTGGATGCTAGAACAAAAGTGAGTGATGCATTGTATTTAACGCTGCAGCAAACTAGAAATTAGACATTATCAAAAAATAAAATCAGTATTTTAACCTTGCACAAGCAAGAAAAGCGAATGATAGAATTTAGGGCGCGAAAAAACGATTCTAATCGCTCTGTACTATTATTTTAATTGATATCTCTGATTTCACTTAATTTTAGAATAATTCAGAATACATTTTAGGACATGATTTTACTTCATTTTGGAATATTTAACGTTTTATAACACGCCACCCCCTTTAAAGGAACTAAGGAAGTTAAGAAGATAGTTTTAATTTTGCATTTGAAGTACGATTCAACCTAAAGACCAATTGGAGGGTGGTAAGTAAGGCCCCTTTTATGAACTCAAGACCTCTCTTCTGGTCTCTCTTCACTTAGAGCGTTGTTGCAGCGACATCAAAAAGCCGTCTTGCCATTGTAGCCAAACTCCTTGCAACAAGTTTTGAAGAATTTCTAAATGATTCAAGAGATTATGAGTGACATCCAAGTAGTTAGTTTCCGAAACAGCGGAATGTGGTTAACCTATCAAAAAATGAGAAGGTGTTAGTGATTTAAGATTCGAGTCGGAAATTGCACATAAATGCCTAGAGTTCAAGAGAGCTTCGATCTGGGCTAACAAAGTTGACATTTTAGAATGTTAGTTCCGATTACCCGGGGAAGTTAGTGCCATTATCCGAATGTATGACACTGCATTTACCCCGTCTTGCAATCAATCTCTTCAAAGCAATCAAAAATGCATCCGTTCTTAATTCCGAAACCATTTTGAGGTGAAGTGCTTTAAACTTCATGCAAACGAATAGCGCAATGTGTCCTCGAACCGATTTTTGTTTCCTTCCCTTTAAAAACTTCAAATATTTTTCTCTCTTCAGGTGGATTATCAATAAAATACGCTGGAGTTGATTGCAGTTACTTAAAATCCTTATATAACCAATGGGGACGTTTCCACCATAGGTCCAACTGCAATAGTTTTCTTGGCTCTTTACCCACAGAAGCACAATCAGCTGTATTTTCTTCTAAACAAATATAATTCCAAGAGGATCCATGTAATGTAGGTAATATTTCCGAGGTGCGATTTGCTACAAAGCTGTTACATCGCCACGATGTGTAACAGCCAAGATAAAGCGATTTATAAATCATAAAATGCCGATAACCGAATGGGACTAACATCCTACGACGATCTAATCAATTCCATTAAAAGACATTAAAGTGCTCGACAGAGTTTGTGATGAGGGATTGAATACTGTTTTAGTTGAGCCACGCGAATTTTAGCAGCAACTAATCGAACCTCCACTTCCTTATTCAAAACACTTCGAGAGTAAACCACTGCAGAATATGTCTTTTCCGAAGCGTCAAAAAATTCTATTAGCACTTAAAATTATTCGTAGATCTTCTCGAAATTTTAAGGGATTCAAATCAGGATAATTCCTTTCGATATGACTTCCAGTTCTTTTCCACATTACTATATGTGGAAGTGGATCGTCCACCCACAGCTCCTGAAGCAATATTTTAAATAAAATAGCGGAAGGGGCTAGGAAGCCTAGTGGACTCATAATTTGGACAACCTCCGGTAGCAATTTTCGTTTAACTGGCAATTCGAATTCCATTTACTCAATTCAGCTTTCACAAGACAGCATTTCTACAAGTTCATATTTAAGTTGTAAGATTTCGGAGACCGAATCTATCTATCATATTGCAATCGATATGGGAACTGCTGTTTATAGTTTGGCAAAGCACTTTAATTGACAGGAAGGGAGATGTTCCGTATGTAACGGCAGTTAAACAAAAATGTGAGATTGGGTCAGATGAAGATTTCCTCCAAACAAACCGCTGGAAATCCCTATGTTTTGTATGAACTTAAATTTGCCGGTATGTCTTAAAGATGTTAACATAAAATACATATTTACGAACACGAAACCGAAGGTATATATTTACTAAATTTCTTTGCAGCTGAGGCCCTACATGCAGCGTTTTGTTAAGACTAGTTCGTGTCCCTATGAGAGCCGCCAAATAGAATGCGAATTTTTTTAGCAACAACAGCATGATATTTGATGAACTTACAATATTTTCCGACATAAGTTCCATAAATTCCAAATAATTTAGACAAGGCATAAGAAACTGTATTACAGAATGAGGTTTTATCATGTTGAAATAATAACTCCACTATGTATCTGTTATCTGGGGTACGAGTTATTGTTTTCGAAAATTGATCATCAACTTTGGAATTATCGTTTAACGACGAAGAGTAACGGGAAATTTCCTCTACATGATTGTAATATCAAATCAAGATCAAGGCCTCTGTGTAAAGAGACTGCAGATTGTTTTGGCATACAACCAGTTACAGCTCATTCGAATATCTTTTCGTAAGAGCACTCCAAGACTTATCAAAACCAGCAATATACGAGTGTGTTCAAAAGCTAGGGTGACTTTATATTTTCATATTTATTTATTCATCAATAATAATGTTGTCACCTTTAAAGTAATCCCCCTCAGATGTAATACATTTGGCCTTGAACTCCTCTAAAATTCCGTTTTAATTTTCTCAATCATTGCAAAACTTCGTCCTTTCCTTCCGTGCCTTCAGTTTCAGGAACAGGAAAACGTCACATGATTGTCGTGTTGTTTTTGGCTAAAAAACATCTCACAAGCAACGATGAGAAGGTGCATTATCGTGATGTTTTCTACAACTCCGGACATTTTTTTTCGTATTACTTCTCGCAAACGGCACATATGTAGCTTCAAGATAATACTCCTCATTGAGTGTGGGACCTTTAGGTAAAAACTCCTAATGCACTACGCCAAGGTTTTCGAAAACAAAGTGATCAAAACTTTGACATTTCATCGAACTTCGCGTAGTCTTTTTGGTCCTGGCTCTCCGGGGTGCTTCCATTAGGGCGATTGGGCTTTGGTTTTGACGTCATAACCACATACCCACGATTCGTCCCCAGTTATGACCTTTTTGAGTTAGTAAGGATTATCATTGACGTCATTCGAGAGCTTCTGAGCGACGCACATGCGACGGTTCTTCTGATCAAAATAAAGAAGTTTCGGAACAAGTTGATGATGTAAATACCTTGCTCCATTTTTTTTAATAATTGAAAATCGACCAGCACAACAAAACACGTCTAACCTTTCTATCTGTCAAAAACGAACTAAGTATGCTATATACTAGAAACTGTGAACGTATGTTCGGGACATGTGTACTAACACAACACAAAAAATCGATAATCGAATGTACGTTGTCTGTGAAATTTCGAAAGTCACCTTACTTTTTAAACACACAATGGGTCGTTGATGAAAGGTATGTCGTCACTATCGAAAGGCAGTGATGGGATCTGTGAGGAATTTTTTAAAAATATATGCGTTAGTTTCAAGCGAATTCGAATCAAATCGAGATGTTTTATCACTCTGGCAATACCACACACCAACTTTTTTTGTAACATTTTAGTCAGTATTCATTATACCTCAATACACTACAGTTGAATTTAAAGGAGACCTTTTTTATTTTTACCTTACAAACCGTACAATTCGGCTCATTTCATGGTCCTTCGAGCATTTTTTCAAGCAAAAAGACTAGATCAAGTGAATCATATATTTATTTCCAGTTCATAGTCATATTTTCCGGTTAATATTTTGATAAAGCCGCAATCCATGACGCCCATGCAATTCATACAATTCATACACCTAACACCAATACAACAACATTCAAACGGAGTCAAGCGAATAGAAAATACAGTGGATACCTATAATAAATATATGAATTGACGTGCACTCAACCATCTAGTCATAACTAATACACACACAAAACTCATTATGTTTATCACTGTCAAAAACCACGTTTTTTCATCCAAAGCGTCGCCGTTTTCATAGTACATTTTTTCAATCATATAAAAAGACACCATCATGGCCGATGGAGACGCCTTAAAACAAAAACGAGCAGGATCGCAAAGAAAAATATCCAGAATAAAAAGAACTATACTTATTCCATTCTTAAAGATGCGGATTCAAGGGACATCGAAACTTGCCTCAATAGACTCAGAGAAACTTTCCGCAAATTTTGTGGTCATGACGATCAAATTGCTGTGACATCGAATGAATCCTCTCACATGGAATCAGTAGAGAATATATTTTTTTGCCACCGAAGCCTCACTGCTACAACATCTTTCTAATTCGTCGATTCGGCAAGAAAACGCTACCCCTAGTCATCAAACTTGGATGAGACCATTAATATACTAGCGTCACAAAACCGACACCTTCTTGATGCATTACATGATCGTACTATAAGCATGCCTCAGAATGACCTCCGAGTACCTGACCCTCGTTGTCTACTGCAGACACAAGAAAACTAATTTTTCGCTCACAGTTGTGCTTCACCTGCTTACATGGTGAACATCAGAAAACATTGTGTAGTTCATTTTTCGATGCCATTACTGTAACGATAAACACCATTCGTCCCTTCATCAACATTCAACAATCCAAGATCACCATACAACTGCTCCAGCCAATGCTAATGGCTATTCACTCAACTCGTTGACTAAAAGAAATTCCAGAACTCAATCCAACAATCAAACCAAAACAGAATCAATCAGCGAGACTGTTAGAAATCGACCAGACAAAATTATCACAAACTCGGCATTATCACACAACACTACCCAGGCAATTTCAAGAATTGATGATAATCGGTTGCACAATATATTGTACGTAATAGTCCTGTCTTTTAGCCAAAAATCATCCATTATCAAGCTTCAAGAGCAAAGGAGGACAATCAATCAACCAACTCAAATTTTCCATTCATAACATCACAACAAAACGTCCAGCTGTCGCTCTGTTAAACTTTACTTCCAACTGCAGTTGTATACGTAAAGGACAGTGTAGGCCATTCCAGGTCTTGCAGAAATTTACAAGACTCAGGATCTAGGGCAATATTTATAACTGAGTCGTGTGTGCAAGGTCTTGGTCTCAGATGAATCAAACAGCTTTCAACTATTTGTGGCCTATTAGCAGTCGAAATTGCAACAACAAAGGGGGAGGTGTTTTTCAGATAAACTTCGAAGAAGAAGGAGCACTACAGTTCAAAGCATTTATTCTGAAAATAGTGACGTGACCAATGCCATCATTGATCACCAAATGCATGGCCATAGATTCAACAATTTAAGTTAGCTGATCCAGTCAAAACATCGACATATTATTTGGAGCGAATTATTTATTTCAAGTGCTAAATGAAGGCAAAATTCAACAAGCACCTCAAGACCGTATGATTAAAGCACAGATAAAGATACTTTATATAACGGTTGTAAAATAGACAATGAATCTTTATTTCATTCCAACTTAAAATGTAATATACAATACAAAAAAAAAGTGTAATGCAATCTGATATGCGAGACGGGCATTCAGCTAATTTTGGTGTGGGAAAGTGAATTTTAACAAAAGTGTGTACGGCAACCTGAGATGCGAGACGCGCGCTCAGCAAAATTTTAGAAAATATAAAAAATATTTTGTATAATGTTACTTAAGTTGTTTGTCTACAGACTAATCGCCGTTGAATGGTATGCTACAAGTTAAAAAATTATTTTTATTTTCTCGATATAGTTCAACCACCGTTTCACATTATCTACTTCCCATGTTCCCGTGTAGTGCACCCGATTCAACTGTAGTCCCTCAACATCTTTTAGTATATATTGTATCTATCTTACCTTAGCCACTATGTATGGACCTTTAAATTTAGGTAAAATCTTCCTACACTGGAGCTTGTTTACTCAGAAAATTCCTTATCATTACATAATCACCTTCTTGGTATTTCTTCTGAATTTTATTTCTATCCTTTAACAATTTATTATAATTTTGGCATTTCATCATTTGTTATGCTGCTCTCTTTCTCATACTGACTAGGTCTCTAGTATCATCGCATAGATCTAATTCTTCCAATTTTTCCTTAAGATGATCGGTCATCTTGCCCCTCTGCTGCACACCAAACAATAATTGACTTGTACCCCAATCAGTACTACAGTGTACTGTATTATTTAAAGAAAATTCAATCTCAGGCAAACACTTTTATCTAAAGTGTACATTGTGCCCGCACTAGACAATTTGGCTATCATAGGAGCTATACTACTATTCACCCTATTTTGACATGTTGTTGGTTATGGAAATCGAGAAAGTTCTTGAAATTTTTGAAGTAAAAGCACTGCTTCGAACAGAAATTACCGCTCGCGGTCTACTGTACGTATGGAAATAGTTTGTTGAACAACTAAATACTTCCTTTGTACCAGTTGAACGAACTGCATACAGTCTCGTAAGCTTGGTGAACGCGTCTACTACCAGAAAAACAAATTTCTTATTCGCTTTCTTTAGTACGACAGGACCAAAATGGTCTATATGAATTGTGTCGAAAGATTCAGTGCCTTTTGGTATATTATGTAAAAGTCCCTCATGTTTTCCAAATTTTGGTGAAAATGCTATGCATTTTAAACAATTCGTAATGTGGTCTTTAATTTTGGTTTTCATTTCCGGAAACCAATAACTTTTCATTATTGCATTCAAGACTTTCTCACAACCCAAGTACCCCATTTCATCATGATATTTCTGTAATGCGTTCCTTTCCATACCCGCTGGTACATAAAAAAGAATATTCTCACCAGTTTTCTTGTAAACAAGGCCATTACGCATCTCCTAAACACTGCTCTCCTCTTTTTCTAAACGCTCCTTAATCTTACAAATACACTTATCTTTGGACTGGCAAATCAAAAGATTTTGCCCAAACGTATTCTCTTCCAACACTAAAATAGTCGACATTCTACTAAGTGCATCTACATGCTGCATCCTAGTTCCTTTGCTGTGTTCTAACTTATACTCATAGTTTTGCAGTTCAAAGGCCCATCTAGCTATCCTGGGGTTTATTCCTCTTTTGTTTAACGTTAAGGCCGATGAGTTACAATCAGTAACTATTTTGAATTAAGCGCCCTGAAGGTATATTCTGAATCTTTTTAGGGCATATATGATGGCTAAAGTCTCCAGCTCAAAGCTGTGATACTTTGCCTCTTGTTCTGTTGTTCGTTTCGAGAAAAAGAACACGGGGTGGATCTTCCCGTCTGCCTTTTTCTGCATCAGAATAGCACCAAAACCGAGAGAACTTGCATCACGGTGGAGTTCAATCTCGTCCCGTGGACCAAACATAGCCAACAGGGATGCTTCCATTAATTTCAGTTTTAACCGTTCGAAACAGTTCATTTCATCTTCACCGAATTTGAATTTAGCATCCTTCTAATGAGTTTGTATAGAGGTTCGACCAAAAATGAAAAATCTTTAATAAATCTCCTGAGATATGAGCAGAGACCTAGGAAACTATGAACGCCTTTTGCATTTTGTGGCACAGGAAAACTCTTTACCAACGATATACCCTTTTTATCTGGTTTAATACCCTCACTGGAAATTGTATATCCCAAATAATGTATTTCGGACTTAAGAAATCGGTATTTTTCTAACCTTAATTCCAGCCTATTACTAACGAGTCGATTAAAAACTTCCTTCAGTATGCTCAAGTGTTCGTCTACAGTCGTCGTGGCCATCATTAAATCGTCTAAATATATGGCTACCTACTCTGCATGAAGTAAATCATCAACAACTTTATTGATGAACCTCTGAAATGTGGAAGAAGCATTGTGAAGCCCGAAGGTCATCTTCAAAAACTCGTACTGCCCCAGGGGGGTTACGAATGATGTGTACCGAATCGATTCTTTACTCATATGGACATGATAAAAGGCACTCTTTAGGTCAAGCAGAGAAAATATGGTCTTATATGCAGTCTATTTAACAAATCATCTATAAGAGGAATCAGGTAATTGTCCTTCAATATCACCTTATTGAGAGCTCGATAGTCTACACATAACCGAATGTCGCCAGTTTTTTTTTTCTTACTAATTTCAATGAGAGATGCATACTCAGATTTACTAGACCTAATGACACCTGATTGAACTAACTCATCCAAAATATCCTGCACTTTTTCTTTTTCTTGATACGACAAGCTTCGTGGGGAACGATGAAAGGGATTTTCATCTGTCAAACTTATCTACATCTCATTCCTGTTCTTAGCCAAAACGGGTCACTCGCTGTACATATAACTCTGCTCAAATATTCTAGTACACCTATCCTTCCACCTAAAATCAATTTCATCAGTAAAAACATTAGAATCGTCAACTTTCGTTTCAGTGTTCGTTAATTCTTTACACTCTTCACTATATGTAGGTATATTAACATCACTTTTCATATTCTTTTTGTCATTTGTTTTTACTAGTTTTAAGTAAGCATTTTGCAAAAAAAATCCTTTCCTAATATCATGGGACATTGCATAGTATTATTGTCAAAAACTAGAACATCTAATTCAATATTTTCATTTTTGTAACAAACCAAATATTTTATTTCACCGAATGATATAAGGGGTGTCTTATTAATTCCAAAATAACTAAAATTAATTTTTTCTTTCTTCTTCAATAAAACCTCTGGCACGAACTGTTATCGCACTAAACTTACAGGACTGCCGGTATCTATTAAGGTTACTAATGAAAGAATATTGGGTATGTAATTTAATTCGTGCGTTTTTTTTTTTTTTTAATTTTAACGTTTATTAAGAAAAACATATACAATGGTATTACTCAAAGTATTGCCCATCTGAAGCTATGACTATGGATCCATTTTTCATCACCAGTAATAATCCGATGCAAAAATGACTTCCTTTTGTGGCGTTCGAGCAACATTTCGGTCATGCAAAACTGCCTTTCGACGTCTCCCGGGTTGAGTTCATGTCGAACCCAATTTCCTTGCTTTTGAATATATCCAGCTGCTTTTAAACGTTTTAGAATGGGTGCTTGAGTGACACCCAAAGATTCTGCAATCTCTTCTTGTGTTTGGCAACAATCTTCATAGAGTAATGCTTCCAGTTCTTCATCTTTAAACTTTTTTGGCTGCCCAGGACGTTCATCGTCAAATTGCCAAAATCACCACTTTTTAATCGTGCAAACCACTTTTGGCACGTTCGCTCAGCTAGCGCATGTTCACCATAAGCTTCCACCAAGATACGATGACTTTCGGCAGCAGTTTTATACATATTAAAGTATGTATGTATGTATGTGCCGCAAAAACACTTTTTTAGGCACAAAGTTCGACATATTTGAGTGAAAAAAAATTATTGTTGTTTACGCTTCAAATGAATGACATATACTGAAATGACGTACAATGACAGTAGCTTTCCAACGCATGTTCCAATGGAATAATACAAGTTACGCCTTAGCAAACCGCATTTATAGACCCAATATAATTATAATGTAATCTTTTAAAACAAAACTCTAAATTTCTTACATATTCATCTTTCGGCTCCTCCCCATAAATCATATGCACTTGCTTTGACTTCCTCTTAGGACATTTGGCGGCGTCCTCTGTTTGTCTGACGTGTTACACTTTTCTTCTCGAACTGTCTTCTTCTGCTGGAGCACGGTTGACCCCGCTCTTCAACTGAAACTGTCTGATGTTCTTCTCTAGTTAATGGTGTGTGTGTCGTGTCATCAGATTTTTTTCGAAGTGATTCTCCTTCGTTGTCGTAGCGTAGCGGTGTCTTCGTCACTGGAACCGTTTGTTTGTTCACCGTTTTCTTCTGAACTCGAACTATCACCATCAGATTCCCCTGGAAACGTTCCGCGTTCGACTTCAGGAATTTCCAACAAATGCAGCATCAGCTCGCTTTTGTTCCCGCTCGTCTTCCTGCCCAAGATGCTCAACTATCTCTTCAAATGCAGGGTAGTAAATGTTTTAAATGTTTCAACTTCGTTTGGCATTTTTTCGTTTTCACTATTGTATATATATATATATATGTACAATATATATTTTCACTCGTTATCTGCGTTTAGGTCCTATCCCACTCTCTCAAAAAAACACACTCGTCAATTTTGCGCACTTTCTTTATTTTTAACTGATCGCTTCGGCTCATCCTTACATACTGTCTAATATTAACTTATACTATTCTGACCTAACCGGCAATCCTCTCTTTGTGACAATTATGCTCTCTTTGATTCTCATTTTCTTTTGATTTAGTTATTATTCTACAACACTTATGACAATTCTTTCACTTAAAATCTTACCAACGATTCCAACTTGCATCCGATGTAATTACCCAGGTATTCGACTGCAGGTGCACTATTACTCTTCTATTTGCAATTTTCCAGATATTCGACTGCAAGTGAAATATTATTCTTCTGTTCGGTTGTTTACCCCAACCCTAACCAACGCTGAGTTGACAGAATGGAAGCGTGTGAACAAAGCGTGTGCAAAGTTTCGTGGGAACGATACTTTAAGGAATTCTTCAACTTATCTGTTGTTAACTCTCCTTAAATGAGAATGTCCTCATTCTCAAAAATGTGGAATTTTATTAATTCTATTTGTTTCTATTGTAAATATTTTTAAAGCTAATTCTTCTGGCTGTTTTATGGTTGTAATTGGAGTTTCAGCTGTTTTTAATTTTGTTGAAATGTTTACAGGTTATCTTCTTACAAGTTCAAATAGTTTTAAAACTATAAATAATGCTATCAGGATGATTACTATTGATCCTAGGCCAATATTTGTGAAATAGCTTTGTCGGGATTCATCTTCAATTAACTTTATATGTTTAGTATTGTTGACATGCAATTTTCTAATTGATTGTAATGTTAGGAATTCTTTGTAGGTTTTGAAGGTTGAGTCTGGAGGGATCGGTTTTGTTCCGAAAAGTTCCTTAGAGTAGAAGAGTAGGTCATCGACTTTTATTGTGGTATTATGGTATTGAAGGATAAAGGTGCAGTTAAGTTCCATCTCGTCACTATTAACGTTCCAGCGTGTGCGCTTTGCATTTTTCCTTGGGCAGGCTCGTGTCGTAAATTTTACGTCATCAAGTTTTCTTGAAAATGAAAATGGTATTTTATATGCATAAATGTTGGAAATTTGTTGTGAGAGTATGAAAAAATAGATACAGTATTTAGTCAAATTTATTTTATTTTCAACAACAAAACGCAAGGCAGTACTTCATATATTCATAAATTTTTTTAAAACGAAATATTTTAGAATTCTATTGGTCAGAGTCAACATCATCATTCTTACAATTATTGCAAACAACCTCAACTGCAGAATGGTTCTTGCACGTAAACAATTTTCTTTCCAAAACACATTAACGGCACACACCGCGTTTCAGAGATTTTTTTTTTCTTCTGTTGTCGGTAACTGGCAATAATTCGCTTTGAGAAAAGCACTGACAAATTGAGGTAAATTTCTGGGACTTGATCTGTTAATAAGATGTACAAAATTTGAGCATTTATGCCACCAATATTCATCGACTGTAGAATACTACACACGGCCACCTTTTTGTTATTCTAGAGACCGAGTAACTGGCACACATTTTGTCGACAGTGTCCACTCCGCCTTTAGTTTCGTTATAGTTCAGTATTATTAGAGGTTTTCTGGTGTTGTGATCTATATCGCTGTCGTCATGACAAGATGAAATTAGTATCACCGATTTATTTTTCCGTGGTACATAGGAAACTATCATCTTGTCCTTCTGAAAACCGAAAAGAGTCGACTCAACAGTTCTGCTTTTGTTTGGCAAGAATTCTTTTGGGATTTCAGATTTATTTTTCTTTATTGTTCCCAAAACCGTAATTTCTTTGGTAAGCAAATACTTAGCTAGTGGTACACTTGTGTACCAATTATCGATGGTCAAATTTCGGTTTGAGTTCTCTATAGGCGTGACTAAGCGCTTTACTATATCTGTTGGAGGCAGCAAATGGTCCATCGGGTTGTTTTCCGCAGTATTATTCCAGATTGGATGTGTAGAATGTTTTGGCATCACATAACGCAAGAATCTTCACCCCGTATTTCGCTGGCTTGCTGGGAATATATTGAATGAAACTGCAACGACACCTAAATGGATGTAATATCTCATCGATTGTAGTATATTCGATCAAATTGAATGATGACTTGCAGTTGTTGACGAAAGCCTGGAAGAAGTCACGTGTCGCTGCCAGTTTATCAACTTTCCTCCTTTCGATTCTGGTACTTTTGTCATCGAAACACAAGCAACGGGTAATGAAGATAAATCGCTTGTAACTCATGAGAGCTCTTGTTAACTGAATTCCGGTACCGTCACTGGAAAAAGTCTCCTTCACATTTGCATGACTTGATTTTTTTACACCGATCAAATATAACAAACCCAAGTACGCCATAAACTCAGTCATGTCAGTGTTCTTACAGTCACGATCTCTAGAATATTGGTGGTCAATTTTCAGCTGATTGATATATATATTTGTATACTTCAAAATGTGATCTATCGTAGAAATATTGATGATTTGAAAAAAAGCACCCAGTTTGTTTTCAATGGAAAGAGCTCGTTAAGTTAGGCCAGCGGATTCTGCGACTAAGTTAATTTTATTAGTTTTTCTAAAAACATTATATGTTGTCTTACGCCATTTAGTTGATTTGTTTTTTTCAAAGAAAAATTCTTCCTGCACTTCAAACTTTCCTTATGAATTTATTTCTTCATTTGTTTTATACATTTTTCAAATATTGTTTGTGGTATTAGTAATTTGGTTTATTTTCTCAATATTTATAATTACCTGCTTATTGTTGTTTTCTAGGATGCCATTATTTTTTGATTTTAAGACAATAAAGTCGTCATGGTCTGGACTACCGGATATCCATTTCCATGCGCTGTCAATAAAATTAAGGGCTCTTTTCGCTCTCTTGGGCTCTAATCTGTTAATAAGGGATTCTATTGTGGTGATTTCGTGGGAGAGGAATTGATACATGGGATGAATGGTGTCAACATTTTGGTGGATCATTTGTTTGATTTCATAAAGGGTTTCTTCATAGGCTTTAAGGTTGATTGTGTAAACTAGTTTAAGTGTTCCAACTTGCAACTTGGATATTACTGTAGTAAGTGATATAACTTTTGAATTTGAGTAATCCAAAATCTGAACCTCGGCGTAGCAAGAGGTCAGAAAAAACCTGAAAGTGAGATGTTAACTCTTAATGTTGCTCTTTTGCACGGTTTTGCCTGTTTGAGTAAGTATGGTTTTTGAATGGTTTTCTTTTACAATTTCTTTTTTAAATCTGGGAGAAAGTTTGGACTTTTTTCTTTTGTTAAGTTTAACGTATACAATATCGCCAAGGCTGTACTCTTTTATGGGTTGTCTTTTCTTGTTAAAATTGGCTAAATCCTTTTCTTGCTTTTTTTAAAGTCTAGTTATGTTGTCCTGCCTAGCTTTTTCGTATTCTTTAGGGTTATAACTTACGTTTCTGCCAAAAAATACTTCAAGTGGCCTTTTGCCAGTTGTAGAGTGAACTGAAAAGTTATATTGGTAAACTGCCCTCTATAATAATTCGAGTAATGTTCTTTCTATATTATCGGTTTTCAAACAAAGCATTATTTCCGATAGCGTTGAGTGGAATCTTTCCGCTCGACCATTTACTGAGCTGACGTAAGGAGGTGTCTTGAAAATTTGAATCTTAAGTTGGTCTTCGACCATGAAATGAATAGATGAGGAATTTAAAGATTTTTCACTGTCTATAACAATGATTTTGGGGATGCCAAATGAAAAAAGTATTTCACGAAGAGGTTCTTTGATATTTTCTGTTGCTTTTGAACTGAGGATTTTTGTTTGCGCGTATTTTGAAAACTTATCTACAGCCATTAAGACAAGTCTCTTCTCAGTTGAGTAGATATCTATATGGACGATTTCGCCTGGGAATTGTGGAATTGGTGTTTCTTTAGATCTGGTTTATTGGGGTGTCTGTCATATTTGTTCTTTACAAGTTACGCATTGTTTGACTATGTTTGTTATATTTGCATTCATTTTAGGGAACTAAAATTTTTCAAGAATTTGAATTTTATTTTGTGTTTATTTTTTTATTGATCGTTTATTCCTGTTTTTCTGCGCATGTAAGGTATTCAACTTTGGTTTGTGTATAACGAGTTTTATAGTTTTTAAAATGGAGCGGGTAGAAATTTTGTATTCTTCCCATTAGGCTTTCAGTCGTATATATTCTATTTATAACGCTAGGATTTAGAAATTTCTTTGAGATTTCAGTTAGACTTACATCGGTATAATCTGGTTGTATAAAGGTATGTCTATGGAGGGTTGGAAAAGGTATTTTAAATCCATAATTTGTTTGGTCACCGGTTAAAAGCATTATCTGGTTCTTAAAAACGTTAATTTTAGATTCAGTTCCGGGTATCCAATCATGTGGCGAGCTTTCGTCACTATGTCTTGTCATTGTCATGGAATTCAATTTTTTTATTTTTTATTTATTTTTTATACGTACATATAAAAATCAATCGATATCAATAAAAAGAAAAGAATCTGTAATCTATAGTTCGTAAGGAACTAGAGGCGAAAACAGGTAGAAAAAACAAAAAAATTGAACAAAAAAATCAATAAACAGAATGAGTGGGGTCTTTTTAATGACTTTTTAATGTCATGACTTTTAATGTCTTTATGACACAAATGTAAATTAAGAATGTTACTAAAACAAAACACGAAGCAGGTCAAGAACATCTTTATAATTGAACGCTAACATGCATGATTTGACTTTCTTGAGGAAAATGGATTCATTTCGAGTACATCGTATGCAATAAGGTTATTTATTAAAAAGTCTTGGAGCTATTGAAGAAATATTTGCCGATTGTGGTAAGGAACTAGCACAAGATTTTGTTCATTTACTCTAAATCGGTAGTTAGAATTAATCCTATTTAATGAATAGCCCGATCTCTCAAAAATATTTTTAAAACTTTAAAACAAAATAAATGTTTCAAGGGTAGAATATTGAGACTTTTAAATATCGAAAAGCTGTTTTATCGTCGATTATTGCAGCAGATAAGTCTAATAACATGTTTTTGAGACACAAGAAGAGGAAAGATTTTGTTGTAATGAGTGCTACCCCAAACAATTAAGTCATATTCGAGCTTAGAATGTATTAAGCCATAATAATCGCTCTTTAGAAGATCCTGTGAGCAACAGGATTTTAAAAAATAGAATTGCCTAGTAGTTGACAGAAGCTATTTTTTGAGTGCATTCGAGTGGGCAACAGTGGGCATCCAGTCTAGAGTAACACCAAGGTACTTAAATTCTTTTACCTGATCAATACAAAAACAATTGTTCGAACACGAAAGTTGATCGAAAAGGTCTGAGTATTGTTATTTGAGCTGCAAATTGCCGCACTATGTTTAAGTCTCAGGCAGTTCCCACAGTGAAAAGAGAAAGATCCATAGTCTACTTTTTTGCCATTAGGACTAAAAAACATAATCTTGGTTTTGTCACTTATGACCATTTTGTGGATTTTGAACCAATGACTTAGAACTTCAAGGTCATGATTGATATCTGAGAAAGGATTCAAAACAGAAGCACTAGTAAAAGCACATGCCATATCATCAGCAAAAGCTGTAAGTTTACTATGATAGTTTTGCCCAAAGAGAGAATTAATAAAGATTAAAAACAATAAAATAAATTAAAAACCTAGCACGGAACCCTGTGGAACACCTATAGATACAGTTCTATGAGAACTTAACACCTCATCAATTTTCACTCTTTGAGATCTATTGGATAGATATGAATGAAGCCAGTTATGCAATTTACCCCTAAAACCATATTTGAACAACTTATCTAAGAGTATAGTATGATCCACCGTATCGAATGCTTTTGTTATGGGCACAAAGAGTGTAGCAGTATGGTATTTATTATTGAAGCTGTTGTAAATATCAGAACAAAAATTTAATAATGCACTCTCGGTGGAACGACCTGATCGAAAACCAAATTGCCAGTCACTAAAGAATTTATTTTTTTTTTTTTAAAAACTTGACCAATCTTATCTTATATGCTTTTTCAAAAATTTTTGAGAATATTGAAAGTAAGGAAATAGGCCTGTAATTATTAATTAAGTTATTATCTCCTTTCTGGAACAAAGGAATAACTTCAGCGACTTTTAAACAATCAGGAAAAACACCACATGGAACGCTTTTATTGAAAATGAAACATAAAATATCACAGCTATTTTTTTTATAAAGTTATTTGAAAAACTCTCAGTTATTTGTGTGTTTGAGTTTTTAAGAGACAAGATAATTTTATATAGTTTAAATAAGGATATGGGATTAAAGAAGAAACTTTGAGAACATGACACTTCATCAACTAAACAGTTACAATATATACAATAACAGTTACAGCATATATCGGAACTATTAGAGACTACCTTTGCACCTAGAGAAGAAAAGAAACTATTGAATTTTTCTGATAAGATCTTGTTGTCGGATATAAAAATATTATCTTCTTTCAAACTATATATTCGGTCTTTCTGAATAAATTTATTTTATATGCCTCTTATTAGTTCCCATTCTTTTCTTGATTCACTTTTAACTTCACGAAATTTGTTCATATAGTAATTATTTTTGCACGAAGAAACTTGTTTTTGAATATCTTTACATAATTGTTTGTAAGTAGAATTTACATTATTGTTGTTGGGATGTTTCTTCTTTTTTTTTAACAAATTATTTTTTTCTTTGATTTTCTTAAGTAACTCACATGATATCCACGGTTTGAGTTTTTTCAATTTACCTATATCATTACTTTCAACTTTTTTGGGTACATTTTAAGCCATAGTTATTTAGTATTTTATTAAACTTAGAGAAAGCTGTAGAAGGATCATTTTTATTATATACACATTCCCAACATTCGAAATGAAGAAGATTATTAAGAGTAACAAAGTCAGTTTTAACACAGGAACAATTGGACAACAATGGACGGTAGAAGGACAAGAAGATTTTAGGCTAAGACACGTCATACAGTGATCGGATACTAGCAAAATGACAACAGAGTTATAGATTTGAGTTGTTCGAGAGTTAGAAAAACGTACCATAATATGGTCAATACAAGTTCTAGATGAGAGGTGAGTAGGTCTTTTTATGCATGATTCAAATCCAAAAGAAGATAAAAGAAACAAATATTTAACTTCCAACTTAGAATTATGTAGGATGTCTAAATTGACATCACCCAAAAGGATAGTATCATATGTTTTACCTGACAATAAATCTTCCAAGTCCTCATAAAACATGTTATTAGACAAGGTTGGCTCATTAATTGGGATTATTTGGGAAGTCGGGATAAGGCGTTAGCTACTACGTTTGTTTTACCTGGTTTATACTTTAGAGTGTAGTTATATTCTTCTAGTATAGCTTTCCACCTTTTCATTTTATTATCATTATTTTTTTTTTTTATTGGAAAGAGCGTAAGTCAAAGGCTGGTGATCAGTAAATATTTGCACTTTCGCTGAGCCATATAGGTAATTTCGGATGGATTTAAGTGACCAAATAATGGCGAGCATTTCTTTCTCGTTGGTTGCGATATGTTCTTCATTTACTGAGCGTTCTTGAAATGAACAAAATCGGTTTATCGTCTTGTGATAAGACTGCACCTATGGCATGATCGAAAGCGTTTGTGGTCAATTGAAAGTCCTTTGTGAAATCTGGGTACTTGAGAAGGATATCGTCTGAAATTAGGGCGTTTTTGAGTTTGTGAAAGGATTCTATTGCTTCATCATTTAGTTCGATTAATTTTTTACTTGACAGGTTTTCAGGTATACGTCCCCCTTCTCCTCTTAGTAAAGAGGTGAGAGGTTTAGCTAATTGGGCGTAATTTTTTATAAATCTTCGGTAATAGCCAGAAAGTCCTAAAAAAAAACGAAGAGTTTTTGGTAATAGACAGTTTATTATCGCTTGGACTTTGGATGGGTTAGTCTTGATGCCGTCGGCAGAAATAATGAAACCGAGAATTTCAACTTGTTTTTGTAAGAAATCACATTTGTCTAATTGTATTTTCAAATTCGCTTTTGCAAGAGTCTCAAACACGCTTTTAATGTTTTTTAGATGAGTGTCGATGACTTTGCTGAAAATTATTTTATCGTCAATGTACACGTAACATATTTTCCCAATATGTTCGTGTAACATGTCATCTAAATCCCGTTGAAATATAGCTGGTGCGTTCTTTAATCCAAATGGGAGGCGCAAGAATTCATATTTGCCGTTATTGACGGAGAACTGTGTCTTTTCCCCATCGGATTCCTTAAGTGGAATTTGGTGGAACCCACTTTTAAGGTCTATGACTAAGAAAAATTTACTTTGTCCCAATTGGAATAACACGCCATTAATTTCAGGTATTGGATACCTGTCCGCGATTGTCACTGAATCAAGCTTGCGGTAATCAATTACCATTCTGAATTTCTTTTCACCGAATGCGTCCAGTTTTTCGGGACTTTCCATATAGGCGAATTATACGACGACCGTGAAGGTCTTATTATTCCGTCGTTGAGAAGTTACGCTATCTGTTTGTCAACTTCATCCTTGAGTGACATAGGATAGGAAAAGCTTTTGGATTACACAGGATTTTCTGTGTTAATCCGAATTTCACCTTTTACTCGTGTTGTAAAAATCAATTTTTTATCGAGTTCTGAAAACAAGTCAGGGAATGTCCGTGTAAGTTCATTGAGTTTTTGTCCATAGTCCGGTTGAATATGACCCAGTCTGACGTGGATCTTATTGACTGCCTGGGAAACATGTTGTTTAATTCTGATTTTAATTTTATCGTTTATGACCATGATATTGTCTCTGGTATAAATAACGACTGAAAGATTTTTTAGGGTGTCGTTACTTAAAATAGCGTCAAATGTCCTGAGAAAGGGTAGGAGGAAAAATGTAAACTGGGAATTTGGTATATCGAAAAGATTTAACAGCTTATTATGTGTTATTTCTATTTTAGCACTAACTGTATTTGTGAAGAAAGGGCTTTTGTTTGGTATAGGGTTTGAAATGAGGTCTGATCTTATGTAATTTTTGTTTGAACCTGTGTAAATAAGAATTTTCAATACTTTTCCGCTCTTCGTCTTACTTTCGAAATAGGGCAAGGATGAGCAGTTCAATCTATAGTTTAGAGAATTTGTACATTCTTCCGGTGGAGAATCGTGTTCGGTAGGTGTAGGTAGTTGATAAGCCATATTTTGGATTTCGTAGGTCCCGTTGTCAATGGCTTGCTCATTTGCCAAATGTTGGAGGTATTACTGATATTCATTGTACTGAGAATGATAGATGTCGTTTTGGTCCGTGATGTACGGCAGATTTGGTACGTCCGTATTGATATGGTAGTTCCTCTGATATTTTTGATGATGGATTGTTCCTAGCTGTTCTTGTGGGGGTTTTTTTCTAGCAAACTGATTTTTTTAGGTGGTCCATTTTTATAGTCGAGTTTGGATACTAATATCCATTGGCTCAGGCTTGGGTAGCGGTTTAGGCGGTGGAGGATTATTATAATGTTGAAAATTATTATAGTGTTGATTTGGATTAAAATGTTGATTTTAATTGAAATGTTGATTTGGATTGAAATGTTGATTTTGATGGTTTGGATAATATGGATGATTCGGGTTACGGGGATTATTTTGAAATTGTTGAGGAATGTGAGCTAGTTGTGGGAAGAATGGAATCTGATTTTGAGGAAGATTACGATTCTTTCTAGGAGGAACAGGTGGGCGATTATTAATTTTGGGTGGATGATGCTAGTAGAAAGAAAGAAAGTTCTGGTTTTCCAGTTTTAGACATAACTGCTTGCCATAAGTCCAAAGGCTCACGAATGCCTAGCAGCCTTTGCAAGTCTCCTTTTATTCCTCTCACGAACGTATCGAGAGCTTTATCTCGATATGTTTGCGTAAGGATGGTGAGAGTATCATTTGATACTTCCATATAACCTATCTTATTAAGAATGAGCGATAGGTTCGAATAAACCGCGTGATAAAATTCTTGAGTTGTTTGATTTCTCTGCATAAGAAAAGTCATTTGATATTCAAGCATGGAGAGGTCTCGTTTATCGGCATAGTGCATTGCTAAGCAGCGCGAAATGCATTTCCAATCCAATGGCGTATTGTAAGATTCCAATACTACATCGGTTTGGCCTACCACTTTATTTCGTATTACACTTAGTATACCGAAGTATATTGGGGTTCCTTTTAAGTGATCATAAAATTGTAGAATTCTGTCGACGCTTTTTTTCCACGAATTGAAATCTCCTGGTTGCCCAGTAAAATCTTTCAAAGAACGGATAACGTCTGGGATTTTATTTAGCTCATTAATATCTTTCCTAAGCTCTGGGTTAGTTACTTGGTCAGTACCAAGAAATAGGTTTGAATTTGGATTGACAATAGATTGAATAACATGTCGGCCTTCATTTTGAATAACACGATTTACTATTCAAAATCCTTTTTATCCTGTCGGGTTACTGGGGGGTCTTATTTCTTTCACAGCGTTGGGTTGGGTTAAAAACACTGGGAACCTTAGTGGTAGTAGGAAAGGTAGTACTCCTTTGGTACTTGAGTAATTTCACTTTTGCACTAAATCACTAGGTCCCTGCTCGGGCGCCAGTTAAAAAATTATTTTTATTTTTTATTTAAAAAAAAAAAAAAAAAAAAAACAACTTTATTTTATGCCTATGACAATTCTTTCACTTAAAACCTAACCCAAGATTCCAACTTGCATCCGATGTAATTTCCCAGGTATTCGACTGCAGGTGCACTATTACTCTTCTGTTTGCATTTTTCCAGATATTCGACTGCAAGTGAAATATTATTCTTCTGTTTGGTTGTTTACCCCAAACGCTGAGTTGACAGTATGGAAGCGTGTGAATGAACCGTGTGCAAAGCTTTGTCGGAACGATACTTTAAGGAATTCTTCAATTTATCTGTTGTTAACTTACATTCTACCAATGTAATAGCTCGTCACTGCTAATTTCTTGGTTAACGTTATTAATAATTATTATACAATAAAACGAACTCTTTTATTTTCGTCCTGGAATTAAAAATCTCAGATTTCATGTGTAATAAGTAGTTTAAACTATTTTTATAGTTTTATAAAAGTGGATTGGATATCTGTCGTTGGATTTCTGTCCTTAAAAGGAGTATTTTCCCTAGCCTGGATAAAAAACGATTAGCCTACTTAAATTATGTCGCATGTTACATGTTATGCTACAAATAATTGCAGCTTAAATTATCATATTTGCGACGAAGAGCCATGTGTTTTGAAGGTATAGATGTTTGCAGGTGGTGTTGGGTATCCAATTTTTTTTCATGCTTCAATTGTTTTTTGGTATCCACTTATATAAGTGGTCGATGACACAAGTTTTACTGGCAGCAATCTGACTTATTACTTCGTGCTTACACAATAATGTGAATCGTTTTAATGTCCTACATCTGCTTAGTTCATTGTCCGTTAATTCAAAGAAGTATTGCATATGTATCATTGTTTATTCTTTTAGGTATTCTAGTTATTTTGACTAAGTCGTATGGTGAGAGTTCTGTAATATGCAAGAATCTGCTAACGATTGCGTGAGTTCCATTAAGTTCTATTTGAACCATTCTACAATTCAGTCATCACATTTTTAACATTTTTTTTGGTATGCTACAAGGATTTACAGCCCAACCCTATTGGGAGGCACTCTTTCCTCTAAATTGAGCACATGTATATATAGTATGGTATGTTGACTCTTACAGTATCTGCAAGATTTCAGGTTTGTATCGTGATTTTTAATTTGCTTCTTAAAGCTTACAGGGACTGAAATCTGCCTTCCGAAAACATCAACACATCTCTTAGAAGCGGTATTTAACACGGATCTTAAAGTAATTGTTCGTATAGCTTATTCGTCTCTCTGTCCACCTATTGAATTAATAAATAAGATATCAATGGGCCCGTACTCAACTCTCGGTCTTAAATCCCAAATTGTTATTGGCATGCAAATTTCTGTGTCATGTCATACATTTGTTTTATAAAATACGCCGATTCCCCCAATATGTTCGGTTAATTTATCAACTTGTCATTTTTGCTTTATTTTGCTTTAATAAAATATTTTGCAGGCGATTTTCCATTGAGGTCTCCTACGTTCTTTAAAAATTTATCGCTGCCGATTACCGCGCTAGATCGAGAGGATTAGTCCTTTTCAGACGGCGCAATTAATTTTTCTCGTCAAGGATCTGTTGAACAGAAATATGTCCTTGTATTAGATTTTTGTGCTTGTCTCTGTGGATATCATCGTTTCTTATGTACCACGGTGCACTAACAACCCTCGGAGAACTTTGTTTTGGAATGTCTGTAAGAAGTGAGCACAAATTTTAGTACAACCACAAAGCTGTATACATATGTCCAGAACGGTTTCAGCACTTGCTTATAAAGCAGCAATTTGTTTTCCAAACCGAGCTTGGAATACTTTCCAAGAAGCCAGAACATGTCTCTACACTTAATCTCAAGCTCTTCACGGTTTTTCTTAACGTATGCTCTCCATTTAAGTTTAGCGTCGAGTGTCATTGCCTCGTTCGTGAAAGGAATTTTTACCGCGTTGATAAACACAGGTTGATTGTCAGTTTTCTTGAGAGTGAAGTTCACATGGACAGATTTGTTTTCAATAAGCGCGATTCGCCAAGTCTTTGTTCAATTGATAATCCGTGTAAGGGCACGTTGTAACTTAGCAGTTATCTCTTCGATGCTTTTAGCTGTTGTCAAAATATCAGTGTCATTAGCAAAAGTTAAACGTTCCCTAAGTGTAGCCTTATCTATTGGAGGGTTCGTCGTCACGTCTAATGTATTGACATTCTCTGGAAGCATTTCCTCGTCGAATGGTTTCAACTTTTCTGCAAGATGGTTTGCGAAAATGTTAGCGTTTTCTTTATCTTCTTTCGCCCAGTCATCCTGGTTTATTTTTATTGACGTTACGTGTATTTGGGGCTTTCTAACACTTTTAACGGCTCTCCATATGGAGTAAGTCGCTGTAAGTCTTTCAAGGTAGTTATTAATACCTTGATTATTGAAGTCCTTGATCGATTTTTTCAACAAGTTGCAGAGCCTATTGAAGGACGTTTTATCTTGTGGTGCCCGGGTTTCATGCCACTTTTTCCGCGCTCCTCGTTTCTTCCTTATAATTTCCATGATTTCCGGCAGGTATCTTATGCCGATGCTGAAAGCTTTAGATTCGCGTGGAGTGTTATTCCAGGCCTTCTGCTGTATGACTTCAACAAACTGTTCGACTTCTTTTTCAAGTTGATACGGCGTTCTAAGCGGTAATTTTAACTCAGTAGTTTTTTTGTTGGATTATCTGAGCGGTCTTCATTTCTTAACCAAGGATTCGCACAATGAAAGGATAATTGGAGAAAGATCGGATAAGAGATCGAAGCTTTCTTTAACTTTGACGTAACTAGCGTTTACTTCTTTTCCGATAAAGAATTCTATCAGATAAGGTGTTTTGGCGACATCCGTGGGCCAGGACGTCGGTCTGCCTCTTGAGTAAAATTGCCAACCACATTCCATGCCAGCCCTGTACAGAGTTTTACTTTTTTGTGAGATACATCTTGAGCCCTAAAAGATGTGCTTCGCATTAATAAAGATTGGTCCAAGAGGGTTAAATAGGTCAATGAATTCGTGTTTTCTATTTTGCAGCGCGATTGGCAGTAGATTGAGGGTGTACGACTAATATCTTATTTGTTTTAGTCAGTTCTTCTAGTCCCTCAAGGATAACAGAGAAAACATTTGAGGCAGGATCAAGTGATTCACAGTTAGTCGTATTTGCTCACGCCATTATTTGTGCCGTTTTTCCACATTTCATTTGCGCGTTGTTATTTTTGACATTGTTATTATTGGTGATTTTAGCGGCCATCACGGCGTTTGCCATCATTTCCTTCTTTAAAGGCTTTGGGACTGGACCTTTGTTATGATTTCTCGTACTTGCTGGCCCCTCGCTTTTAGAAGGCACCGTTTTGGATTCATTCCGTCGTTTTTCAAACTTCTTCGTGACTTCGTAACATCGACAGTTGGCTGAATGTTTTCCCCTACAGTTGATGCATGTCACTGGAGACTCTTTCACGGTACTGCACTCTCGCGTCAGATGTTTTCCCGCGCATTTCACACAGCGAGGTTCCTTCTGGCAGTAGGCTTAAGTATGGCTAAGTCCCTGACAATGTATACTTTGGGGAATCAGCCACCAGTTTTTCGGCAGAGGTTCAATTCTGACAATAAGTCCCAAAATTGAATTTTTAGAATAAATCCTTTCTAGGCTTTCAGTTTTGTCGAAAGTTAGCCTAAAAAGGGGGATACCACGTATTATCGCCGTCCTTTCGCCTTCAACGCTGTGCTGTTTTTGCGCAATTATATAAACGGCGTTAGTTATTTTTAAGCCTTTATTTTTAAGGTCAAATAAGATGTTATCTTTAGTGCAAGAGACGTGGAAGCCTCATACGCAACTCATACGTATGCCATTAAATCTTCTCGCCATTTAATTTTTACGAAAGCGAATGTTAATTGTCTGGAGTACGAACAATGACAGTCCATATATCGTTATTACGGGATCTTCCTCGGTAGTCGGTTGAACACAGTGAATTTAAGATTGTGCGCAACTTGTTATAGTCCGAGATTCCAAACACGTTTATTAGCGGCAGTGTTCTTTGTTTGGGTTGTTTTTTTCCTTTATTGACTTTAACAGTATTACAGCTGGTAAGAGTCTCTTTTTGTATATTTTTAGGCGAGGAATCAGCTTTGCGTTTCTTACCTGGTCTTTTTAAGTATCCAGTCTGTGTCTCGAACTAGCTCTTTTTCGTCCGTGTTAAAGGTCGAGTTTTCCAGGCGGTCAAGTTGCGGATCAGAACCGGTTTTAGATTGCGTCTTAATGGTATCTTATTCCTTTTTAAGTTCGGCGCAGAGTAATTTCATACTTTTGAGTCTAGCGCGCAGGTGTTATACGATCGCCTTAAGTTACCGACTGTGCTCGCTATTTGCTTCCGCATGATTTTTCCAACGATCCGCGTGTAGGAGATCTCGTAACCCTTGATCTTTTGTTTTTGATGGAGTCCTGCCTTGTATTTGTATTGTGTTGTATAATTTTTGTAGAACTCATTTTATTCCCACGAGTAGCAGAGAGAGGGTAGTCCATCTATCGAGAGATTCGCATTAAACAGATAAGGTCGGCTGATCCGGAGGTTGTCAAGTATCAGGATGCTCGGTTAGAGATTGGGCACGGGCCGCTTAAAACCTTAATCTGGCCCAGTGGATTTTTAATCGTCTCTTATGACAAGTATGCCTAGATCGGGTATATTTTATCCCCTAACCCGAAGGAGTAAGACAAAGTAAAATGTTGTATTAGTTTTTACCTTTACTGAGCACCCTTTATTAATAATATACGGCTGAAAAGTCAGTGCCGTTTCAAAGAGAGGGCACCACTTAAATTAAATTCATACCATTTTTAGTTAGTACCAACCTCCAAGATATAGCGTTGTGATTGAGGCAACTTTTGTTATTGTCAAAAAAAAAAAAAAAAAAAAGGATTTACAGCAATTTCGTGTGTTGATTTATATTTGATTTTTGACGGGAAAAAATGAAGCCGATGCAAACAAATGCCTTGATACGTGTTACCCGGACTCTGCACCAGCCGAACGAACCATTCGCAAGTGGATTGAAAAATTTAAAAGTGGTAGTGGTCATACAAGCACCAAAGATGATGCACGCGAAGGACGTCCAAAAGAGGCTGTTTCAGATGAAAACATCAAAAAAGTCCACAAAATGATTACGTAAAGTGAAGTTGATCGAGATAGCTAAGGCTCTGAAGATATCAACAGAGCGTGTTGGATATATCATACACAAATATTTGGACATGCGAAACTCTGCTCAAATTGGATGCCGCGTTTGCTCACAGTCGGCCAAAAACAACAACGTGTTGATGATTCAGAGGAGTTTTTAAAGCTGTTCAACAGCAATAAAGCCGAATTTTTGCATCGGTATGTGACAATGGATGAAATTTGGCTCTATCACTTCTCACCAGAGTCAAGGCAGCTGAGTGGCGAGCAGGCGACGAACCTCGTCCAAAACCAATAACTCAACAGTCGGCTGGCAAGGTATGACATCCGCATTTTGGGATACACATGGAATAAATTAGGGGTAGACTATCAACAGCGACTGTTACATTGCGTTGTTGGATCGTTCGAAGGACGAAATCGCAGAAAAACGGCCGCATTTGAAGAAAAAAAAAGTGCTGTTTCATCAATACAATGCACCGTGTCACAAGCCGATGAAAACGATGGCAAAATTGAATGAATTCGGCTACGAATTGCTTCCCCACCCACCGTATTCTCCAGATTTGCCCCCCAGCGACTATTTCCTGTTCGTTAACCTCACAAGAATGCTCGCGGGAAAGAGATTTAAGACCGATGAAGAAGTAATCGCCACAACAGAGGCCTATTTTGAGGCTAAACCGAAATCGTACTTCAAAACTGGTATCGAAAGATTGAAAAATCGTTTCAATCAGTGTATCGCCCTCGAAGGCAACTATATTGATAAATAACGTTGAATTTTAAAAAATTCACTGGCCTCTCCTTAAGCACAACAGAAAAGATGGAATATTTCAAAACCCATCTAGAAGGGGAACCGATGCAATTAATTCAACATCTGTCAATCTCGAAAGACAATTACATCTGTACTTGGGAGATATTAAAAGAAAGATATGACAATGAGAGAAAAATTATCTCGATGCATATTAACAAAATGCTTAAGGCTATTTATCAAGTGAACCAGTCAACAGCTAATTCAATTAAGGCAATCCTAGACGCAACAAAAGAAGGATTGTTAGCATCATGGGATGCAATCATCGTTTATCTTGTTACAAAGACATTGGATCAAGAAAGTAGAAGCTTCTTTGAGCAAGGACTACAAAAACCAACCAAGATGCCATCACTCCAAACGTTATACGACTTTTTTGCGAGAAGATATCCAGCACGAGACGTCCTAACTTCGTCCAAGCAGAAGGATTACAAGGGCGGAGACAATATCAAACAAATATCACGTAGCGTTTATATCTGTACAAAATTACATTGTGTTTTTCAAGGGGAAGGAAGGGGAACACAATATTTATTCGTGCCGCAAGCTTATGAACTGGACACCAAAGGAACGCTATGATCAAGTAAAGCAAACAAAACTCTGCATAAACTGCTTGCGACATGATAAGCAAACTTCTTGCATGAGAAAAAATACATGAAAGCACTGTAATAAAAAAAATCATTCACTACCACATTTGGACAAAATTTAAAGACGGTAAGCCGAACATCCAAGAGCTGATCGATAAATCCAGACAAGCTTTTACCCACCAAAATCAAAATGTCCTTCTTGCCATAGCAATTATAAAAGCGAATAGTAATGGACATAGCAGATTATTAAGAACGCTCATTGATCCCTGTTCTCAAGCAACACTAGTCACTGAAGAAGTAGCACAGTCGCTACAATTAAGCGGACTAGGAGCAACAGATGCCGGTGTCGCAGAGTGGAGTTTATGATACTTCCACGATTTTAATCCAATTTCAACATTCAAGTGCACTCGAACGATTTTGGGAGTTGGAAAAAGTTGGTAAGCAAGATCTAAAAACACCAGACAATCGAAGGTGTGAAGTAATCTATGAGGAGACATATTATCGAGACCCATATGGGCGATAGATTGTTCACCATTCAGAGAAGAATTAGAAGAGGACAAGTTAGAGGAATCAAGGCATAAAGCAGTAGCTTGACTGCTTCAACTTAAAATACGATTTAATGCCGATGAAAAACTACGAGGAGAATACATCAGCTTCATGAAGGAGTTTATTGTTCTTGGACACATGGATGAAGTAGGTCCAGGTGACAAACGGCAAAACCAAAGTTATTACATGTTAGAACAACCACTAAATTACGCGTTGTTTTTGACGGATCTGCAAAGACCTCAAATGGCCTTAGTCTAAACAAATTGATGTTAGTTGGACCCAGACTCCAAGAAGATCTAACAATAATTATACTACGATGGCTACAACATAAATACGCCTTTACGGCTGATATCGAAAAAATGTACCGTCAGATAAAAATATGCAGCAATCATCAAGACTACCAACGGATAGTATGGCGGAATTCTGCAACCGGTGAAATAAAAGATTCCAAGCTTACAATCCTCACATATGGCAGAGCAGCAGCACCATACCTAGCTGTCAGAAAACTTCAATAATTAGCTATTGATGAGCATGAGCGATTTCCCATAGCATCAGAGATTATGAGAAATGATTTCAATGTCGATGATGTGATGTCTGAGAGAGGAACTTTACCCGATTGCAGATGGGCCAATCTCAAATAATTGATATGCTAAAGGAAGCTGGATTTAACCCCAGGAAATGGTCCATTAACAACACCAAGGTACTTTTATATAGTATTATATATAGTATTAGCATGATATTAAGATAGATAAAGAAGAGACGATCAAGACGTTGGACATCCACTGGAGTCCATCAGCTGACACCTTCC
Source organism: Volucella inanis (assembly GCA_907269105.1). NCBI lineage: Eukaryota > Metazoa > Arthropoda > Insecta > Diptera > Syrphidae > Volucella > Volucella inanis. The sequence goes on along the minus strand of OU026153.1, from coordinate 90,362,749 downwards.
AATTCAAGGTAAAAATCAGTGATGATGAGCAAATATTACCAACCAAGCGCAACATGCTGTCAGAAATTGCGAAACTTTATGACACCTTGAGTTGACTAGCACCTGTTACTATCTGTGTAAAACTGACAATGCAGCAATTATGAATTAAAAAACAATTGGTACACCTTTAAGAACAACCTGGTGGCAGTTGAGGACATAAGGATTCTAAGATGGATAGGAACCAATAAATTGCAGATGCATCGGAAACAGCCTATGCAGCAGCTGTATATTCAGGAATAAGACTGCGAAATGGGACATATAGATGTACTCTGTTAACAGCCAAAACTAAGGTGGCACCCATCAAAAAGAAAATCACGCTTCCGAAACTGGAGGTGTGCGGAGCCCATTTACTGTCATAGGTACTCAAGGAACCGAACTCAATATTTGGGTCGCGAGTAGATAGCGTATTTGCATGGGCAGACTCCACTTTTGTCTTAGCATGGATAAAGAGATTTCCATTTAAGCGGAAAACATTTGTGGCAAATAGAGTGTCCCAAATACCGGAGGTTACCGATGCGAGTTCTTGGAGACATTTAAACTCCATTGACAATCCTGCTGATAGTGCATCTAGATGCATCACACCAGATAAATTGAAAAACCATCGATTGTGGTGGATCGGTCCAGAATGGCTTAAGGACCCTGTCATATCTTGGTCATCAGAAGATATTGCAGACATAACCATATCTGATACGAAGGTAGCGCTATCAGCACTTGTCGTTAAACAAAACATATTCGAACGATTTTCTTGCAGACGTTTAGTGCTAAATTGCAAGGCAGAGAAACGAACAGAATTTTTAACCAAAATCGAACTAGAAGATGCGAGATAGGCAGTAATCCGCACAGTGCAAGAAGAAGCATTTCCTGAGGAACTGTCATGCTTGAAGCGGCCTTTCTACAAAGAGCAAACTCCTATCATTATTCCCACTCCTTGATAAGGACAATATATAAATAATTGGAGATCGACTAGAGAATTCAAAGTTAATAGAATCAGAATTCTATAATTTCATGAAATTACTGGTTGGAATGATATACAAGAGGACGTTATACGGTGGAATTCAAGTAATTTTTTGCGCCAATCTAACTGGGTTCTACAAACTAAAAACGTTGTACGTCAAGTAATTTACAAGTATGTACGATGTCACCAATTCAGTGCAGCTACTAATAAGGCCAAATCTTACCAACACCCAGAGTAAGACCTTCGAGACGATTTACTCATACGGAAAACGACTATTCTGTTTCCATCCATATTCTTGTATCCAAAGGGCGAGGAAACCATACATCAAAGGGATTCATAGCAGTATTCGTATGCATAGCAACTAAGGCTATTCATATTGAGTTAGTTAGCAACCTTACTTCGGAAGCATTTCTAGCTGGTCTTAGGCGATTCATCTCAAGGCAGGGAATATGTTCACACATATCATAACATCACTAATGAAGCTTCCCCTTTGGATCTTCAATCAACGCTTTGCCAGAACCAATAATCGATCAAAGTAGAAGTCTCCGTTCTCGATGGCTATTGATTTAAAAGACGACCCAAAATGTTTGGGGGATCTGGTCAACAGAGTACCTATCCCATCTTCAACAGCCTTCTAAATGGAAACGAAGATAATCCAATATCCATAAAGAAGATATTATACTGCTTCAGGATGACCCTTTGCCACCACTTAGTTGATGTTAGGAAATATTTCAGAAGTACATCCGGGAAAATACAAAGAAGTTCATGCAACAACTGTTTTTAGCAATGACAAATATATAAAGGGGCAGATAACCAAATTTTTGCCCTCTACCAATCGAAGACAATTCGAATATCGGTCCAGATATTGAACCAGGTAAATCCAGCAGAAGCAAGCCAAGGAGAAATGAGGGTTTAAGATCAAAAATTGTCAACTCATTATTGCTTGTGTCTTTAATGGCTGCCTCACAACAAATTTTCAATAAAGTGAAGATAACTCATTTCAGCAGCCAACCAGGAATATTTTTTGAAAATGTTGGTAGTGCAAACATGATTCAGTTTCTTGGAAAACAGCTGTACTTTTTAACCTGACTAACTACTGGTCAGAATTCTACACATATAAGGAATGTATAAGGCAGATGAGTGGAATACGCAATAAAAATGAATTGGCAGCAAACAGTGACATGTTATGCGAAACCACTCTCAGACTATTCAAACGCCAGTTTCAGCAAATCGAGCTTAATAATGACATATTATTACATGCAAACAGTGGTCCAGTTCAAAGAAGCAAACGCTCTCCATTCGATATATTGGTACAGTAGCCAATGAGCTGTTCGGCGTGTTAGATCAGCGATTTGCGTAGAAATATGAAGAAACAATTCAAAACGTACGCAATAACGAAAACCACATAATGGAGCTCATGAAAATCAGACTACAATCATTGATTCCACATTAAATGTATTTAAGGAAGAGCATGATTCAACACAAAAACAACTGAAGTTACTTACTGAATTGATAAGTAATCTAAGGAACCAAATCGGTAAGTACGGTTCAGATTCTCTGCACCTACTACAATTTTGATAATGATAAATTATCAAAATGCACAAAGTATCTTACTGGATGATTTACTGTTAACACATAATGGAAAAATACACCCGCTCATACTAAAGTGTTCAACAATTAAAAAACGTAATATTGCGCATACATGACAACATTCCTCGGACGATGATGATAACTGGAGAACGGCATCACGAATCTATCCTACAACTGTACAATTAGCTGCATCCGAAGGGAAGAGTTAGGGGAAACTACATCACCATCGAAATAACGCAACGTCTTTTGTGCGATAAGGAGTTCAAGGTTTTTAATGAATACTTTACGTTCATTGTACCATCATCGGATTAAGGCAGAGTTTGTCCAATATATATTGGTGCAATCTGCAACGTTCAATATTTACCGCTAGTTTATAAGTATGTTGCTGTGAGTTGAGTATATTGCACCATAACATGAACTTATCATCATCATGCGTAGGACGCAATATTCCAGGCTTACTGGATAGAAATGAATCATCCAAATACATGGATTTTCTCCATGACTAGAGAAACTACTAATGACATTATTGCCAACCTCAACACGCGGACAAGTACATAAGCCAGCAGTGGAATCCTGCGCCTGCAATCCGGATGTATGATACGTCAAGAAACAATCATAATCATCGGGAAGTAAGCCATCACTAGCAGGTGGGACGCATCTATAGGGTGACTCATCGTGACGTTTGATTTTCATTAGGCTCCTATCAAATTCCCTTGTCATTTTTGTTCAGAATCATTTGGCAAATCATCATGGAAAGACTCATACCACAACAATGTCTCCAAATTGTTCAGCTGTATTACGAAAATCAGCGTTCTGTGAGAATTGTTTTTCGTGCGATTCGAGGAACTTACGATGCTCATAATTGACCTATTGAAACCACTATTGCCAAAACCATTCGCAAATTTGAGTCCAAATTTACATAAGTGGATGATACTCTACCGGTTAGACCACATCCAGCACAATTAAAGAGCTTATAGCAGCTGTAGCTGAGAGTGTACGCGAAGACCGTGACGAATCGAATCGTCGTCATTCTCAGCAACTTGGCTTTGCGCATTTGACAACTTAGTGTATTTTACGTGAGGATCTCTGCCTAAAGAGGTACAAAATTTGACTTGTGCAAGAATTAAAGCCAGGAGACTTGAATTTGCGCCATGTTTTCATTGAATGGGCTCTGGAAAAACTCAATGGAAATCCGGGGGTGAAATTTTGTTCAGTGATGAAGCCCATTTCTAGCTCAATGGATACGTTAATAAACAAAAATGCCGTATTTGGACTGATAAGTAACCAGAAAAGTACCATTACATCTATTAAAAAAAACGGTATGGTGTGGTTTATGGGCTGGTGGAATCATTGGTACATATTTCCTCAAAAATGAGGTAAATCAAAATGTTACCGTCAATGGTTACAGTTATCGCGCCATGTTAACTATGTGCTTCCTGAAATTCAACAACATTGTCTCAGTGAGTTCTAGTTTCAACAAGGCGGCGCTACGATCCATACAGCGCGTGAAACAATGGACTTGTTGAGAAATCATTTTGTAGGGCACTTAATTTCACATTTTGCTACGGTAAACTGGCTGCCTAGATCGTGCGATATCACACCTTTGGACTATTTTCTCTGGGGATATGTAACTTTTCAGGTCTTCAGGATTAAGCCAGCTACGATTCACGCTTTGGAAGCCAACATTTATCATTTATGTTATCCGCGAGGTACCAGTCGCTATGCTCGAACGAGTAGCCCAAAGTAAAACCTTCCGTACGGATCAACATTTACATGATAATATTTTTAAAAAGTAAATGCCATGAATTGTTCTTTTAACCTATAATAAAAATTATTGGTTCACTTTCAAATTTGTGTTTTTATTTTGCATTATAAATAAAACCTCACGATGAATCAGCCTTTATTATGCCAACGACTAACTTTTCGCAGCAATTAACTGATTTCTGACACATACAAGAGGAATCTCCCGTTTTGCAAGCAGATCTCACTCAGAAGATGATAAATTTGGAGCACGCAATTAAAATTCAAAGATTTCAGGAGCAACTTTTAGAAACACTTAGGACACATAAAATTCAACACTACACCATCTTAAGCTCCGCAGCGACAGTTCTGATAATAGTAGCAGTGTTTATCCTTATTTAGCAGCAACGTACTCAAAGGCGACCACCACAACCAGCAGTAAGATCACAGATACACAGGAAAGAAGAAGAGCTTAAACGATGCTGATTTCTGCCTAACTTCTGCATAAGGGGTCCTTAGGTATAGTAGTCTTAGCTGTCTTAGCTTCTTAATACGTAGAAATTGGTCATTTGAACAAAACTCTATTTCTGTATTGAGGTTGAAATCTTCCTTGCTAGTCAGCTTATTTTCTTGATTTTATCAATTATCCTAATCCGATTGTCTGTATCGTTCATTATTTTGTCTACAATCGCCTGAACCTGTTGCTTGAAGTTATTTATAAAACAATTATGGTAAGGAAACTTTTCTTTCAAGTACTAGATTTTTACGTCATTCTCCAGAAACTTTTTCCAATTCTCTTGCGGTGCCTCTTTTCTCGTTATTAAATATTTGTTTATCTTCCTAAATTCCCCATCTTTCATAAAATTAACATTCTAAATTTGGATCGACTTACCAAGTTCAGGGTGGATACTGAATTTCTTGATTATCCATTTTAATATATCACTTTGGGTTTAATTAGTTTAAAGTTTTTTCACAACACTATTCCGGTTCAAAGTTCCGCTAGGGTTCGTAGCTAAAGTCCACTAAACGGTTCGCAGATCATGAGCATAGGGTTCCCATAGGCAACCTGAGATGCGAGACGAGCACTCAGCAAAATTAAGTGTGAGAAATGTTTGGATGGGTAGTAACCGGCAATACTTTAAAGCAAAGGAAAATCAAGACATTTCACACATTTTTCAAATTGCAGTGAATTGTGACATCGACAAGACAAGGCCCTTACTATGTTCTGGGAGTTAGAAACTATTACGACACTCACTTTAAAAATTATATCCGCACTTTTTCGGATGTTCATTTCATCGCTAGTCTTCCATTCACCAACTCAATGCAAAATCTTGGCAACCCTAAACGAACAGCGATTCCCTGCCTTGTATCTTTGAAACGGCGCCTAGCCAAGGACCTCGAGCTTCGTCATCAATATAATACATTCATGCAAGAATACGTCCAATTGGGACACATGAAGGCGGTGCCGTCAAGTCAAATTAACATCAATGACAACGAAGGATTTTATTTACCACATCACGCCTTCAAGCACAACCACCAAGGTGTGAGTAGTCTTCAGTGCATCACGGAAAACGTGATTATGGGAGTTGGATAAACCATTCAAAGAGACCTGTCCTCCATATTATTAAACTTTCGACAGTTTGTAATACCCATCAGTGCAGATGTTGCCAGATGTACAGGCAAATTCACCTAGATCCACAGGACTGGAAATATCTACGTGGAAAGACAATCCATCTAGAAGGATCCAAGATTTTTGGTTAACAACCGTCGCGTACAGCACATCAGCAACATCTTTTGTGTAGTAAATAGCTATTTGCTACAAATAGCAATTGCGAGCTTGAACACCCAGTAATTTCACAATTTATCAGAAATCACTTCTATGTAGATGACCTACTCACGGAGGCAGACACTCATGAAGAAGCTACAACCGTTCGACTTCTAATAGAGAAGATCCAAGCAAGTAGAGATTTTGAACTACGCAAAGAGAATAGTAGTTCCAAGGAGTTAATGGACAAAACCCTTGCAGATAAGAGAGAAACAGAATGTCTTGATTTTGATGCAGAGCCTACAAAAATTCTGGGCTTCTATTAGAATCCGAGTAGCGACTGTTTCAACTTCAATGCATCATTTCAAAAGCGAGGTCCTATCACCAAATGTACGATATTATCCGAATCCGCAAAAAATTTAGATCAACTCGGGTTGCTGACACCTGCAATAAATACAACAGCTTTAAATGGAACAATCAAATGGTAAAAAGCTGGATTGGGATGACGTCGTACCAGAACCATTGGCTGCCAGGTGGCGTATCTTCAGTGAAGATTTCAAACACTTTAAAGACATCAAGGTCGCGCGATAGATTTACACAAGTCACATTACACAGTGTGAATTTCACGGATTCTGTGATGCATCCGAGTCAGCATATTTTGCAGTAATTTATTGCAGAACCATCAACAAATGGAAAATCTCTGTCAACCTTGTTGCAGCAAAAACTCGAGTAGCTCCTATAAGACACTAATCACTACCGCGTCTGTAGCTTTGTGGAGCTCTTTTACTAGCAAATATTCAGTACGGAAAGCATTCGACAGACAAAAACTACAACCAATGTTCGCATGGAAGGACTCTAAAATTATGCTTAGCTGGCTTAATGCACATCTCAGACAATGGGCAACATTCGTCACCGATCGAACAGCTCCCATATTTTGGCTAAGTCAAGCGAACTGGTGGAGTCACGTGACCTCGCAAGATAATGCAGCGGACATGCCTTCAAGAGGAATTTCATCACAAGCTCCGAGATCAATCAAAAGATACCTAACCGGTACAACAGTCTTCAACTCCCTACCAGACAAACAATAAGGAAAGGAGAAACATCATTCAAGTTTTCAAAACACAGTCAAATCCAACCTGGGACGTCATAACAATTCGATATTCTTACTTCGAGAAAGTCATCCGTAGCATTGTAGCATACTGAAAACGTTATGTTAGTAACATACATTATAAAGTAATGCAATCCAAAAACCAGATAACTCATAAAATGCGTCCTTTCAGCGTTCTGTCAACATGCGAGCTGCAAGACTTTGCTGAAGAACTCAAGTGCATCAACTCCAACACCACATTTCCAAGTAAGAGTAAACTATCTGCACTATTTACCTCCATTGACGGCCGTGCTCTTCTGTGAGTTGGAAGTCGACTTGCAGCTACAACACTAACCATCCCATAATCTTGCCAACGCAACACATCTTAGCCTCTCTTTTCATATCTGAGTATCATCAACGTTATCTACATGCAGAACCAACTCTTCTTTTATACATCATGCGACAGAAATACTGGATTAAAGGATGGCAAAGTACAATACGAAAATTTATTCACAAGTCTCCAATGCTTCCAACTTAAACGCACAACACAAAAGAAGTTTACCAGAACATCAGGTACAACCAAGTAGACCGTTCTTGCATTGCTGCGTCGACTACGCTGGTCTGATTAAGTTACAGCTTGACAAGGGGCGAAGTGCGAAAACCACAAAGGGCTACATCGCACTTTACGTTTGCTTCAGTACGTCAGAAAGTCGAGATGGTCTCCGATTTAACATCGGATGCGTTTATTGCATCATTAGAACGGTTTGCTGCGCGACGGTGTATTCCAGCTGCAATCTACAGTGACAATGCAGCAAACTTCGCCGGTGCAAAAGGAAAGTTTTCGGAAGTTTATAAATTGATTCTATTAAAAGGGTACAACGACGCTGTTTCTAATTTCTTAGCCAATGGCGAAACCAAATGGCATTTTTATCCCCCCGCATCCTTATACTTTGGGGCTGTGGGAATCTGGTATCAAGGCCATTAAAACTCATTTGAAGAGAGTGATAGGAGAAACATTGCTTACGTTCGATAAAATGGCTACATTCCTTACACAAATCGAAGTAGTACTCAACTCTCGTCCGCTTTCTCCGATTAGCAATTCGGATGGTAGCAGCTTAGAACCTTTAACTTCAGGTAATTTTCTGATTGGCACACCTCTGACCATACTTCTAGAGAAGAATTTGGTAGGCATCAACCTGCAGAGACTCAACCGGTGGCAACAGGTGCAAAGAATGGTGCAATCATATTGGACTAACTGGTCTAAGGACTACTTACACACACACGAATCGTTAACATACATACAGGCAAGGATGGTAAAGTGTGAACGGTTACTATACGGTTTGTCAATAGTCAAGATATCAAAACTGCGAATGAATTAAATTAAATAATGAAGTGATAAATTATATCACTCTGGAAATGCTACACACCTACTCTTTTTTTTGTAACATTTTAGTCAGTATTTACTAAACCGCAATACACCAACCCGTATAACCATCTACACGGGTCATTTAACAAGAATATAACACTATACAGGAATGTAGGCACTGTTCTAGAGGTTCCAGTTTCCAAAAACTTTCATAAGATGCTCGTAATGTCTAAAATGCATAAAACCGAAAAATTCTACAAATCCTGGAAGGCCAAAGAATCTCAGAACAAGCAAAAGTCAAGCCCCTCACAGCAAATTCCAATTTCAACCCAAGCAACAGGAGCAATCGAAAATATTTTTACGATAATATTACCTGTATTGGGTTGTTGCTAGCAAACATCTTCATCAAACGTTACAATTTGGATTTATTGCTAACAAACAAATTAAGTTTAGATCACTGGTTCAATTTTGTGATGCATTTTAATAAATTATGCAGCAAAATAGAAATTTGGGGAGGAAAAAAAGAGGTATCGATGTACATTGTTTTTAAATGTTTGCAAGTTGAGGGTATACTGATGAGGATTCTTAGCGAGACGGGTGTTACGGTTGAAGGTTTTAAGGGGCGGAATGCTACTGGCGATTTCAATGGTGCACTGGTGGCGGAAATAGCGATAAAACAAAGTGAGAACGGAGACATTACGTCGGCATTCAAAGGTGTTAATTGATTGATATTAGTATTATCGCACGGTTTGAATCCTGCACCTGACCAAATGTAGGCATTGTACTCCAATTTTGGCGGATGAATGCCTTATATTTTATAGGAGGTGATATATAAGCGTTTCGCAGCATTTTTGATGACATCGAATATGTAGTCTGTTGTTGATTCAAATGAAACAAATTATTGTTCAATTCCAAATTCCAATCAATTCATGTAATTATGTAAAATGTAATTAAATAATGTACCGTATAATGTAAAGGTATCTTTTTATAAAGTTGAAATTCAAGGTTGTAGAACAATTCTAAGTAGCAATAAGGAACCAGCATATACATTTGAATTGTGGAGAATACATTGATCCTGCGAAAAGTGAGAATTTAAAATAAACTAAAAACTTGATAAACATCACATAAAATAAAATTTAAAGAACATTGTGAGTTTTTCAGAAAGTGTGAAAACGGCATTCTTGTGTCGTGTTATAAATTTCAAGTATTTAAATAAAATAAAAAAAATGTCTCATATCATCATATCGTTTTTGTATAAACAAAAAATAAAAAAATCCAATTAAAAATGTGTCGAAACCCTTGTCGGCAATCTGAAACCAGTGCATCCAATTCTTGTGAGCAGTAAACGGTAATCGGGTACTATTTTGGATAGTGCAGTTCTACATACCGTAAACATATTGCAACATACAGTCCTTACTGCAACATACGGTACACATACTGCAGCATATGGTACATATTCTCCAACATACGGTACATATCCTGCAACATACGGTACATATACTGCAACATACGGTACATATACTGCAGCATACGGTGCATCCTGCAGCATACGGTACATACTGCAACATACGGTGCATACACCACAACATACCGTTCAACCTACATACAACAAAAAATTTGTAAGTATAATCTAATTTTTTTTTAATCGTTGGTTAACCTTAAACTTTTTTTAACATCATGGCTAACTACGGAAAACTGCAAGAGAACATCTTAACCCAGTTACTTAAAGACATATCCAATTATGGGAAAAGGCCAGAACACCAGCGCAGCAAAAATTACATTGCCGGACTGCTGGATGTATTGGAGGGAATATTTAAATCCAGCACAGAATACAATGTGTGTGCGATTTCTTCGTTGAATACTGAAAAGATGGTAGATCTTTTAAGTGTGTTAGATCTTAAGGAGTGTTACCTGGAGTATCGAGCAGACTTGCTGGAATGGCTTAGAAAAGGTATCACAGTCTGGAGTTCCGGTAGGTAAATAGGAATTACGACTCCCAAAAATAAATACACCCACGATTTCTGTTAATTACAAAGATTCTAGAGTATTTCATGACCTTGTTATTTCCTTAATACATAATAATGGTTCTTTGCCGAAAATTCAAAATTTTACTATCTGAAGTCAAGTGTTTTGGACGAAGCTGAACGCCTTTTGCAGCACTTAAAGGTTGTTGAGGTAAACTACAACCAGACCTGAAAAGTGTTAACCGCATGATATGACCACAAGCGTATACTAGTCAACACGCAGCTTAAAATTTTTTTTGGCCAGTCGAATCTAAGACAAAAGACGGTATCCGGTATAAAAAAATTTATTAGATGCATCAACCGAATGTCAACACTCACTTAAAAACTTAAAGCTTCCGGTACAATATTGAAACGCGATTTTAGTCTTTTGTATGCTTAAGAAACTTCCACCCACAACCCAGCAGATATGGGAAGAAAAGCTAGGGGTTAGCAAAGATTTGCCGACTTTTAAAGAATTTTTGGAATTACTGGAAACTAAACTTAGGACCTTGGAAGTCGTAGAACCGCAACCAAAAGCTAAATAAAACAATACCACAAAAAAAAACTAATTCACTCTTCGTTAATAAGGTAACAAATAGTCTATATAACTGAAAGGTCTGCAGTTAAGGTCCGAATGCCCTACGATATGCAATGGGTTTTTAAAAATGGATGTAATTGTTAGAAAGAACACGGTAGGCAAGATTGGAGTTTATGAAAACTGTTGGGCGTATAGTCACTCGACGTCACAGTGCCCAAGTCACTCGCGCTATTGCTATTGCAGACAACTATAAACAATACCCTTCGACATCTAACAGCAGTGTCAGACTGGAGACTGCCAGTTTTTTTTTATAATTCCACGCGCCTACCAATGGGATATGAAAACCCTTTTACTGATTTTTCACCAGGGCGCGGGCGGGTGGTATAGTAGTTTTGAAACTCAGGTGTTAGGTTTCGATATTTTTCCAGAGGTGGTTGTCAAACTGGAGCCAGTGAATCCTCAACTAGTGGGTTTTCGTACGTGCTAGTTGTTAGTTCGTTGCATTTAGCCCAGCCAGCAACCACTCCAATATCAGTGTTATGCCTTCATGTCAGGGTTGACGCATACGGGATTTTCATATAACTTCATACAAATTCTATGAAAAGACTTTTTCAGAGATTTGCCTCGCACGGGATTCGAACCCGCGACCCTCTGCTTGAGAAGTCTATGCATATACCACTATACCACGGCCACACGGAAGAACAAAAAGTCGGCGGGAGTAAACGGTATCCCAAACGTCATACTGAGACATCTACCCTTAAAAGCAATGAAAATTTTCACTACGCTATTTAACAATCCGCTGAACAATGCATATTATCCAGCGCATTGGAAAATAGCAGTGGTACACCCTATCCCAAAGAGGGATTAGATTAGTATCAGCCCTGTTAATCTTCGGTCAATTAGTCTACTTCCGAGCATTGGCAAAATATTTGAAAAGGTAGTCAACAGAGGACTGTTGAAATGGACGGGGGATACCAATATAATCCTAGGCAATCAGTTTGATTTTATAGTAGGGCGAGGCACGACACAATTCATGCGGCGTCAAAACTGATCTCCGAAATACAATGGAACAGTTGCAAGAACCAATGTACGGGTGCTTGTCTGGTTGACTAGAAGAAGGCCTTTGACACCGTATGGTTAGAGGGGCTTTTCTAACCAGAATGGGCATGCAGAAACCTTTGTTATATATAATTTACGATATGCTCATGGGAAAGAAGTTCGTTGTCAAATGTGGCAACGTAATTTTAACATTAAAAATGGCTTACAACAAGGGTCGATTTTTTCTCCGATTCTGTTCAATATTTACACGAGTAATCTAATAGGTACCCTCAATCACGCTATAGCGTATGCAAATGATTTAGTGGTGTACAGATCAGGACCAAAAATCGAAGTCATTAACACCCTTTTGCAACGTGACTTCGATTATATTAAGGAGTATTGCGATGATTGGAAATTAAAAATTAATTTCCGAAAGTCAGAAACAATCTTATTTAGAACTCTATTGAGAAGGTCCTCTTGGGATACCAGAAATAACTGGCAAAATATGGCCATCATTGGACAGCATGGACTACCGCTAACGGTGAGAAGTAGTATTTACAATATATTTTAACAAACATATACATAGATGCTTGTCTGGCTGGGGCCAAGCTCTGACAAGAAAATTGTTTCAAAGTAGTCAACTTGATTCCAGAATGAAAGTCATATGCTACGTGGCCCTAATCAGGCCAATCATAGCTTTTGGTTGTCCGGTGTGGTTTAACGTAGCGCCGTCTTATATGGAAATGATTCGTGTATTTGAGAAACAGTGTCTTAGAACCTGTCTTAGATTGTAAAGAACACCTGAGTCAGAGTACATAAAATATTATCCCAATAAGGTCCTTTACGAGGGAGCTGGACTAAATAGAATTGACAATTTTCTAATTAAGGCGAATCGAAGGCACGTCGCAAGAGCAATAACGAGCGATAATAGCCTGATCTTTGGAGCATATTACCACAACATAATGTTCCACGAGAGCACACTTCAATCTGACTTTATCCCGCTTGAAGGATTTCTCCATATTAACGCTAAAGGGTTATTGCAAAGTAGGGATGGTATTCCGGTATCATAGCACCGTCACCGCAGTGGTATGGAAAATCGGCTCATCTACGGCGTGTACATCGTCGGTGCTCCGGAGCACTTCCATTTTAACCCTGCAATTGCGTACAGGGATAGGATCGATGCCACAGCACACCGAATACTGGTGGCTTAAAGAAAGGGAGAGAGGCGATACGCTCTGATAGGTCAGTGCGCTACTTGGGTAGCTCCTCTTAGGTATAAGTAGATTAGAGTTAGCTGGGGGTTTTCGTGGGGAGGCCCGTTATCATGAAGGGGTCCCTCCGGGAGTTGACCGACGCTAGATGGTGTCATGTACTTAGTTTGGCTATCCCTGCATTTAATGCATAAGTATAAACATGTATTTGTATATGTTAAGGCATTACATGTTCATCCCAATAAAACTACATTTCAGTCGTTACTTAATCATTAACTACTTGACATAGTGTCAGAAGTGGGGTGATAAAAAAAAGTGATAAGTTTTGCAACAACAACAAATAAAGAATAAAGTAAGAAGCGATAAGATGCCTTTAGAAGCAGAGGCAAATCCGGTAGTTCCTGGCGTAGCTAACTACGTTAACCACAAAAGCCACTCCAAATTTCCGGTGGCAACCTTTCACTGGCGTGGAAAAATTGGTTACAGCTTTACAAATAGTTCGAAGTAGCCTCACAAATGAAGAAAAAATCACAGGAAATTCAAGTAGCAACTTTTATGTCATGTATAGGAACCGATGCAGCAAATATATATAATTCCTTTTCGTTCACAGAAACCGAAAGGTATGATTTGTCAGCAATAATAAGAAGGTTTGACAATCATTTCACACCAAAAGTAAGCTTAACATTTGAAAGGTTTATCTTTAATACCCTTACTCAAAGAGAAGGAGAAAGCTTCGAAGATTTTTATACAAAAATAAAAAATCAAAATCAATCAAAAAATGTGCATTTGAAACCCTCCAAGATTCATTATTGCGGGATAAAATAGTAACGGGCATAAGAAGTGACGAGAAAAAATGTTAGCGGAAAATGACATTACACTTGATCAAGCTACAAAGGTATGTAGAGCAAGCGACATAGCAACACAGCAACTGCGCGAACTACACAAGCCCGAAACTGCTGCAGTCGATGCAATAAAAAAATATTCCCCAAACTATCGCAAAGAAACACCACCACACTGAAGTCTACATACTCATACAAGTGTTAACGTTGCAAACAAAAAAATATGCCATCATTGTAAGAGAACAGGTCATTTTACCGATCTATGCTTTCAACGAAGAAGAAAACAATACAATAAAAAACAAAAAGTATACACACTACAAGAAGACACAGAATCGGCTGACGAGAGTGGTGACGCCAGCGACGAATCTAATGGATTATTTGTGCTATCCATCACAAAAGCAGAGACAAACAAAGACGAAATTAAGAATTGGTATGAAGAAATACAAATCGAAGAAAAACCAATTAGAGTCTAACTCGACACAGCCGCGCAGTGTAACATGCTTCCAGTTCACTTTATTAGCAAAACAAATCTAGCAAAAAGTAGACCAAAAAACCAGCGAATTATAGCTTTCGATGGTGCAAAAATTAATGTGCGCGGTGAATTAAACCTAGACTGTGTTGTGCGAAATGAAAATCGGAAAATAAAATTCCTCATTGTAAAAGATTTCCCGAGCAGTGAGCCAATATTAGGTAAAGACGACAGCGAAATGTGTTCCTTAGTGCTCCGCGTGCAGGAAATAAATTTGGATAGCGAAATTTTTAAAGGACTTGGATATGTCAAAGATTTTCTCTATGACGTTGACCTAAAAGACAATCCAAAGTTCGAACATTACGCACCGAGAAAAATTCCACATTCTATCCGTGATGAGGTCAAAAAATAAATCGATCAAATGCTACAACTAGGTGTTCTAACCAAAATCGACGGATTTCCTCCAGCAGTGTCGCCCATGGTGGTGGTAAGAAAAAAAGGAAAAATCAGGGTATGTATCGACCCAACAGACGTGAATAAAAACATACGTAGACGATACTATCCTTTACTAACAATCGAACAAATAACTGCAAATATAAAGGGATCTAATTTCTTTACTTTATTAGACTGTACCCGAGGATTTTGGCAAATCGAAGTGTCAAAGAAAACGCAGCGATATCTCACAATGTCGACTCCTTGGGGCTTATATTCATTTAAACGAATACCATTTGGATTGGCGTGTGCGCCAGAAGTCTACCAAAGTCTCATGCAAAAAATACTCGAAGGATGTAAAAACACCAAAGCTGCCATTGACGACACCCTAATACACGCAAAAACTAAAGAGGAACTACAACTATCAGGTAAAGTCATTAAAATACTTTTAAATGCTGGTCTAAAACTAAACAGGGATAAATGCGTTTTCAATGCAAAGAAAATAAAGTACCTTGGCCACATTTTAACATCATCAGGTGTTCGCCCTGATCCTAAGAAAACGATTGCCATTGAACAATTGCAAGTTCCAAAAATCCGAACGGAACTTCAACAAATTCTCGGCATGGCAACCTACCTGTCGAAATTCGACATCCGTTACGAGAACTTCTAAAAAAAAAATCTCATGGTTTTGCGCTAAACAACAAGAAGCTTCATTCCAGGCCCTTCTCTTCAACTCCGGTGCTGCGATATTACAATTCCAACCTCGACGCGAAACTACAAGTGGACGTTAGCCAACACAGTTTAGGAGCAGCACTTCTTCAAAATGACCAGCCTATAGCATATGCTTCACAAACGCTAACGAGCACCCAAAATGGCTATGCTCAAATCGAAAAAGAAGCCACAGCAATTCACTTTGCATGTGAAAAGTTTCACAAATACGTTTATGGGAAAAAAACTCACCATCGAGACCGACCACAAGCCGTTGGAAACGATTTTCAAAAAACCGTTATGCTCAGCTTCAACACGGCTTCAAAAAATACTTCTTCACATGCTCTCATACGCTCCAAACGTCGTTTACCGCAAAGGAACTGAAATAAAACTTGCCGATAAACTAAGTAGAAATTGTAGCAACGAAGTTAATAAAACACCGAACGACGACATAGAAATACATACCTTAACAGAACTGACAATAATAACAAAAGAAAAACTAAAACTAGAAACATCAAAGGGTTTTCCAATAGGGGCTTGACAACTTTGAATTTAATTTGTAAACGCACTCTTTCACTAATCATCAAACTGTCACTATCAATTTATTCAGTAAACCAAACATGGTAAAGTACACTAACGAGCAACGTCTGCATATTATAAAAATTTTCTACAGATATTCGGAGTCGATGACTGCAACTTTAAGAGCGTTAACTCCAATTTTCGGTCGTAATTCTCGCCCAAGTAGACAGGCAATAACAAGTTTAGTGCAAAAATTTGAGTCTACATATTCGTTGTGTGATGTTGCCGTGTCAGTGAGACAACTGGTTGGTCAAAATGTCGAAAATATCGCTGCCGTTCAGACGTCCGTAGCAAACGATCCAAATTAGTCAATTCCAAGGCGTTCTTAAGAATTGGGCATCGTTCAGACCACATTATGGCGTATTTTGCGTAAGGATCTTGGCTTACACCCATACAAGATCACGCTGACTCAAGAATTGAAACCGATGGACCATTTGTAGCGACGTACGTTCTCCGATTGGGTTCTGGAGAAGATGCGCCAAGATGATGAATTTCATCGCAAAATCATCTTCAGTGGCGAAGCTCATTTTTAGCTCAATGAGTTCGTCAATAAGCAAAATGTGCCTTATTGGTCAGGTGAAAACCCACATGTGCTTTATGAATCACCACTTCATCCACAAAAAATAACTGTTTGGTGCGGTTTGCATGCCGGCAGCGTTATTGGGCCATATTTTTTCGTCGACGATAACGATCGTCACGTTACTGTGAATGGTCAGCGTTATCACGCCATGATCACCGACTATTTTTGGCCGGATTGGAAGATATGGACTTCGACGACATGTGCTTTCAACAAGATGGTGCCACAAGCCACACAGCACACGCTACATTCGATTTATTGAAAAGTAAGTATGGTGAGCGTGTTATCTGAAAACACGGGCCAGTCGATTGGCCGCCTCGTTCGTGCGATTTAACGCCGCTTGACTATTTTCTGTGGGGCTACGTTAGGCTCAGAACCAACATTGAACGCGAAATAGCGGCCGTTTCGGCCGAAATGTTTGGCCGAGTAGTTCAAAATTGGGTCCAAAGAATCGACCGCTGTAAACGTGCCCGTGGGGGCCATATGAACGAAGTCGAGTTCTATTCATAAATGTTTTGATTGTACTTCAAGCCAATAATAAAGTTTTTGAAATATCTCAAATGGTTTGCCTTTTATTTAAAAACAAAATTGGCAAGTTGTTATTACAAAACCCTATACTTAAAAAATACATTGAACTGGGTTAGCCGGAGAAAATCACCGACCTTACACCCGAAATAAGAAATTATTATATCATTCAGATCCTTATTTAGCGCTCCTCAACTATCGAAATTCACCTCGGAACGAAAGTCTACGATCTCCAAACCAACGCCTTATGAGCAGAATTACAAGGTAAACACTACCTGTTTCCGTAGAGCTACTTAAGTCAAAGATTACAAGGCGCGTACACTAGACTCTAACCAAAATGGGACAAAACTACGACAACACCTCTACCTTATCGAAACCCTTCATGGTCGGAGATAGGGTACACATACAATGCAACCATCGAGACTTGATTACTGGAGTGGTTAAGGAAGTACACAAATATGCTCCAAGATCACTGGCAATACGCACTTAGACGAAACACCATCCATATCCAGCCTTCCAAAGCGACCATCACGGCCGAAAAATCAGTAACACCAAATATACCACCAGCAAATGCCGAGTACAGTAAAACAACAAACAGTCCAGATCCAACGACATCAACACGAGAAGTCGACAATCCAACTCATTCAAAAAACTTCACTGCCAAGACAACAAGATGCGGATGTGTCCTCAAACAACCTGATCGCTTCATAGCTTGACTAACGAAATCATATCACAACATATTTACTTATGTATCTCATTTTTTCATATTCATTTATCTATCCATTTTTCACGAATTATTTAACAATAACTTAACTGATCGTAATTGGCTTTTATTTTGCTATTATATTAAATTTAAACATTTTCCTTTGAACTCAAATCCTTTCATATCATTTAGTACAATTCTATGAAGTTTATTTTTAAATCTAAAAAGAAGGAGATGTCATGTACTTATGTACAATATTCCTGCCTTTTATGCATAAGTATAAACATGTATTTGTATATGTTAAGGCATTACATGTTCATCCCAATAAAACTACATTTCAGTCGTTACTTAATCATTAACTACTTGATAGACTTGATGGGGTGGCTGTGGTCTATTGGTATATGCATGGATTCCTTAAGCAGAGTGTCGCGGGTTCGAATCCCGTGCCAGGCAATTCTGTGAAAAAGTCTTTTCATAGAATTTGTATGTAGTTATATGAAAATTGCGTCAGCGTCAACTCTGACATGAAGGCATAACACTGATATTGGAGTGGTTGCTGGCTGGGCTAAATGCAACGAACTAACAACTAGCACGCACTTAAGACCCACTAGTTGAGGAGGATGTACTATTTCGTCACGTCCAGTTTGACAACCACCTCTGGGGAAAATATCAAAACCTAATACACCTGAGTTTCAAACTACTACACCACCCGCCAGTAAAAAGGGTATTCATATCCCCTTGGTGCAGACGCGGTATTATAAAAAAAAAAATAATAATAATAATAATACACGGTCTCGGTCAGGTCAGGAGGTGCATGTGCACCATGATAACGATAGCCAGACGCCCGAAAACACAATCGAGATGGCGACCGCTCGGAGCAAAAGAAAACGAGTGCTTAGGTAGCATAGGTAGGTTAAGTAGATAGATAGCTTAAGTTTAAATAACATTTAAAAAAAAAACATATCTAAGTTTTATGATAATAATTTTCTTAGAGAATGATATATGTAAAAATGTTGGCTATAAAAGCTAAGTCCTAGGATAGATTTAAAGTTGAAAGACATTAGTTGTAGTAATATCGTTAAGTTTAGAGCGCTCGGTAAGAGCCAGTAAGCTAAATTCAAAAACTGTTGCTGTTAAATTAGATTTATGCAATTAAAATGAATTTAAAAGTAAAAAAAAAAAAATTTAAAAGCTGTTCAAATACTTTGGAAAGACATTGTGGACACACTAATCAAGGAAGGAACCAATTTTAATTTCACTTCTCCCGCTTCCCCCCACTTCGGAGGATAAAGGGAAGCAGGAGTGAAATCAATAAAATTCACCTAAAGACAATAACCGGCAACGAAGTATATAACTTCGAGGAGCCCAATACCCACCGATCCTAATGATTTTGCTGCCTTAACACCAGGGAACTTTCTAATTGGTGAGCCCCTTAACAGCATCCCACAGCACGATCTCACTTAAACAAGGACAAATTATATCGAATGATGGCAGCGAGTTCAACGTTTGTTTAAGCTTTTGGAGGAAATGGAGCTCAGAATATCTGGAATTTCTTCAACAACGACCAAAGTGGCAGAAACAACAGCCAAAAATAAAAATCGGAGACCTTCTACTTATCAAAGACGAGCGACTTTCACCCGCGAAGTGGAATCGAGGCCGCGTAACGAAAAAACATACAGGACAAGACAACTTAACATGCGTAAAAAAGCTACGCACACAATACGGAGTGGTAAAAACACCGATCGCCAAACTATGTGTGTTACCCAGTAACGAAACGCCGACGGCAAATACAATTATTTAAACGATGAAAGTCATTTAAAATTTCACCAACAATTCCAGTCATAGAAAATACTTACCTCAAGCACATATCTCAAACACCAATCTCAACACACATCCGTAAATAGACATTTAAATATATAATTACATATATATATATTAGAAATAATAACAATAATTTGAA
Source organism: Volucella inanis (assembly GCA_907269105.1). NCBI lineage: Eukaryota > Metazoa > Arthropoda > Insecta > Diptera > Syrphidae > Volucella > Volucella inanis. Next base: position 90,342,625 of record OU026153.1, on the reverse strand, counting down.
ATAAATATTTTTAAAATTAAAAAATAAAATTAAAGTCAAAAGTAAACAAAAATTTTTATGCAATTTTAATACATACACTCACAAAACAATAGGGTTCCCCATACACATATCATCGCCTATGCATGCTTGGTCAACCAAAGTGCATCGCACAATTGAATGTACCTATCCAAGGTGTAAGTGCAGCTATGCTACTCACACTACACTATTGTAAATTTCCTGATTGTACAGACCCGAAACAAAATTAATATATATACGTGTAAATTAACGCACTTATTTTTATCATATTCAAAAAAAAGAAACATTTATTGTACACTAATGCACTTCTAAGTCTATTTTCCAGGCATGTTCTGCAGAGCTAACTGGGATGACACACATCCCCGCAAGTCAATTCCGACACACACAAACTAGGTTGCCAAAAGAAAAGAAAACTACACCATGGGTACACGATCCCTATTCATGGCGACAGTAAACAATACAACAAAACAAAACGATGGATGAACGAATTGATACAAAAGCGTGTTGTTTATTTAGAAATATGTATGTATTTAAATGTGATATTTTAAAACACTCTATGGGACATATTGTAATAATGTCACCTCTTACACTCCTTGTACTTTTTTTTTCCGGTCCATATCCACGAACAAATTAATGAAACATCAAAATATTCGACAAAGAACAGTGGTGACAACCACAATGGGAAGAAAGTGCGGCGAATTCACGAGATCTCCACATTGTGGACTTTGTTCACGATCGAGGAGAATGTTGTTGATTTAAATGAAACAAATTATTGTTCGATTCCAAATAAAATCAATTCGTATAATTATACAAAAGGTAATTAAATAATATAAGGTAATATAAAATAAATATATAACAGTTTAGAATTAATGTATAACAACATATAAGAAATCTATCATTTAACTTCAAATACAAATCATTATTAAGGAAGGCGTCTTTTAAAAAAATTGAAATTCAAGGTGTGAAAACGATCTTAAGTAACAATAAAGAACTAGCAAATACATTTGAAGTGTGGAGAATACATGATCATTACAACGTAAGTTGTCACTGACACACGTACCGAAAATGTTTCGGTTTCTACGATGTAAGTGTCATTCAAGTTTTCTTTAATGACAGCAGACAGCATTGAGTTTTGGAAACATTAAATTCCAATCTGTTAATAGTTTCCTAATTGGTTATGCTATTAATATCGGAATTTAATGAACTTAACATACGCTGCCGTTCCCGTTCTACAGCCTTAGAGCAGGAACGTGATATGAAAAACAGAGAGTACTGGTACCAGCAAAGGAATATATAACAACAATATAACAACAAGAAACGTGAGTCCACAAACGAATATGAAAAGCAGAGAGTACTGGTATCAGCAAATGAATATATATAACTTATATGTATATTGGATTTGTAGTAGGCACTCACATTGCAATAGTTGTTTTTATTGAAAGACAAATTTCACTTATAGAAATCAGTATTGCGATCGTCATTACGATGTCGTTTTGCTTGTCGTTAAGTGGAACGTATTTTTCTTATCGACAAATGTCACTCGTTGGTATTGTAACTCTCGTTTAAGTTTAAATAAAAGACGAGTACTACGATACTTTTTGTCGATGACATTTCTTCAAATGACAAGCTGTGTACATTCAAATAAAATGTAAGTTTTTTTTTCCTTTTTCCTTTTGTTAATTAGTTTTTAATGAATTGTTATTTACTAACAAACAAACGAAGATAAAAAGTCGGAAACAATTTTCACTATTAGTACAATCAATGGAAGGGAACCACGTATTAGCAACCAACTTTCGGAGAGAATTTTCGCCAACGGCGAAGAATGAGATGCAATTTCCATGCAACTCAATTTTTTGGGACCGCCAGGTTGGTTGGTAAATAAAAATACGAAATCAATTGATATCATATGCATATATCCATATAATTATATTTACAGGTTTGGTTCGATGCCAAATTTATAGAAAAACATAAACTCGTCTACAACAAGAAACAGATAGGAGTAACTGAAGGAGGACCAAATATTTAAACGACACAGATAAAGCTATTGTTAATCTTTTCCAATAAATCATAGTTGAACTGGAAAGTGTTGTATTTGGGGGTTCAAATAACAAACAAAACTCGTTTCTGAAAAGATTCCACCTGTTGAAGTTCCAGAAATTCTTGATGTACTTGATATGTGCTTTCAACAAGATGGTGCCACAAGCCACACAGCACACGCTACATTCGATTTATTGAAAAGTAAGTATGGTGAGCGTGTTATCTGAAAACACAGGCGAGTCAATTGGCCGCCTCGTTCGTGCGATTTAACGCCGCTTGACTATTTTCTGTGGGGCTACGTTAGGCTCAGAACCAACATTGAACGCGAAATAGCGGCCGTTTCGGCCGAAATGTGTGGCCGAGTAGTTCAAAATTGGGTCCAAAGAATCGACCGCTGTAAACGTGCCCGTGGGGGCCATATGAACGAAGTCGAGTTCTATTCATAAATGTTTTGATTGTACTTCAAGCCAATAATAAAGTTTTTGAAATATCTCAAATGGTTTGCCTTTTATTTAAAAACAAAATTGGCAAGTTGTTATTACAAAACCCTATACTTAAAAAATACATTGAACTGGGTTAGCCGGAGAAAATCACCGACCTTACACCCGAAATAAGAAATTATTGGAACTTTCGGGAAGTGCTTACATGCAGAGACGAAATTATCTATAAAGAAGCCAAAATCGTTATTCCTAAAACCCTCCAATCAGAGACACTTATATCTATTCACAAAGGCCACTTTGGAATACAAAGATGCCTTAACCGTGCACGAGCAACAGTTTTCTAGTTGGGAATGTATAACGATGTCAAAAATTTTGTAGAGCGATGTAACATCTGCCAATCTAACCAACCAGCAAAACCAAAGGAGCCACTAATTATAAAAACCATTCCCACTTTCCCATGGAAAATAGTAGCAGTCGGATTCTTCGACTACACGGAACTCCAACAAACAACTTCAACAGACGTTATTAAAGCTCTAAAGGTTTGGTTCTCAACCCATGGCATTCCATCAGTCTTGAAATCAGACAACGGCCCACTATTTGCATCTAAAGAATTCGCTGCGTTTGTGAAAGATTGGGACATACTACACCAAACATCAAGTCCCCAGTACCCGCCATCAAATGAACTGGCTGAACGATACGTGCAGACGGCAAAGTCAATGCTTCAAAAACTGTTTTAAGGATCATTCAGATCCTTATTTAGCGCTCCTCAACTATCGAAATTCACCTCGGAACGAAAGTCTACGATCTCCAAACCAACGCCTTATGAGCAGAATTACAAGGTAAACACTACCTGTTTCCGTAGAGCTACTTAAGTCAAAGATTACAAGGCGCGTACACTAGACTCTAACCAAAATGGGACAAAACTACGACAACACCTCTACCTTATCGAAACCCTTCATGGTCGGAGATAGGGTACACATACAATGCAACCATCGAGACTTGATTACTGGAGTGGTCAAGGAACTACACAAATATGCTCCAAGATCACTGGCAATACGCACTTAGACGAAACACCACCCATATCCAGCCTTCCAAAGCGACCATCACGGCCGAAAAATCAGTAACACCAAATATACCACCAGCAAATGCCGAGTACAGTAAAACAACAAACAGTCCAGATCCAACGACATCAACACGAGAAGTCGACAATCCAACTCATTCAAAAAACTTCACTGCCAAGACAACAAGATGCGGATGTGTCCTCAAACAACCTGATCGCTTCATAGCTTGACTAACGAAATCATATCACAATAACATATTTACTTATGTATCTCATTTTTTCATATTCATTTATCTATTGTTCATCCCAATAAAACTACATTTCAGCCGTTACTTAATCATTAACTACTTGATAGACTTGATGGGGTGGCTGTGGTCTAGTGGTATATGCATGGATTCCTTAAGCAGAGTGTCGCGGGTTCGAATCCCGTGCCAGGCAATTCTGTGAAAAAGTCTTTTCATAGAATTTGTATGTAGTTATATGAAAATTGCGTCAGCGTCAACTCTGACATGAAGGCATAACACTGATATTGGAGTGGTTGCTGGCTGGGCTAAATGCAACGAACTAACAACTAGCACGCACTTAAGACCCACTAGTTGAGGAGGATGTACTATTTCGTCACGTCCAGTTTGACAACCACCTCTGGGGAAAATATCAAAACCTAATACACCTGAGTTTCAAACTACTACACCACCCGCCAGTAAAAAGGGTATTCATATCCCCTTGGTGCAGACGCGGTATTATAAAAAAAAAAATAATAATAATAATAATACACGGTCTCGGTCAGGTCAGGAGGTGCATGTGCACCATGATAACGATAGCCAGACGCCCGAAAACACAATCGAGATGGCGACCGCTCGGAGCAAAAGAAAACGAGTGCTTAGGTAGCATAGGTAGGTTAAGTAGATAGATAGCTTAAGTTTAAATAACATTTAAAAAAAAAAACATATCTAAGTTTTATGATAATAATTTTCTTAGAGAATGATATATGTAAAAATGTTGGCTATAAAAGCTAAGTCCTAGGATAGATTTAAAGTTGAAAGACATTAGTTGTAGTAATATCGTTAAGTTTAGAGCGCTCGGTAAGAGCCAGTAAGCTAAATTCAAAAACTGTTGCTGTTAAATTAGATTTATGCAATTAAAATGAATTTAAAAGTAAAAAAAAAAAATTTAAAAGCTGTTCAAATACTTTGGAAAGACATTGTGGACACACTAATCAAGGAAGGAACCAATTTTAATTTCACTTCTCCCGCTTCCCCCCACTTCGGAGGATAAAGGGAAGCAGGAGTGAAATCAATAAAATTCACCTAAAGACAATAACCGGCAACGAAGTATATAACTTCGAGGAGCCCAATACCCACCGATCCTAATGATTTTGCTGCCTTAACACCAGGGAACTTTCTAATTGGTGAGCCCCTTAACAGCATCCCACAGCACGATCTCACTTAAACAAGGACAAATTATATCGAATGATGGCAGCGAGTTCAACGTTTGTTTAAGCTTTTGGAGGAAATGGAGCTCAGAATATCTGGAATTTCTTCAACAACGACCAAAGTGGCAGAAACAACAGCCAAAAATAAAAATCGGAGACCTTCTACTTATCAAAGACGAGCGACTTTCACCCGCGAAGTGGAATCGAGGCCGCGTAACGAAAAAACATACAGGACAAGACAACTTAACATGCGTAAAAAAGCTACGCACACAATACGGAGTGGTAAAAACACCGATCGCCAAACTATGTGTGTTACCCAGTAACGAAACGCCGACGGCAAATACAATTATTTAAACGATGAAAGTCATTTAAAATTTCACCAACAATTCCAGTCATAGAAAATACTTACCTCAAGCACATATCTCAAACACCAATCTCAACACACATCCGTAAATAGACATTTAAATATATAATTACATATATATATATTAGAAATAATAACAATAATTTGAAATAAATATTTTTAAAATTAAAAAATAAAATTAAAGTCAAAAGTAAACAAAAATTTTTATGCAATTTTAATACATACACTCACAAAACAATAGGGTTCCCCATACACATATCATCGCCTATGCATGCTTGGTCAACCAAAGTGCATCGCACAATTGAATGTACCTATCCAAGGTGTAAGTGCAGCTATCCTACTCACACTACACTATTGTAAATTTCCTGATTGTACAGACCCGAAACAAAATTAATATATATACGTGTAAATTAACGCACTTATTTTTATCATATTCAAAAAAAAGAAACATTTATTGTACACTAATGCACTTCTAAGTCTATTTTCCAGGCATGTTCTGCAGAGCTAACTGGGATGACACACATCCCCGCAAGTCAATTCCGACACACACAAACTAGGTTGCCAAAAGAAAAGAAAACTACACCATGGGTACACGATCCCTATTCATGGCGACAGTAAACAATACAACAAAACAAAACGATGGATGAACGAATTGATACAAAAGCGTGTTGTTTATTTAGAAATATGTATGTATTTAAATGTGATATTTTAAAACACTCTATGGGACATATTGTAATAATGTCACCTCTTACACTCCTTGTACTTTTTTTTTCCGGTCCATATCCACGAACAAATTAATGAAACATCAAAATATTCGACAAAGAACAGTGGTGACAACCACAATGGGAAGAAAGTGCGGCGAATTCACGAGATCTCTAAAGATATGATAACATTGTGGACTTTGTTCACGATCGAGGAGAATGTTGTTGATTTAAATGAAACAAATTATTGTTCGATTCCAAATAAAATCAATTCGTATAATTATACAAAAGGTAATTAAATAATATAAGGTAATATAAAATAAATATATAACAGTTTAGAATTAATGTATAACAACATATAAGAAATCTATCATTTAACTTCAAATACAAATCATTATTAAGGAGATTGTGAAGCAAGAAAGGCGTCTTTTAAAAAAATTGAAATTCAAGGTGTGAAAACGATCTTAAGTAACAATAAAGAACTAGCAAATACATTTGAAGTGTGGAGAATACATGATCATTACAACGTAAGTTGTCTGTTAATAGTTTCCCAATTGGTTATGCTATTAATATCGGAATTTAATGAACTTAACATACGCTGCCGTTCCCGTTCTACAGCCTTAGAGCAGGAACGTGATATGAAAAACAGAAAGTACTGGTACCAGCAAAGGAATATATAACAACAATATAACAACAAGAAACGTGAGTCCACAAACGAATATGAAAAGCAGAGAGTACTGGTATCAGCAAATGAATATATATAACTTATATGTATATTGGATTTGTAGTAGGCACTCACATTGCAATAGTTGTTTTTATTGAAAGACAAATTTCACTTATAGAAATCAGTATTGCGATCGTCATTACGATGTCGTTTTGCTTGTCGTTAAGTGGAACGTATTTTTCTTATCGACAAATGTCACTCGTTGGTATTGTAACTCTCGTTTAAGTTTAAATAAAAGACGAGTACTACGATACTTTTTGTCGATGACATTTCTTCAAATGACAAGCTGTGTACATTCAAATAAAATGTAAGTTTTTTTTTCCTTTTTCCTTTTGTTAATTAGTTTTTAATGAATTGTTATTTACTAACAAACAAACGAAGATAAAAAGTCGGAAACAATTTTCACTATTAGTACAATCAATGGAAGGGAACCACGTATTAGCAACCAACTTTCGGAGAGAATTTTCGCCAACGGCGAAGAATGAGATGCAATTTCCATGCAACTCAATTTTTTGGGACCGCCAGGTTGGTTGGTAAATAAAAATACGAAATCAATTGATATCATATGCATATATCCATATAATTATATTTACAGGTTTGGTTCGATGCCAAATTTATAGAAAAACATAAACTCGTCTACAACAAGAAACAGATAAGAGTAACTGAAGGAGGACCAAATATTTAAACGACACAGATAAAGCTATTGTTAATCTTTTCCAGTTAATCATAGTTGAACGGGAAAGTGTTGTATTTGGGGGTTCAAATAACAAACAAACCTCGTTTCTGAAAAGATTCCACCTGTTGAAGTTCCAGAAATTCTTGATGTACTTGATATGAGCGATACAACTTATGAAATATAAGAAGAAAAGTGCAAAAAGGCTAATCACACCACAGCCACCCCCACAACATTGATGAATTTGGCCGAAATGCTGCAAGAACAAACCGAGGTACAAGATGCTTTGTACAATGAGGTGAAGTTATCTTTAAAAAGAATTGAGGACCATCTGAAGGAAAGTGTGAGATACAAGAGGAGAAGTTTTTTTTTGGGAGAGGAGATATTAAAAGAATAAAAAAAAAATAAATGGGAAAGGCATCGAAATAAAGTCGAGGAACTGGAAATAAAAAAAAATTGCTTTTCGAAAGAAAGTTAAATATTTGTGAAGACAAATTTATTTAGAATTAATAGTTGAATTATAATTGGTGATTTTCAATAGGATTTTTTGACAGGTCACGCGTGATTCCTATCAAACTGCTGTATCATTTTTGTTCAGTATCGTTTTGCAAGTCATCATGGAAAGACTCACACTCCAACAGCGTCTCCAAATTGTTCAGCTGTATTACGAAAATAAGCGTTCTGTGAGAATTTTTTTTGTGCGATTCGAAGAACTTACGGTGCGCATAATCAACCTACGGAAACTACTATTGCCAATACCATTAGCAAATTTGAGTTCCAGTTTACATTAGGGGATGATACTCGACCGAGAAGAGACTATAGCAGCTGTAGCTAAGAGTGTACGCGAAGACCGTGACGAATCGATTCGTCGTCGTTCTCACCAGCTTGGCTTGGCATATTCGACAACTTGGCGTATTTTACGTGAGGATCTTGGCCTAAAAATGTACAGAATTCAACTTCCGTAAGAACTGAAGCTAGACGACTTGAATTTGCATCAATTTGCTCTGGAAAAACTCAATGAAAATTCGGTGTTTTATCGTGAAACTTTGTTCAGTGATGAAGCCCATTTTTGCCTCAATAGATACGTTAATAAACAAAATTGCCATATTTGGGCTGATGAGCAACCCGAAGAGTACCAAGAGCTACCATTAGATCCATTAAAAATAACGGTATGGTGTGGTTTATGGGCTGGTGGAATTATTGGTCCATATTTCTTCAAAAGTGAGGCAAATCAGAATTTTTCCGTCAATGGTAACCGCTATAGCGCCACGTTAACGGACTATGTGCACTTGGTCTCGGTGAGCTCTGGTTTCAACAAGACGGCGCTACGAGCCATACAGCGCGTGAAAAAATGGACGTGCTGAGAAATTATTTTGGTGAGCACCTAATATCACGTTTTGCTACGGTAAATTAGCCACCTAGATCGTGCGATATCACACCTTTGGACTATTTTATCTGGGGATATGTAAAGTCTCAGATCTTGAGAAATAAGCCAGCTCCTATTGACGCCTTGGAAGCCAACATTACTCGTGTTATCCGCGAGATACCAGTCGCTATGCTCGAAAGAGTCGCCCAAAATTGGATTACCGAATGGACCACCTCAGACGTAGTCTTGGCCAAATTTTCATGATATAATTATCAAAAAGTAAATACCATGAATAGTTCTTCTAACCGATAATAAACATTTTAGGTTCACTTTCAAATTTATGTGCTTTATCTTACATTATAAATCAAACCTCAGGATGAATCACCCTTTATAAAAGAAATATAAATTAAATTTAAATATTTATGGCTATTTGATTATTTTCTTCGCTGTCCATATCTGGAATTGATGAACTTTCCGAGATTAGAGGTTCAATCGATGGCTCAGTGATGTGAACATGTAAACACACATTTACAATTTGTGCTGATTTTCTTAGATTATAGTGAAGTAGCCTAGCACCAAGAAGACATCGGATTGGCTTTGAAGAACACTAATTGTTCTTTCAATAATATTCCTTTATTTGGAATGTCGGTAGCTGAAATTGCTTTGAAAACTTTCTTTATGAGTCGATCTGAATAGTGTTATAGGAATGGTTCCAGGAGATAACCACTATCACCTGAAAGTTCGATAATTTTTAAAACGTGTTTTTGTAGACAAAAACTTACCAACAAACCAAGTATTTCGTTCCCCGCTGTCAAAAATTGTTTGTAGTATGCTTCGAAGCTCCGAAGTATTCCAAATGAATGAGTCATGACTGGCACTGGGATGCCCGGCATCTGCATATCTGATACACATTTTATGGTCACAAATCTTAAATAAGAGTTATGTTAAGAAAATATGAAATGAATGAAATTTTTAAAATATATCATACTTACAAACATAGCGTTTAAGCTATAAAAGCCTTTCCTGTTCAAGTAAAGATGTTATTCCTCTTTTTTGGAGCTTGAATTTTGGTATGGCTACATACCAAAATTGACACATCCAATTATTCATGAAATTCTAGATTTCTGATGAAAAAGCCTTCGCTTCAATTCTTTCCTCATCTGAATAGGATACATTAATCCAACGAGGACAAACAAATGCTTCCATAAGCTTAAGCATCTTTTTTAAAATGATCCTCATAACCCAAATTAAAATCATTGCCTACACACTTCTGCTAGCTATCATCAGCGAAAAATCGTAATTATATTTGTGTTACTGATAACACGCTTCATCCTTTTTCAATTTTATATTCAAGTTATTTCAATAAATAAAAAAAAGCATCTTTATTAAACCTAAAGTACATCACGAATCTGTAAATCTAACAAATTTGAATGGTTTGTTCTCAAAATAATTCTCGTACTTACTTCGAATCTGGCAAATCGAAGGGATTGGACTTCGATCTTAATCCTCTCTTTTCTCTTATTAACTTAAATTTTTCCTCTTCTTCCCTCTCATCTACATTAACAATACAATATTATTTACCACAAAAAGTGCAACACTTTGCAGTAAGTGCAATATGTCATTGATCCCAAAAGCGCGCATTTTCAACAAAAGAGCCTGATGCCAAGCTCTATCAAATGGTGTATCATTTGTATCAAGTTAAAATATCTTGCTTTCGCCAGATTGATGTACACTGTGGTTCCACTTTTCGATGAGACATGCCATCAAATCACCTGTGGACCCGCTGCTACGAAAACCGTACTGCCGGTCATTGAGAAGTTTTCGCGTTTCGAGATATTTCAGGAGCTGACGGTTTATCAGCGTTTCCATGACTTTGAAAAGAAAGATGGTAAATGCAATGGGTCTTTGGGAAAAGAAAGAAGAAGATTCGCCTTTTAAGGGACGGGCTGGACAAATTTTGTTTTCAATCTGCTCGGAAAGAGTCGTATAGAGTAGGATTGATTAAAAAGTTTACACAGCAGTTTTGTCAACGTGAAAGAACACCTATTCAGAAAAGGTGAGATATACCATCTGGACCATTAGATTTGTGCATATTAAGACCTTTAAAGATTATGCTACTTCACGATTGCGAAAGTGGATTCGTCCCATTGAAGATTCGACGCACTCAAATGTATTGAGCTAGCCGCAAATTGTGCAGCAAGCAGATTGCCCTTATCTAAAGAGCTGGCAGCTGGAATGTTATTGTAAATGAGCGTTGGGATAGAGGATGAGGTAGAATCTCTAATGTTTTTGACGAACGAACAAAAGTTGTCCAAATTGCTTCCGATGGTACCTTTTGGAAGTAAGGTTGCCTGTAAGAACTTTTCCATTGGCAGGTTCTTTCGAGTTCGCTTGGTATGTATGTATGTTTATTGAGACTTGTAGGTTCTTTTCTATAACATGAATATGAATACATTTATCTCTTACATTCTTACAACATTTGAGATATGTTATACTACCGGAGGCTGTTATATATGGCCATCCTGTTTTTTTTTTTTTTTTTCAATTTGAAGTAATTTAACGAAATAAATGGCCATGTTGGCATGTCACTTTTCTGTTATAAAATTATAGAAATAGCTCTTGCTCATGGAGCCTTATAAAGTGCGTACTTCCGACTGTTTAGTCTTTTCTTAATTAACCTTACTTAACTTATCTTAAATAATGTATACAACGTTGAAAAGGATAGATTTAGCAGCGGTATATTATTTATACACGAATGAACGGTTTCATTTGACTATTTTTCCTTTTCTGATGAAATATCAGAATGTATCCTTACATTTTTTTTTTCTTGTTTTTTAACTATTACGATTTCACTGTAAAAGATGGACACAGTTTCAGTTTTTTTTTTATTCTCTTCTTAATATGTGAGTGCATACTTTCATGGAATTTGACATTTACATATATTTATTATAACTATATTTATTTATTTTTTATTCGCTATTTTTTTATGTACATGTTTTTATATTTACATATGCTTATACACATATGCATATGCAATCACATGGTATTAATAATTAATAAGATATTAGTTCTAGAAGTAAGTTTTATTTTGTTTGTTCATTTATTCTACTTTATATTTTGTGTACTATTATTATGAAGCACTATAAAGTTATATATTGGTTCTATAACTTTATTCGTGCGGTTTGTTAAGAGATGGCGTAACTTGTATTATTCCATTGGAACATGCGTTGGAAAGCTACTGTCATTGTACGTCATTTCAGTATATGTCATTCATTTGAAGCGTAAACAAAAATAATTTTGTTTTCACTCAAATATGTCGAACTTTGTGCCTGAAAAAGTGTTTTTGCGGGGAATTCTTCTTCAATACTTTAATTACTTTAAAATATTTTAAATTACTTTAAAGTCATTGTATTTTGGTGGAAGTTTATGGTGAACATGCGCTAGCTTAGCGAACGTGCCAAAAGTGGTTTGCACGATTTAAATGATTTTGGCTTGGAAGACGATGAACGTCCTGGGCAGCCAAAAAAGTCTAAAAATGAAGAACTGGAAGCAGTTCTTTTGGGATGGTATCCAAAAATTGCCAGAAAAATAGAAAAAAGTCATAGCTTCAGATGGGCAATACTTTGAAAAATACTATTGTACATCTTTCTCTTAAATAAACGTTTAAATTTTGGAAAAAAGAACAGCACGAATTAAATAACATACCCAATACTTATACACATTCTTCTTTTTTTTGTTTTTCCTCTTGGCTCTTTTTTTAAATTTGGGGCAGTTGTCACACCTTGATCAATCCTGTCTAATATGAGATTATGTATATCAATATAAACTTTGCGTTTTCTAGAGAGGTGGGTTTCTTGTATTAATGCGATTGAGCTATTGTTCGTGAGTAGGGTTTTTGCTCTGGTTCACTAATGATTGAGTATTAGATGTTAATTAATTTAGCCTCATTATTTATTTGATATGAGTTGATTAAGGAGAACTAAGTTCTCCAGTCTTTTCTTTCCAGTAAATACATATTTTGTGTTAACTATGTTATTTGCTACTCTACTTAGACGTAATGTGACTAGGAAAAGATTATACATAATTGATATAAGGGTTTTCGCGTGACTTATTGGTCTCGAATTTTGCTACTTTCTCAACTATAACCGGGTTAATCTGCTCTAATCCTCTAGGATCTCTTCCGCAAGGAAATCTGAGTTTAGTCCTCTAAGTATTATGTTTTGTGTTTTGTTTTCTTTTAAGGTATACGAATATCCCTGAATTTGGCTCTCCCGTACCAAGTTTAACATTTCCTGATGCACTTCAAGGCTGTCAACATTGATTTCGGATTTATATGTGAATTTGTTATCAAAATGTTTTATCAAAATGTCCTCCAATAGTAATAATTTTAAAATTAAAATAAAGTTGTTTTTGCTTTGGATTAATAATTAGTTCTCTTACATTTGCATCAAATATTATTATAGGTGGACAAAGCTTTGTTGCTTGATGGTGTCTGCATCTTTGTAAATGCTGGAAGTGTTGTTATTTGATGTATTATTGGTTGTTGCTGCATTGAACAAATTTCCATTTACGTTTGATGTTGCACTAGTCTCCTGGAGAAGTATAATATTTGCATTCTTATTTCTGTTGTTGGACTTACCATAATTAGGGTTACTTTAATCAGTATTGCCAATTTTTGTAGGTTGTTTTGTTTTTGTGAGGGTTGCTGTACATTATTTGTGCGTGTACTATTATGTCCGATTTTTATTTGGGTTGATTCATTGGGAATTTCCATAGAACATTCCACTGCTGTCTTTACTTGTTGTTGATTTTTCCGTGTATTTTTCGATGTTATTTCCTGTCATCTCTTTGGTGTTAGTGACGTTCTTTGGCCCGTTTTTAATGCCGCGTAATTTGCTCTTTCTCATATCGATGAGGCATTGTGCTGCTCTGATGCTCCTTGTACTGCTTAGGTTTGCCCCAGTTAGGTTTTTGCCCTTTATCTTGTATCCATTTTCTATTTGCAATGGAATATTTGCAAAGGCCAACCACCTTATAGGGTTATGACTGAATTCTTTGCACTCGTTTTTTTTTCCACTTTTATTTAGTAAATTACAGAAGCCGGTATATTGCGGTTTCCTTTTATTTATTGTTCTATATCTTTTTGTGTTCATACAGTTCACACCCGAAAATCTTTATTACTTGTTCTTTTTTTTTGTTTTTTTTACTTTCTTTAATATTTATTTTTGTCTTAAAAACACGTCCACTCACTTTCGCTGTCTGAACGAAACTCCGAGTTCGCGTGGTCTCACTTTCGGGATCTCCGCATTGTATTTGCCGTCGGCGGATACTTTTTTGTTCCCTTGGCCTAACTTCTTCTTTTAGGAACCTCCTTTTGTTTCAGTCAGGGCGAGGTTTGTGGAAAGTTGTTCTTTCTGACTACCTCAGTGGCTTTCTCGTCCTGTAGCTGGATCGCCTTTAGTTCATTGAGGACTCTTAGGCTCTCAATACAGTCGCTCGTGGGTTGATGAATTCAGCGCCCTTTTCCATCCCTGATCTCCTCGCCTGGCTTATGGAATGCTGACTTTTGAGGTTCTTCCTCACAAATATCTGCTCTTGTTGATGCTGTCTCAACATGTCCGCCCGGAGTTGCAGTAGAAGAAGATCTCGGTATTCTGGAGGATTTCTGGAAAGGGTTCCCCTAATTCTCCGTTATTTAACTATTTTTTGTGCCTCCGTTGGTTTCTACATTAGAGTTTGTGTGTGTGTGTGTGTTTTTTTTTTATAGCTGCGCTATAGGGTGTGTAATCCTCGAAAGATACCTGTAGCTTCAACCACTAGCATGCAGAATACATACCGCTGGATGATCTTATGTCAAAAGTATGCCTACGTACTAAACCAAGCCCTGCTCACGGCAACTATTCTACCCGCGGTACTCCCTTGAGATATTACTTTCAGCACTTCGTAACTGTTATAAGATCACAAATCCGCACCCAGTATTCCCCTGATCATAATATATGTTTGACGAGGAACTGTGGACTCGGTACGTTTTTTTTCTTTCTGCGAAATGCCTGCATTAAATTATCGCATGCTCCGCATATTGTTGGTAATTTTGACAATTTGTACACTAAGAATAACGGGTCCAAAGAGGTTCAGGTAAGAGGTAAGAGGAACTTAGGTGATAGTTGCAGTTTCCATATGTGTATGTGTGTGTTTTTCTTTTTACGGGAGCTCAAAAGCATCGTCCGGACGGGAAGCTCCTCCACGAACCACCGTTAGGTATTTCTTTAGAAGGATCTCCTGAGCAAAGGCTCAAGGCGTTCGTTTAG
Organism: Volucella inanis; assembly: GCA_907269105.1. Taxonomy (NCBI): domain Eukaryota; kingdom Metazoa; phylum Arthropoda; class Insecta; order Diptera; family Syrphidae; genus Volucella; species Volucella inanis. The sequence continues at coordinate 90,327,505 of OU026153.1, read as the reverse complement.
TCATCACTGTCAAGCTTGGTACCCCAAGGGCCTCCAGTGCGTGTACGATACGGGACTATTTGGCTGAGTTGAAAGCGTTCCAGAACTGCCGCTCGTTCAGACCGCCGGGGCGTTCCAAAGCTACATTCAGAGGCAGATTGGTCGATATACCAAGGGAACTTGGGGATTCTTCCCTGGCTTGGGATTTAGGACCAAGTTCTGCTTCTTCTATTGCTTCGGGAACGTGCCTTCCTTAAGGCATGCCGTAAATAGTTTGCAAAAAGGCCGGGTGTACTTTTATGGCCAAAGCGAGGCCTACGCTCGGGATGCCATCTGGGCCCGGGGCCTTCTTTGGCTTAAGCCGATTCACAGCCATGAGGACTTCCGCTCTACTAACATCCGGGATCGGTCCCTGTAGTAACGGGTCGTGGGGAACAGTGTGGCCAGAATTCTGTTCACCAGAGGAGGGTCTGTAGGTTGGGGCGACCTACCTCCTCTTACGGTGTTTACAGCTATCTTGTAGGCCATCCTTCAAGGGTTCATGTCCACGCTTGCGCAGAGCTCCTTAAAAGCACGAAGTTTGCTACGCTTAATGGCCTTCTTTAAAGCACGTCTGCTATCCACGTATATCTCATGCTATCTCATGGCGCTGCTGTCGGAGGGTTTCCTCCCTGCTGCGGAGTGCGCGACGTCTTACCTTGATGCACATGGATCTTAGTCAAGCGATCTCCTCATTCCAACAATAAAACGGTTCCTTCCTTGGTCTCCGGGACACCCGCGGCATTGAAGCACCGCAGGCCGTCACCAACTTAGACACAACCGCCTATGCCATATTGCGGCCAATGTCTGGGAGTACAGTCTCATCACTCTATATCATTTTAAAGACTTCAGTATCAAGTAGACGGGGTTTCCACCCTCTTCTGCGGACATGGCCTGATTTGTTGTCAGCGGCTTGGGCAATTTCTAAGCGTATAGTCCGATTGCCACTATTCGAGCAAGAGGTACGTAGTGAAAGTGTATCATGGACCCAGGTGAAGTCATCGTGAAGTTTAATTTTTAATAGGGTTTTTTTTTGACAGATCACGCATGACTCCTATCAAACTGCTTTGTCATTTTTGTTCAGTATCGTTTGGAAAATCATCATGGATAGACTTACACCACAACAGCGTCTCCAAATTGTTCAGCTGTATTACGAAAATCAGCGTTCTGTGAGAAATATTTTTCATGCGATTCGAGGAACTGCACCGTAAGTATAATCGACCTACTGAAACCACTATCGCCAATACCATTTGCAAATTTGAGTTCCAGTTTACATTAGTAGATAAATCTCGACCGGAACGACTACATCCAGCAAGTAGTGAAGAGACTTTAGCAGCTGTAGCTGAGAGTGTACGCGAAGACCGTGACGAATTGATTCGTCGTTGTTCTTAGCAATTTGGCTTGGCATATTCGACAACTTGCCGTATTTTACGTAAGAATCTCGGCTTAAAAGCGTACAAAATTCAACTTGCGCGAGAATTGAAGCCAGACGACTTGAATTTGCGTCATATTTTCAGTGAATGGGCTCTGGAAAACTCAATAAAAATCCGGTGCTTTATCGTGAAAATTTGTTCAGTGATGAAGCCCACATCTGACTCAATGGATACGTTAATAAACAAAATTGCCGTATTTGGGCTGATGAGCAACACGAAGAGTAACAAGAGCTATTATTACATCCATTAAAAACAACAGTATGGTGTACTTTATGGGCTGGTGGAATCATTAGTCCATGCTTCTTGAAAAATGAAGCAAATCAGAATGTTACCGTCAATGGTAACCGTTATCGCGGCATGTTAAAGGTCTATGTGCTTTCTGAGATTCAAGCACATAGTCTCGGTGAGCTCTGGTTTCAATAAGACGGCACTACTAGCCATACAGCGCGTGCAATTTTTTTTTAATTTGGTGGAGGCTAATGCCCCCATTTATTTAGCTTAATGCAAGCTTAAACTAACTTAAAAAGCTAGGACTTAAAAAGCTAACTTAAAAACTAAAACTAACTTAAGGGTTAAGGAAAAAGGGAGTGGTGGAGGAGATCAAGTTTGAGGCGAGAAGTGCTCAGGTTAAAATCAAAAAGGGAGAGGTTTGAGTTGACCTTGCGGAGCATGCGGGAGATTGGTTCGGGTATGGGTTGGGATATAGAAGAGACGAGGACAGCGTAAATTACGAGGATTAGTGTTGAAGGAAATAGAGTTGTAAAGGGAAGCGCAGTCCAAAAAACCGGAGAGCAGTTGATGAATGAAGAGAATGTCGGCTACATCTCTGCGTTTTTCGAGGGTACTCAGGTTAAGAAATTTAAGGCGGTCGCGATAGGGAGGTAAGATAAATAGGTCACTCAAGGGCAGTCCACGAAGAGCAAAACGAAGAAAACGACGTTGAATTTTCTCGATTCGGGATATATGAGTTCTCTGAAAGGGGACCACACTTGGCTGGCATATTCAAGAAATGGGCGAACAAGCGTAATGTAAAGTGACCTTGTCACATAAGGGTTGCTAAATTCTTTAGACCAACGTTTGATAAAACCGAGCGATGAGTTGGCTTTGAGGATTATTTCATCCATAGAAGTTTAACTCTCTATCGTATAAAATTCCGAGGTAATGCAGAAAATAAATTCTAGAGGCGGATCGATATCACTTACGACACAAAAACATAGATTGGCATTTGGAGACGTTAGGCTCAAAGCAATTTTTTAGACACCAGGTGGAAAACCTATCGAGGTCTTATTGAAGGAGAATAGAGTCTTGGGGTGAAGAAATAGTTTTGGAGAACTTATTGTCATCAGCGTAAATGGATACGGAGCAGTGTTTGATAATCCTCTCAAGATCGTTTTAGTTAGAATGAAAAGGAGGGGACCAAGATAGCTGCCTTGTGGGACACCAGAAGTGGCTAAAAACGGCATTGAAAAGGCTGACCTAAAGCGAACGCTATAATAACGGTTCTCCAGATAAGAAGATATCTATTTTAACAAAATGGGGTCAAAACCGAGGGAAGACAATTTGAAAAGAATCAGTTGATGTGATATTTTATCGAAGGCCTTAGCGAAATCTGTAGCAATAACATCAATTTCGTAACCATTTGCTAAGGCTGAAAGCGCAAAGGACACGAATTCAACTAAGTTTGTAGTAGTTGATCTACCTTTTAGAAATCCGTGCTGATTGACATTATATAAAACACTTTCGAACATTTTAGGTATGTGAGAAAGCTTAGCAATGGGACGGTAGTTGGTTACTTCATTCTTTGATTCCTTTTTGTGAACCGGGGTTATAAAAGAGGTCTTCCAAGCTAGGGGGAATTCCCCTTGTGTGAGGGACAGATGAAATAGGGAGGAAAGTGGGTGCGAAAGATTGGAGGCACACGTTTTGAGAAATATTGCTGGAAGCCCATCTGGACCCGATACAAATTCATCATTGAGATTTTGTAACTTTTCTTCGACAAGGGTGGGATCGAAAGGTTGAGAGAGAGAGGGGCCAATGTAGAAATTGGGAAGGTACTTGGAATACATGGGGTCGGGTACGAAGGAGTTGTCTGCAAATGACTGCTTATAAAAGTTTGCAAAATAGTTGGCAACAATATGTGGGTCGGTCGATGATATGTTATCGAACGAGAGAGAGAGGGGATATCCGTTTGATTTTCTTTTGTAGTTGACGAATTGATAAAATTTCTTAGGATCATTGATAAGGTTGGTCTGCACTGTGTCGAGAAAGCGCTGATAGATGCAGTTATACAGCTGTGTGAATTGCAGGTAAGTTCCAAGATAGTTAGAGTAGTCGTAAAAAGAATTGGTGCGAAGAAAAGTTGCCCATAATTTGTTTCTTTTATTACGTAAAGAGCGAAGTCTTCTCTTGTACCATGGAGGGGAAATAGAAGATGTTTTATGCCGTGAAAAGGGGACGTAAAGAGAAATAGAATTAAATATTTCGCTGTAGAAAATGGAGACAGCATCAGATAAGGATAGGTTAGTTAAACCAAAAGAACATTTGCTTAGGTAGGTATTGATTTTGCGAAAATTAGCTTTATGGAAGTTGTAAGAAGAGATGGTAGTTGAAGAAGTGGGCTGGGATGGGAGTTATAGAAAAATGAGAGAAGAAGAGGGGAGTTTATAGGATCACTAGTGAAAATAAGGTCCCTACCGATAGAGTTAGGGACGCCACTTACTTTGCACAGGCTTGAGTCAGTTATGCTATCAATGAAAAGATATTCCTTGGATGAAGTGGCATTTGACGCGGTAAAAAATAAGTGATCATCTGATGGAATCCACTTCAGCAGGGGCATAAGGATAAGGATATCGTCGATGGAATAACTTAAGTCAATTAGTTGGTCAATGGCTGTAATAGCAAGGATGTAGGATTCGATAAGTTGAGCAGGGAGAACGTAGTAGCACATAACGTAAACGGACCTATTGGGAAGTGTTATTTTAATTGAAACAAAGTCAATTTTAGCAGAAGAAGAGATAGCGATGAGAGAAGAGTTGAGATTATTGTGAATAGCAAGTAGGACACCTCTACATGGAGAATTAACTTTAGGAATGGCAGGATTATTAACAATAGGGAGAGAGTGATCATTTCGGAAGACATTAAACGAAGATAAGAATAGGTCCTGGCTCTTTATGTCGGGGATCAGATTGGTTTTAGTAAGAGCATAGACGTCGAAAGAGAGACTCTGTGATTTAGACAATACAGCCCGAGTTTTAGAGCGCAAGCCTCTTACTTTTTGGTAGTAAAATGTAAAAGGTAGTTTGTTGCGTGGAGGAGTAGGAGAGTGTAGATGAAATGCAGGCAAAGAAGGCAAATAAGGAATGAAAAAATTTATCATGGTCAGCTCGACTGCGCTGAAGGTGAGAAAGTCTTTTAGAGTGAACATAGCTGCGGAAAGCAACGAGGTCATCCGCAACCTTTTGAGAAGGTGTGTCGAAGATTTTGTGGTACCTGTTGTAAAGCTTTGTGAGACTAGTTATATCCATAGGAAGGCCTTCCTGTTGGATGGAGACCATGACACTTGTTTTTGTTTTTCCCTCAAAGCAAACAGAGTCGGATTTGTCGTAAAGATATGCGAGAAAGAGACGTATATTATCGTATATCTTTATATCCCTTAGCCTTTAGAGGGCGTAATGGCATTCCGTGGTGTCTATATTCTTTTGGGTCACTTTAACGTTAGGCGGTGAAAGGGGATCAAAAATAGGAACCGAGGGAGAAGGTGAGCTAGCAGCGGGATTAAGGATATGCGAGCTGATGAAGTTAGGGTATTTGGCTCCTGTTGTAAGGTCAAAATTGGGAAAACAGCTGTTAGTATTCGTGGGAGGGGGTATGGGTGGTTGAGCAGTAACTAAATTAAATGAGACGCGTTGGGGCTTGGATGAAATAGAGGCACTTGGAGCTTTTGAGGAGATTCGTGAAGGTGGTTGCTTAGGGATATAAACGGGAGGGGAAAATTTGGGAAATATTTTGGTTTTAAGGCTCCAGTTGGGGTCTGGTTTAGGATGTGGATGGGGAGTGGGTCTGGGCGATTTAGAATTATCCTTTGATGAGACGATGCTTCGTTTTTTTTCGGTATTTTTGTTGATTGGTTAATCGTTCCATTTGGAGACCCACATCTTTCCTAGGTTGAGGTTGGTGTTGGATGAGTTAACAAATAACCATTCGTATTTAACCGGTAAATTAATTTTGAAATTCCGTTTGTTTTTGTGGTGGGATGTTGGCAATATTGTACACTGGGTCATGGTGATGCCATACCTCTTTTTGAAAAATTCGGAAATCCAAGCAACATCTGCATAATTTTGGGCACTTTTGATGAGTAGGGTGGTAAACATCTGATTCGTTGTGCTAAGTAGGTCTAGCCTGCCTTGCCACTCTAAGGGTGTCCACGTCGAGTTTAATTGTGTAACAAGTTTCCGTGGGGCAGCGACAGGAGGGGTTGACGTTGGAGCAGTTATATCACTATAAGATTTTTGGATCGATGGGCGAGGGTTTGGAGGTTGGGTTGTTGGCACTGAGTGTGGCAATGATTCGGCTTCGGTTTGTAACAATTCTGTCAAAATTGAAGTATTGTAACTTTTGTGCGGTGGGGGATGGTTTCGAAGACAATCTATTTTATGGCATACTGTTCCAATGAGATGTTCTAAATCATTCAACACTGTTCTATTCGTGATGAGCTCATTATTAAGCTCACCGATTTTATCGAATATGATATGAAGTGTCAACCCGTAATGATTTGACATTACGTTGGTTGGTGATTGTTTGTTGTAGTTTCGAGATGGAGATTAGATGTGGATGATTGGAGATGGATATCGATGTCTTCCCGCAGAGAGTTGATAGAATTACATGTTTTTTTGTTGGTATCCATCATTGCGGAACCGATTGAAATAAATTCACTTAATGCTGTATCAAGGTTTCTTCACTTCTGGATCTTGCACTTTCTAGTTCAATTAAACGCGCAATTTGTTTTTCAATGCTATGACCAAAATCTTCCGCACATCTTACATTTTGTTCAAATATTGATCATTTGTCCGTTATCAGTCTGACAAGTGAGTTATGATTGGATTCATTTGAGTCACTGAGGCATTTGATTGCATAGAGCACATGTGAGAGAGAAATACTGATACACTCATCACAGAAGAACAGCAGATTTTCGGAGAACTTTTTAAGGAAAACCGTGTTTCTTTTAATTAGCCCGAAACAAATAGCACGAAATATTTTGCTGCAGATCCCCTTACAGGCAACAAAGTCAGCATTATTGTCGTTAATGGAGCAGTTGGTTAATCCACAAGAAGACATGACGAAAACCAGGAAAAAACAAAAAGCAAATTGCGGAAAAAAAATAATAAACGCACTAAACGCACTGTCGCGAAATGAACAGGCTAGTAGGTCAACAATAAAAGAAAAAAAGGCGTGTCAGCGATAACAATTGTTGGGTAAGAATAAAGGTTATTAGATTGATTTAAATGGAACAAATGAAATTGGAAAATTCACAAAATTATGGAGTAAAGTAAGAAGGCGACTGAATACAGTGGCGGTTTGAACTGAACTGAAACAATGGACTTGTCGAGAAATCATTTTAATGAGCACTTAAGTTCACGTTTTGGTACGGTAAATTGGCCGCCTATATAGTGAGATATCACACCTTTGGACTGTTTTCTATGGGGATACGATGGGGACGTACCCGACCCAAAAAAGAAAACACAAAAAATATGGCCAAATGCGGCCGTATTTGCTTGATTTCTTCGCTCAAACGTTGCGATAAGTTTGCATAATACTGCCGTTGATAGTTCTTCTTTAAGATAGTCAAAAAAATGGCTTAAGTAAAGATAAAGAAAAGTAAAAATAGTTGAGAAAAGCAATTAAATTGTGAATAGAATAAATTCTATCATTTCTACATATACATTTTACGGTATGTTTCTTCGTAGTTCCGTCTTTTGCACAGAGTTATTGGCTTCTGGAAACCGTGTGACCTTTGCACAATTCAATCTGCATGACTCTTGATTCAAGTATTCACGAATCACCCAACGGGTCCAAAATACTCACACACACTACAAGTATATTTCCATATTCCACTAGCTACGGCTTAGGGAAACCACATTTCTTCATTACTCATCTATGTCTCCCGCAGTTCAGAAACTGTTTTATGAAAAAATCTATTGCATGGTTGAACTCAGAGCCATTGAAGAGAACACAAATTCATTTCATGTCATCCTAGTCCGAAAACCAGGGAAAAATCGATTTTGTTGTACTCTTAGAGGCGCATACCCAATTCTCAACGAAGGATGTCTTCGGACGTCTAGAAGATGCAAAATAGTTTTCCAGTCCAAGTTTTAAAGATTTATTTTGGCAGATTCCATTAGAGAAGGCGCCCAGGAAGAAAACAGCGTTTACGGTTTAAGGACACCATTGTACCAATTCAAGGTTATGCCTTTGGTCTTTGTAATGCGCCAACTCGCATATGCAGACATATGGACAAGGCTATATTCCATCAACTCAGCAAAAAATTTTTGTGTATCTGGGTAACTTGCTCATTAGTTCGAGTAACTTTGATGATCATATAAAACTTCTCAAGAACTTAGCAGAGTTATTAGAGGAAACAAGCTAGTTTCTAGCTAGTTTCTAGCTTGTTACTACTCGTAACATTATTTCAAAGAGCTTTGATATCTAGGTTTCATGATAGGTGATGGCGGATTGAGAAGGAGACCACCTGAAAGTTGTGCGATCAATGAGTTTTCTTTGCCCACAACGGCGCACAATTTTCAGAGATTTTTAAGGCTCGCAGATTGGTATCGCTTGTGGAAAACCCTTCTTCGTTAGCAGAATCTCTTTTCGATATATTAAAAAGAGGCAAGGCGTTTACACCTGACGTTAAGGCACTAGGGGCATTTAATGCCATCAAAACTCTTCTTACGACAGCACCGGTTTTACATTGACAAACTTCGCCCGTATATTGAATTACAACTTTAAGAGTCGTGACCGTTCATGCAAGCCTGAAATGGTTAATAAGCCAAAAAGAATTGGTTGGTCGTTTAGCTAAGTGATGCCATTTTTATGGGCGATGGAATTCAAACGTGATAGTGTGAATGCTTTATATTTGGATGAAAAACCACAAGTAGCTATTGTTAGAGCACTCCAGCACCTCAACGTGAATAAATCATTTGTGTCTCGAACCATAGCTCGTTACCGTGATACTGGCAGCGTTGCAAAAACGCCATGGAGGTGGTCACAAAAAAAAAACAGAAACCTCGGCAGAAATAGTTCGGAAAGTGAAGCCTCGAATTAAGCGAAATCCGCGTCGAAGTGGAAGAAAATTGGCTCGTGAGCTCAACATATCGTTGGAACGGATGCAACACATGCTGGAAAATGAGCTTGGGCTCAAGCCATTAAAGTACCAAAAAGCACATGATCTTACACCGCAACAGAAAAAAGTTAGAGTCGAAAGAGCGAAGGAGTTGCTACGCTTGCACGAAAGTGGCGAGTTGCCGAATTTGGTTTTTTCCGATGAGTCGCCATTTGCTATCGAGCAATATGTCAACAAACAAAATGACCAAGTTTACTTGCCAGAGAGGTCCTTCAAAAATGTACACCTTCGGATGGCCACCAGAAAGCAAGCAGCGCCGATGGTAATGCTTTGGGGCGCCATAACCACCAATGGTCGTTATCCGCTCGTATTTTTGACCGTGGCATCAAAATTAATGCGATCGTATACCGTGAAACTGTCTTAGAGGCAGTATTAAAGCCTTGGGCAATCAATCATTTCGGTCGGAGACCGTGAACGTCTCACAAGACGCGCTTCAACTAAGATTGGTTAAAAAACAATGTTTCACACATTTTTTCTTCGACACAATGGATTGCAAATTCTACGGATGCAAATCCGTTGGATTTCTCTGTCTGGGGTATTTTGAAGGCAAAGATTGGCACTAAAAAAACACCAAAGTTTGGGCCACCTCAAACAAGCACTTCGCCGGAAATGGGCCAAAATACCGCAGTACCACTTGCATGCAGCGTGCATGCAAGCAGCTACATCTGCCACAACAATAAAATTCTTAGAAAAAACCATATTTTATCTATTGTTCAGGGAACAATTTTGACTCACAATAGTAATTTACGGGTATAATTCGTCACTTTGAACAGAGATTGATAACGAGTGGCACATTAAGATCACCAAATATTCTCTTCAAGCAAATGTCAGTGAGAGGGTCTACTTTAGCAGCTACAACGAACTTGAGTTGATCACTTGTTGTTGACAGATTCTATCTGCAGTTCACTTGGGGTTAAGCATGTCGCCCTATGAAGCTGTAGCGTTAGCCTTTTGAACCAAAAAATTTACCACTTGTCTAAAATAAACCCTTTCATTCAATTATATCAACTAACTTTTATTACTTACTCACCACAAGACCTCTCACTAGTAGTTACGATCTGTTGCCCCTCTGTTTCCGACTTCCTTCATTCCTCATTCTTTTGTAGACTCCCTCTCTCACATATGCTACATAATTTCAGGAAATTTAAATTTCAGAAAAAGGAGGTAGAAAATCTAGCTAAGGTTTTAAATAATGTAGAAGTAAGTTAAGGTTTTACCCACAGGAGAAAAAAAGGCGTTCGCTTTTGATTGCAATTGATTATGCGCAAAAAGTAAAAAGTTTTCTAATTGGGAAGATACGCGGCAATATTGTTTACTAAACAATCAACGTGTGCCGTATTAAAAAAAAATAAATAAAATAATTGTCGCCGGTCGGGGAAATTTCTCCAATATGTGTGCCACGGGCAAAAACTGATAAAAATGGGGAAAAGGCAAATATTCAAATTTCCTTGAACCAACCTCATTATATGCTCATAAGGTGCAAAAATAGAGAAAAATAAACTAAAGTCAAATATAATCATATTATTATAGATAATTATGTAAATATATAGATATACTACATATACAAAAGCAAAGAATATGTGAAGTAGTGTAATTAGATAAGTCTAGGTTGTGATGTAGGTAGATTTGCTTTTTAAATTAAATTGTTTAAAGTAAGCTTTTTGTTTTAAAAAGAACTCAAGTGGACATGAATACAAGTGGACATGTTGTACATTCAATCATCTCCCAAGATTTTAGCTGCCTGCAAAAAAGTCTTTCGGTTACGGCTGGTATTGAACCTCGAACCGTCCGATTGAGAAGTCAATATACTACCACTTGAGCCATGAAAATGTGATTTTTTTTTAATTTTATTTTATATTATATTATATATATATATATATATTATATATGTTACCAATTTTGCTCAAAGCATTCTTCAACTGCTGACGCTAGAACTACGAGGGATCGGGAACTACCGTTAAGTTCTATGTAAGTTTTAATTTTTTGCGGCTTTAATTAAATGAGCTCAAATTAAATATATATAATAAAAATAAAATTTGAAAAGTTATAATTAAATAGTAAATTTAATCCATTTTAATGGATTTTGTATTAATTTGGGGCACGTTTTTTTTTTGTTGTAATTATGAAGTAAGTCCTTCGCACGAACGATGTGTAAATAATCGGACCGACCGTCCTCCAATGGGGCTTACTGTAACCAGACATGACGCACAAACGATGACGAAATAACAAAAATTACCTGACTGACTTTGAATCCTCAGCCAACAACACCCAGCTTATTTCAAGTCGTAACGAGCTGTCATCTATGTAATCCTAAGACATAGTATTCGATCTAAGATACATAACATAGGGTTAAGTTAGTTAAAGGTTTAATTTTAATTCGTTAAATTAAGTTCGGTGTTTAGGATTAAGGTTAGTGTAAGCTTAGTTAGTTTTAAGCGCGAAAGTACCGGTCTTGCACAGTGGTGATGGCACACAGATGTGATATTCTTGTATTCTTTCTTCTTTTTTTTTCTATCGTCTTTCACATAATGTGTTTTAAGCCCATCCGTACAGTAACGTAGCTTTCTTCTTATCTATCCCTCGTTCTTTTTTTGATATTTTGGCACGAGGTAAAAGGGTAAGTGAGTTGAGGTGCATGGAATATTGGCAAGAACCATCCAAATCCGACAAGCTAGACCCGAGAAACCGCAAGAGTTCCACTGGCATCTACTCCTACATCATGTATGCTTCCGTGGCTGAGTACACTCCTTACAATGGCGCCCATTCTGAAGAATTTCAGTGGCGAAATTCAACTACTTTCAAAGCCATCTAAAATGAATACCATTGTAAGGACCTAAGATCCTAGGAGCCAGGTCATCCAGCAAGTTCAGTATGTGCATGAGACTAGTACAAAGCCATAAAAATAAGCTCTTAGTGTAAACTGTTCCTTCATTTCTTCGCTCCTCTTTGCTTACGAAAATAAGAAACTTTTGTGGGGAACGACGCACGTACCAAACATTCCCTCTGTATCCAACGGATCTAACTTATCTTTAAAATTAGTTTCGGTAATTTGTGATAATTAGTGATAAGGTAGTTTATTTGAACATTGGTATAGGCAGAAGCGTATGCAAATTGTTTTTCCGCGCGAATCAAGAGGAAAGTAACTGAAGAAACAATTTGAGAAAAACATAAAACCTGTCTTATCGTAAGATTTTGAAGAAGAATTCTTGGAATTTTGTAAGTGGGCAGTCGATAGAGCACACTGTGAATGAAAAGCTGTACTTACAGCTTCGTCCTAAGTTCTCCTTAATGCGGAACCATTTAAGTTTTTTTTTTCTTAAAAGTGTAAAATTAATCCCGTCACCAAAAAAATTATTAAAAAAAAATTAACATAAGAGTGAATACTGAAAAAAATTAAACTCTAATGAGGCAATCCATGTAGGCGTACGAACTGAATTCGTAATCGATCTCATAAAAAGGTGGAAGTTACCACAATAAACTGCTCAAAACGAAAGAGTGAAAAAAAGATAAAAAAAAAAAACCACCAAGTAAACCCACATATAGTTTCTTGAGCAACTAACCACACCCTTACCATATCTTACACGCTCAATAAATGTACATATATTTAGCTTAATACTTTTTTTCGAAAAAGCAAAAGAAATTAAAAAAAATAATTCATGACACAAGAAAAGCGCAGAATCATCCCGACGGATGTACTGTTTTTTTTTTTTTTTTTTTTTTTTTTTTTTAATTTTTATATTGCACCTTCTAAAATATGATACATCATCTTTTGAAATGTTTGTGTGTTTACAATTGATTGAATTTATTCGTTTTAACAAAATCGCTTTATTTATTACAATGACAATTAGAAATGCAATCGCTTATTTCAACCCTTTTACTTCCTTTATCTTTTACATAAACCACTTAATCCCTACTCGTAATTTACTTTTTAAGTTTCACTTTAAAACTGACTTGCATACCTTGGGAATGGTGATATTTATACTCCAATAACATATTTCGAGAACACTCTGTGCCATCCAGAGTTCCATACAAATTTCCATTTTGCTAGAAACTGCTCGATCCCTAAACTTGTTCGTCCCGCACAATTTCTTTATTCATCATTCTGTTATTTCACATTCTTTCCATATCTATCACCTTCAATTTTCCTCGATCTCCATGTAACGAACTAACAACTAGCACGTACTGAGATCCACTGGTTGAGGATGCACTGGCTCCTGTTTGACAACTACCTCTGGAAAAATACCGAAAACCTAACACCTGAGTTTCAAACTACTACACCACTCGCCCGTGCTCTGGAGAAAAGCCAGTAAAAGGGTATTCATATCCCCTTCGTGCTCGCGCAGGATTATAAAAAAAAACCCACACAAATACATTGGTGTCAGAAGTGAGATACATTTTTTGGGTGTTAACCAAAAAAAAAAAACGTGTTTTCGCGACCGAAAACTATTGCAGTTGCCCTCATCCAAATCAAATCTGAGTTGAACAAGAGAAACCTCAGTGCCAGTGGAGGAAAAAGGGACTTGGTGCTCCGACTTCAGAACGCTTTTACAACGAGGGACATGATCCAAAAACATACTCCTTTGAGGAAGAAGAACAAACAAGTACCGGCAATGATGACTGTGATGACGCAACTCATCTTGTCAAAAATAATCTGAACAAAAGAGTAATCTAAAGGAGCAAAATAACATTCCTCAGCAAAAGTTCGAATAAATTGGTGGCAAGTTTAGAGAAATAAGGAACAAATATACAACAACGTTGAGCAACTGGCAAAAGAGTTCCACACAGTGTGAAAACAGAAGTTGCGAAAATGTTCTTTAAGCGGTCCAAGGAGAAAGAGTTGAAGCCTCCCTAATCGGTGATCAGACCTCATAGTCTATTTATAAGAAAGGGTTGTGCAAATAACTGGGACAATGAGGAAATGTGCTTTGCCTTAAAAATGGCCTTGCACGGCCCTGCAGCAGAACTTCTGCCAAAAATTGAAGTAGAAAAACATAAAGACTTTGGCACAGGTTATCCAACAACGATTTGAGGATTGCCATATGCATAAGGTTTACAGGTCCAATCTCAAAGGCGAATACAAAACAAAGGATCTATTCATTAGGGGAATCGAAAATTCAAAGCTACAGTCAGCAGTAAGGATGACCGGGAAAAGAACGCTTGCTGAAGCAAGAATCCGCTGCTGAAACTGCAATAAAATAGGACAATTTCAAAGGCAGTGTAAAGAACTGTTGGGTAAAAAGGCTACCTTCACTGTGGTAACCAGCAAACAGAGGAAGAAATCGGCAGAAATGTCAGGAAGCCGGTCAACCTTCCTGAAGCACCAATTACGCAGGACAGAAATTGGTAGCAGAAGTCGACAGCCACAAGACCATCATCAGAGTCTCGCTTGCAAAACAATGCAATGAAAGAATTCTGGTAGAAATAGTTAGTTGGAAAGAAAAAAAGATGATAACAACACCGGTGCCACGGCTTCAACCATGAGGAGGGATCTGAAGTGGATCTGAGGCAAAATTATATTCTGACTTCCACATAAAAATTCGGCTGCCGGAATAACCTCCTCGCACGTTTTTCTGATGGCTGACATATGCGACGAATGTGTCATTGGTACAGTCAAAATCAGGTTCTAAAGACTTCATTGAAAGCAATTGTGTTGGCAAAAGTGGAAGTTGATCCTAGTAGCCACCAATTTTATTTGATGGGGTCAGAAAATAGAAGAGACGTCATTGTAGAAAATACCTCAGTGGAACCAAAGGACAACGTGGTTCCTATAAAAATTCTAAATCCAAATCCAGTGTAAAGGTGGAAAAGGGAAAAATGATGGGAAAAAAGTATCGGCAAAACAAAGTATCAGGAATTTATGCAAAAAGTGCATAACGTGTGCACAATGGTAAAGCCACAGGGACGAACGCAACAATAAAACATCGGAGCACCATTCTAACGAATAGCCATCAATATCGCTGGATGTTTACCGAAACATTTAACGGAAACCTATACATATTTACTTCAGTAAGTAGCCGAAAGTGTTCGCAATCCTATATTAAGAGCAGGTTTGGGGTACCAATGGAATGACCCTCTAATAGAGGCCGAAACTTTAAATCAAGAGTCTTCCAGGAAGTTAGCCACTCTCTTGGAATTAGGAAGACAAGAACAACGCCACTATACCCTCAATCTGATGAAATAGTCAAGCAATTCAATGATACTTTGAATGAGCATCTTTTGAAGGTCGCTGGCAACAGCTATTGGGATTGGGATCGATACATACTTCGCTTCTTTATAGCCTACCGAAACGGGATCGGTACCGAGATCTTATGTGATCAAACTATTCTGTTGCCAACTGAAACAAAATTCGGATCCTCACATACGTAACCCAATGAGCTGAATGACTATGTGTACGACTTGTGCACCAAGATCCGCAAAATGTACGATAATACCAGAGAAAAGATTAAACAAGCAGGCAACCGCATGAGGACGAGATCGAAACCAATCTTCCAGCTTCAACGAAGGAGATCTGGTGTGGCTGTATTACAATCTGTGTAAGAAAAGCAAATCAACAAAATTGAAAATAGTATTGAGAACGTCAATATAAGGTGATAACCCACATTAATGAAGTTGTCTACCAGTTCCACCGTAGGAATATACCATAGGAAAAATGAAGATAGTCCATTTGGATAGAATATGTCATTTTAACGAAGCGATGAATGACGAATCTGCAGAAAATTTCCATGTTTAAATAGCAGAACACTCAACCATTAGAGACTTTTATCGCATTTTCTACCAAAATGGAAAATTGTACTATATGGAAATATCAGCGTCCCCCAAGATATGCAACTTAGTTCTAAAGTAAAATTTGATGAGTAAACTTGGTGAGTTTAAGTAAAAGTGATTGAGAAAGGCGATTGAACTGTAAATTGTAACTATATTTTAAAAAGTGATTGTATTGAAAAGAATAACTTCTATCACTTGTACCTACACAGACATTTTACAGTATGTTACTTTCTTTCGTTTTCTCTTAGGATTTCTTGATAATAATGTCATATATTCCCATTAACTTTTTATTAACTAATGGATTCCTTGTGCGGATAAGGCTGCAATACTTTTTTTGGGTACCTGACGACGACATAGTGAATATAATTCCATTGGCGTTAGGGGCTTAATCCAATAGCAAGTGACGTATAAGCCAGTGTCGTATTGTGGGTGGCCGAAGCTCAAGTGGTAGTGTACGAGTATTAGGTTCCAATAGGATGGTTCGGGGTTCAATACCAGCCATTTCCGAAAGACATTCTTTTTTTCAGGCGACTAAAATATTGTGACATAAATAGTTGCCTAAAATACAATAACAGGTCGATTAGTTAGATGTAACCCGTGGAGTGAAGTAAATCCTGAGCCCAAAAATCTCTCCCTCTCTCTCTCTGTTCCAATTTCCTAAAAACTTGACACGTGCTCAAGTACTTTAAGTGTAACCATATCCCCTTGAGTATTAAGTTCTTTAAAAAACAAAAACAAGTTCAATTTGAATGAACTGCATGTGATAGAATGGATCCACCCTTTGGAGAGGCGTTAACATCTTGATTTCTCCACTCAACTAAAAAGTGCTAGGGAAAACAACATACTCGGTTTTTTCGGCGGGAGGCACAGTTGCATGAACCCTCCCAATCCTACGGGATAGAACGGGCAGACTTAGCATACCTTCTTGCCGTAGCTGCCCGCACAGGCTTGCTGAGTCCTGTGATCGTAAGTCTTAGGGGAAGTGTCAGCGGGAAGAAATTTTTCCAATACTATATAGTGGAAAATGCACAAAATTTTAATCGTTAGAGGAATAGAGCGCCAATATATGTAGGTGTGTCAGCTAAACTTAGAACTTCCATTACAGACTAGCGAGCCCTGGAACATATTGAACTTACACCTGTTTTTGTCTGCACTGCACATTTCCCCCACGTTCAGCAGAAGTGGCTAACAGTTCGTGCGATTCTAGTACTGCTTGAAGCTATAAAACGAGAAAATGGCTTACGGTCCTTTGTCGCGGTCTACCCGTCATTTAAATTGGAGTACATAATTTGCTTATTGCCCACGTGAAAGGGACGACCTAAAAAAAGAATAATACAATAGGCAAACAACAAACATTAAGAGTTTATTAGATTAAATATAAAAAGATATTAATAAAAATAACTAAAAGAATATTTATTTAAATTATTAAGGGTATTCACGTAAACTGATAAATTGGAAAGCTACTGTGATTCTATCATTTCAGTATATGTCATTTATTAGAAGCGTAAACAACAATAATTTTATTTTCGCTCAAATATGTCGAACTTTGTGCCTGAAAAAGTGTTTTTGCGGGGAGTTCTTCTTCATTTTGGTGGAAGTTAATGGTGAACATGCGCTAGTTGAGCGAACGTGCCAAAAGTGGTTTGCACGATTTAAAAGTGGTGATTTTAGCTTGGAAGACGATGAACGTCCTGGGCAGCCAAAAAAGTTTGAAGATGAAGAACTGGAAGCATTACTCTATGAAGGTTGTTGCCAAACACAAGAAGAGCTCGCACAATCTTTGGGTGTCACTCAAGTAACCATTTCAAAACGTTTAAAAGCTGCAAGGAAAATGGGTTCCACATAAACTCAAGCCGAGAGACGTCGAAAACTGGTTTTGCTTGCCCGAAATGCTAATGGAACGCCAGAAAAGGAAGTCATTTTTGCATCGGATTGTTACTGATGATGAAAAATGGATCCATTACGACAACCCCAAGCACAAAAAAATCATATGTGAAACCCGGCCAACCAGCCAAATCAACGGCAAAGCCGAATATCCATGGCGCGAAGGTAATGCTCTGTATTTGGTGGGATCAAATGGGTGTGCTGTATTATGAGCTGCTAAAACCGGGTGAAACCATTAATGGACAGCGCTACCGAACACTATTAATCCGTTTGAAGAGAGCAGTAGCCGAAAAACGACCGGAATATGCGACCAGACACGAGGCAGAGTTCCGGTTAAGAACTATTTGGAAAACAGTGGATGGGAAGTCTTACCCCACCCGCCTTATAGCCCAGACCTTGCCCCTTCTGACTACCCTTTGTTCCGGTCGATGCAGAACGCCCTCACTGAAATACGGTTCACATCAGAGCAGAATATCAAAAATTGGCTTGATTCATTCTCGGCTGCCAAGCCGGCGCAATTCTTTTGGGGTAGGATCCACAAATTGCCAGAAATGTGGGAAAAAGTCATAGCTTCAGATGGGCAATACTTTAAATAATACTATTGTACATGTTTTTCTTATTGTACAATAAATAAACGTTCAAATTTTGAGAAAAAAACCGCACAAAAATAATTATGTACCCAATATGTAGTATGAAACTCCTCCCCTCTTAGTAAAGCGACTGCCACAGAAAATGTTTCTTGGTAGGAGCAACTGGTGTAGTATTGTTTACATTGTACATGAATCGGTAGAATCTTGATTGCTGATGGTAGTTGTGTCGGTAGTAAGATTTTCCCTATTGTGTGATTTACGTTTTACATGGATGATTAAAATTAGTGCTACGGTAAATAGAATGAAGACAATTAACCATGATAAGTTGTAAGTTCTGATTGATTTGCCAGAAAATGTTGCTATCTCCTCTTGAATTTGAATCTGTGTATTAAGCATCTCCAGGGATGAGCGATTTAAGGTTAGAGATGAATTTATAGTGAATGAGAATTAGCAATGAGTGAATGAGATTAATTCCGTACAGTTGATAATGCTCTATTCCACAGGTGATTAACATTTTGATGTTATGATGTTGATGTTGATCGATAGTATGTAGTTAGGTTCAGGTTGATGCACTGTTGAGATTTCGGTTTCATTTTGCATGTCGATTCTTTATAATGTTATGAATGCAATTCGGATGATTTAAGGGCTGCTTTTCATATCGTCTTTTACAGTAAAAGACACTTCCGGACAATGGACACACGTTGGCAAAGTATAATGTATGTATTATTTTCATTAATAGCCAAATAAGATTGAGTTCGGGCTGTTAGTGTTTTGTTAATAGGGAGAGGGATTAAGTGAAAAGATAAATACGTTTGGTTAGAAATAACTGGTATACCTATGCTAAATATTATCTTGTTTTCGTAAACTTGCTGATTGGAGGTGGGTTCAATTGATTCAGAACGCAAGTAGCCCTTAATTCCACCTATTTCGTTATGGTTTAATTTTTGTTTTGAAATAATGTTTAATCGGGCTAGCTTGATAGCTTTAGCAATATTATTAAGTGACTATAAAGTAAGTCAATGTTAAAGATAATTTTATTTATATATTGCAGGTGTTTAAGTGATGATTCATCTGATCTTACTATATTGCCTATTCTTTCGTTGTAATAGTTAAGAAATTTTCAATGGTTTCTTGCTGTTTATTAATATGAAGAGTTATGTTATTAAACCTCTTTATCATCTGATTATTTTTGCTTATTTGTTGAGCGGATTTTATTTTCAAAACCTCTTGAATATTCTTTATTGCTTCTAATTCTATTGCAAAGGCATCATTAGCGTCCATATTGCCAGTAATGGTTTTTATAAGTGTACCTACTCCATTAATTATTCCCCTTTTAACTCTATGATTTGCTCTAGTTCTTGAAATTTTAGTTTAGCAATAGCTGTCAATTCAATATTTATGTCGGCTTTTCCTAATATGGTCAAGGGAGTTTTAATTTTGCCAATACTATTTTGGTAATTTAGAAGATCTACTATATGTATCATCCGCTTTTCATATTCGATTATCCTTTCTAGTCAGATTGTGGATTTTTAGTGACCTGAAATTTCCGGCTTTTCTTTATTCTACCGTTATGTAATTTTTTATTATCTTTTGTTAAAATAGTTATTTGAATTGAACCTAGGAGTCAATTTGTTCCTCCTACATTCCTTTCCTAAATATAATGTCTCCTTCTATCAATTTTGTGGGAGTTCCCTATTATTGTTTAACTTGTCTATATTCTTATCTCTCTTCTTCTCTAAATAACGAATGATGGATTCAAATAAATTCTCTTGAAAAGAATTGAGTTTTTGAAGATAATCATGGGTATTATTAAATGTAACATCCTTAGTGAATTTGTACGGTCTACCATAAAACAACTCGAAAGGTGTCTACTTGGTAGATGAATGAATATTGTATGTTGTAATTGCTTCGTTAAGAATATCTTCATGGGCTTTGTCTTTGTATTTGTAGTAAATGATTCTGTAAATTTCTGTTTAAGTGGAATGCATGCGTTCCATATAGGCTCCCATGTAGGCTTATGAAATGCTTTATTGATTTGACTTGATTTGAATTAATTTGCATTTGAAGCAAATTTTAAGAATTTGTCAATTATTTCCATTGATGGTATAAACATCAACATGTATAATATCTAGCGGTTTGATGGGTATTTCAGGTTTTTTATACATCACTTTAGGTGGGTACCTGTCGTATTTTAACGTTTGGTATTTTTCGCAATTATTTATTGTTTATGTAATTTTGCTAAACATAAAGGGAAAATAGTATTTTCTCTTTAAGTGAAGCAAAGTTTCATTAATGCCTCTGTGGTTCGAATTAGTGTGGTAATCATAAATTAGTTGGTCTTGTTTGTCATTTTCGGTTATGGGTCATCCCACGATAAATCGCCGAAGCTATATGGGGAGCTCTGAACGACCTCCCTCCAATTGGGCTGAAAAGTGGTAGATATACTCAATGGAGTGGTATGAATCATAAGGCAAAAAAAGTTTTGCAGAATTCAATGTAGTTTGCGTCTAACGGAACTTTAAAAATTGACAAAAAATCAAAATTCATGCTTTCTCTTATATATATAAAAAAAATCATAACTTTGGCTCTGCTTATCAGAATTTGATAAAATATATCTTGTTGAATTCAGGTGAACTTTCAAAGATTTGGAATGATTTTTATTTTCAAGGACGAAGGATATTCCAGAATATCTTTTTTACATATATCCTTGAATAACTCAAAAAATGGTATTTTTTTTTATTAAAGAGATTCGTCCTCTATTTGCATTTCAAAATTCAAGTTGGGATCTTTATGGGTTCGGGTTCATTATTTAGTAATGTTTTATGGGCGGCTAAATAAAAAACACTAAATATTTATTACTATACTCCTCTTATCATTCTCAATTATTACCCGAATGCACATACATAAGTACAAATATGTTTTTTTTTTTAGGAAAAAAAACGTCACTGTGTTTGTTTTATTTCACATTTCGAGGATTTTAGAAGTTAGGCTTAATTTATTTGCACTCACTTGATGTTAATCTGTCGTGAGCTCGGGATTTATTTTAGATTGTATCGTAATAAGAGTTGTGTGTAATACAAATTTTTAATGAGTGCTTTTGTGTGGAAAACGTGCTGCAACCCTCTGGATCTACCACCTCATCAACCTAGTGCTCGTTATCTGCGGCCTGTACGACCATGGATGGTTACAATGCAACCAAAATTGAACACAAAGTTGGTAATTTGCTCTACGTGTAGGAAAAAATTGAGACAGATCCGAAATTCTGATACAACCCCATCATTGCTAAAGGTTAAAGATCAAATTGAAGTTAATGAAATGTATTGCGATAAAGACATTGCATTCAATTTGATTAATGAATGCATACAGTATATTGGGGAATGTATCGACAAGAGAAGACTTAGTGACTTAAAATATGTGCAGTCAAAATTGAAAAAGTCTATGTTGAAAATTGCAGAGAAAGTTTTTTCTGTTACTATAGATAATGATGAAGATAATTCGAGAGAGGAAAAATATTTCGTAGGGAAAATAAAAGAAAATTTCCATAAAACTACAAGCAAAGACACCAAAACTTGTTTTGTTGACTTTACTTTCAAGAGAATGGAGCGTCGACAAAATTATAGAAGAGTTTCCAGGATCGACAAGCTATATGATCAAGAAATCTAGAAAACTTCAAAAAGATCAAAGCGTTTCATCAACTTATGGGGAGGCTTAGATCCTTATATCAAGCAATTGGTAGAAAGTTTTTACTGTGAAGAATATATCAGCCGTTTAATGCCTAGAAAAAAAGACTACGTTAAAAGTCAACAAAAATTTATTTTCTCAGGTTCAAAAATAAGATGTTTTGCTTTATTGTTAGATTGAAAATCAGAAAAAAACATATTCAAAAGCGCCTGGTTCTAGCTAACCTTAGGGAGATATATTATAAGTTCAAAGAAGTTCATAATAATATTAAGATTGGATTTTCCAAATTCGCGTCGTTAAGACCAAAGTATGGTGTATCTGCACCATCCATCAAAATATCAAACTCATGTTTGAAGGTAACAACATATCAAGATTGATAGAAAACGAAGATAAGTATCTCAATGACAGCAGAGCCTGCTTAGCTTTGGTTATTTATAACCCTCCTGATATAAATTTTTACTTGGGCAAGTGCTAAGTTGCCCAAACTATTCTTAATTAAGGAGAATCTTTGACACTGCTTTTAGTAATCACTTCATAGAAGACGAAACATACTATCAGTGGACCCACACAGACCGATCAAAATTGAAGGTGAGAATTAAAGGATTTCATTCAGAACTTTGTAAAATGGCTTGGTGTTTTCATTCGTCATGTTTTTATAACTGATTAACAAAACAGGTACAGGTGAGAGGTTACCTTTTTTTGGCATATTTTATCAAATTCTGAGAAGCAGAGCCAAAGTTATGATTATGAATCCAAAATTGCATTTGTCTTTTGAAAAAAAGATTCAACAGCTTAAAAGAACTAAAAATTCAGTAGTAGACAGTAGTGTGAAATCTGAATGTTGATGGATACTAGTTTGTGCTATATTACAAAACATTATTGCAGATCGAAGTGAAAGTAACGACATTTTCAAACTACCTGATCCGATATGTAAAAGAAATTTAAAAAAGTTGAACCCGAGTTAGCAAATAAGAACCTTATTGCTGTGGGAGAAGCCAAACGTCGTACACTTTTGGAAAGAATAAAAGGGTCAAGGTGTTAAATTTCAAATCCGTTATTTTAGATTGTGTTACTTATATATCTTAAGATTGGTTTCTAGTATTTTCTTTTAAACTTAGTTCAAATTTCCGTATCCGCTCCTTTAAATCAATTTCTAATTTTATTTTAGCTATTGCAATCCTTTCATCCTTTTCCATTTCAGGTTTTTTTATTTTTATTCCCTTTTCTAACTCTAGCTTTTTCAATTCCAACTGTTTTGTGTCCATTTCTAGCTGCTGTTCCCATTTCGTTTTTTCAAATTTCAAACTTTTTTCCTCCATTATGAGTAGTAAGGAAATTGAATTGTTACTAGTTTTATCTCCTTTTTGTTATGTTCTACAATAAAAGAACACAAATTCCGCTTGTTGTTGGTGAACATTCTGGTGGAGAATTTATTGGAACTGGACTGTTTCTCCCTTTCAAAGAGTCTATTGAAGTATAGTCCTCTGGGGTTATTCCGCCTATTTCGTATATCACTGAGGGGTAGATGCTTCTACAGCTACCAAAATCTTGTTCCAATAGGGCCCAATAAAGATAGATTTTGGCAATATCTTCTGAAATACGAAAATGAATTCACTAAAAAACACAGTAAAAGGTTTAGAAAAATCTTACCTGAAACACTTTTTTCATTTCCTTCAGCCAACAATCCAGCACCTTTCTGACTCTTCCATTTAACTGCGGACATGAACGATGATTTTAAATAGCGTACTTTGCTTTTCATTGTTATACAGTTACAGTTAATTCTAATGTATTCCCACCTCTGCCAGAGTTTCACTCAAATTTGACAACAGCACGATTTTGACAGCAGTGTAATTTTCCGAAAGTGTTTTCCGAGTCTAGAATCTACGCAGAAATGTACGTGTCCCTTTTACAAGTTTAAGTAAGTACCCTAATTATTATTTTTGTTTTCTTTTCTTCCAATTTATTTTAGTTAAAGCTGCATCATTGACGTTTACCACATTTGCTGAATTAAGTATCGATTCATTCGACTCAACTAAATGTGAAATGTATAAACTGTGTAATAACTTTACTTTCTAATAAGCGTTAAATGGCATACTCGTCTTACATTGCATATATTTTGGAAAAATCGCAATTCCAAAAAATTTGGGGCCTTTCATTTTTCCAAGTCGCTCTCTAATTTTTGTTATCATTTAGCTTGTCCCTAAATAAATGTTATCCCAAGTTTTATGCAAGATTTGAATTTTACGGCATTTGTGCAGTAAAGTGTTGCCAACAACCGCGCATTTTCTTTGTTGAGCAATATTTTAAAAATAATGAACGTTCGTTTGCTCCAGCTCGGAATCAATTAGTGATCTTAGATATTTTCGCAATAGCTTAACACAAAACACCGAAGCAGCTCGAGAGAATAATGCTCGAGTCCAGGAACATGCATGCTACTGTAACATGCAGAAAACGGGAAACTCCTCAAGAACATTATGTGGACTGACCCAGCGCAGATACAAACCAGCATTATTTGCACTATTGGTCAGATTCCAATCCCCATTTAATACTCACAACATCCTTTCAAAGGTAAGAATTTGATTATTATAAACAATTTCTTGAAAATGTGTTTTTTTTTTTAAAGAAGATTTTAAGAAATTCAATTAAGTTATTTTGCCTTTTACCTTGAATAAATTATGATACAATGACTTCAGAGTTACGTTCAGACATTTTAATTAAATTAAATACCGCATACGCATAAATTCCAAAGAAACGAAATTCTATTAGTTCCTTGGAGGAAGTGTACCATTCTGATGAGCAGGAAACGGCTTTTCTTCTTTTCGCTGGTAATGTAACATATAATATGGTATGATATGATACTACAGGGTGACTGACTCCAACTGCAACTTTTTAAAATGCTATAATTTTTTTTATTTTTTGATAAATTTTATAGTGCCAAAGCAAAAAATATTGGAAAATACATTAATTTTTAAATTGTATCAGTAGTTTTCAATATGTCCACCTTTGGCGCGAATAATGGCATTGAGACGTCCGAAGAATGCATCGCTGCATCGCTGCACGCAAGTGGCTCTGCGGTATTTTGGCCCATTCCCGGCGAAGTGCTTGTTTGAGGTGGTCCAAGATTTGGTATTTTTTAGTGCCTTCATATATTGCTTCGACATATTGCTCGATAACAAATGGCGACTCATCAGAAAAAACCAATTTCGGCAACTCACCACTTTCGTGCAAGAGTAACAACTCCTTCGCTCTTTCGACTCCAACTTTTTTCTTTTTGGAACTTTAATGGCTTGAGCCCAAACTCATTTTTCAGTATGTGTTGCATCCGTTCCAACGATATGTTGAGCTCACGAGCCATTTTTCTTCCACTTCGACGCGGATTTCGCTCAATTCGAGGCTTCACTTTCTGAACCATTTCTGCCGATGTTGCTGTTTTTTTTTTTTTTTTTTGTTTTGTGACCACCTCCATGGCGTTTTGCAACGTTGCCAGTAACGAGTTATAGTTCGAGACACAAATGATACATATAGATAGTAACATGGTACTATACACCGCTCAATATAGGATAAATATTAACTTTAAGATGTTTAGTATTTGCACAGAAGGAAGGAGGGAAGAATTCATATAAAAAGAAGAACACTTTGTTTGCAGTAGACTGGAAAAGAAAATCGTCTCTACCTAGATGTGATTTCGCAGCAAGAAGAAACAGAAACAAAACTGATACAAAAAATACAGTGACCATTGTTAATGTCACTTTAACAAATAACAATATACCTTTATACCCGTAGATTTATATGCATTCTTTAAAGTAAACCTATTACAAAGTCTTACGGAATTACATAGGTATTGGTTGATTGTTTACAATTAATTAACAAAAATAAGACATAAACCTTCCAACACACTTTTTTATTTATTTATACATAAACTATTGATACTGATTACATGTTCTACTTCTATTTGAATTTTTTGGTATCATTAAAAACAAAATTGTGGACGAAACAATAGTTATTAATTCAAATAAGAAGACACTGATTATAACTGCAAACATTAAATTGAAGTTATTCGATAGCATTTCTGCTAAAATCCTGGTACAACCCTATAAAAATACGATGGCAAGAAATTTAAATACATAGAAAAATAAATTTTGAAAAGTTGTACCTTCTTATGAACCCCAAAATAAGTAACAGCTCCAATTTTGTGATATCTACTTATTTCGCATGGTGTTTCACTAGCATATACATTGCAACATGATTCAGGGATATTAAAAAATGCATTTAACGAAGAAAAGGCCATATTTATAATATCTTCCCGACCAACATTATTATACTGGCTTGCCATCCAATCACTGGGCGCATCAGCACCACAGCATTTAAACTAGAATAACACTTATTTTAAATATCTTTGTTTACATATTAAATTTTTTCTTTACATTACATTTTTCTGAATGTAATCAAAATTAACCGTTATCGTACTCTTTTGACCATATTCTTCTTGAATAGAAAGTTTGATTGAAGCTCTAATAATGTCATATAATCTATCTGTATTTTGACGTATCCAAGTTACCATTGCTATCTTAGAAGATACGATGATTATGATGCTGAGAATGAACTTTAAAGTAAAAAAATTGATTAACTTATAATAAATTTGTTCTTTTTCTATATTAGTAAAAAATCGGACTTACCACGAAGAGAATAGGTTTTGATTTTTTGAAAACACCGTAAGAACCTAGACAACCACTCAAAAGTATAAGGCAACCAACAAAAACAATGGAGTAAGATATAATGTGAAAAATCTCTCCAGATCGATTTAAAATCAATAAAAACATCGGATTGTTAAAAGTCCAGATCATGGTAAGAATGATGAAAATCCCTATTACCTAAAAAGTAATAACAATATTAAAAATAAATAAAAAGTAATAGTAATAGTAGGAATAATAATAAAAACAATAAGACTAACAAAAATAATAATAATAAAAATAAAAATAATAATTACTATAATAATATAAGTAACAATAACTATAGTTATAGCAGTAATAAGAAGGAAAAAAAAAGGTGAGTACTTAAATAAAATAATCTTTTATGTATGTACATAGATACAAAAACGGTAAAATGAAATCATAAATTAATTTCTCGGGCACAAGGTGTAGAGTCATAGTAATTAAATTTTTGTTCCGTTGAATCTAAAGTTTAAAATGATTTGTCTGATATGTGCAAAAAATGGGACGCAGTGATAAAAAAACTAAATTTTTGTTGCAAAACATACTTTCATGCCAACTATGTGAATGAGTTGGCAACTGATCTCAATATAATGAAAAAAAAAAAATTAAATCTGGAAGTGTTCTTAGATGATGAAAATAACCCTCCGCCAGCTATTCATAAAAGTCAAGTGGACACTAAAAAATAAACAAACAAATCAAAATATAAGAACTGAAATGATGGTTTAGTTAGTGTTCTTTTAGCCTTTTTGAAGATCTAGGTACATAAACAAAGACTTCTGATGAGTATAATCATAGGCGAATAAACTTAGATTATGGATGATTAGTTTGAACTGCTCGTTTATCAGACTCACTAAAGGTAAACATATTTGGTGTCTCGTTTAGGTGTTCAATATCGAATCACGTCAATCTTAATTTTCCTTTGATTTTTACACATAAAATTAGCTTAGCTTAGCAATTGGTTTCTTATATAGTACACAACGGGTGACCAAATAGCATTGATAGTTTTTTATTTGTTATTTTTCAGTAGCTGTCAAAATATTCAGTAAGACTTTCATGTCATCATGAATCATTTCACGCTCACCAAAAACGTGAATTCCGTCGTGAGGTCGGTCGTCATCACGGCTTCAGTGTGCAAGCAATTCGCCGCACTGTAGAAAAGTTTGAGCGCAAGTACACTCTTTTGAATCTTAAGCCACCGGCTGGATAGAGATTGGTGCGGAATGAAGAAGACGTAGCCGCCATAGCGGTCAGTATCGAAGAAGACCCTCCGATCAAGTGAATTGGGCATAGTGAGAGAGTCAACCCGGCTTGTTTTGCGCTTGAATTTTGGTTTATATCCGTATAAGATAGTGCTGACGGAATTGAAACCACACGAGCATATAAAACGCCGTAAGTTCGACAAATGGGCGCTAAAATTTTTGGCTGGAGGCCCGAATTTTGAGCAAAAAATTATCTTCTCGGCCGAAGCCCATTTTTGGCTCAACGGTTATGTCAAAATTGGCATAATTGGAGCGAATACAATCCACAAGTATTTAGCAAAGCATCAATGCATCCACAAAGATTGACTGTTTGTTTCGGTTTATGGCATGGCGGCATCATCGGAACTTTGGAACTTTTCTCTTTCGAAATAAGGAAGGTGACACAGTTACCGTCAACGGTCTCAGGTTTAGAGCGATGGTAACTAATTTCTGTAGAAAGAGCCTGATATATCCAAACTGTGGATCCAATAAGACAGCGCTACATGCAACACAAGCGGCGCAACATTTGAAAAATTTGGGGACAGGTTCACTCACAGCGAGCGTTAATCAATTGGGCGCCGCAATCATGTGACTTGTCATCACTCGATTATTTTCTCCGTGACTACGAAAAGTCCTTAGTCTACGTAAGCTAGCCCACCATTTTAGACGATCCCAAAGTCAACATTCGACATACTATTGCCGGAATAATGCCACACATATGGAACGTAGTCATCAAAAACGGGACCGACCGCTTTAAGCACTGCCAGCGAAACCGAGGCAGCCATTTTATTGATGTGCTATTCCAAACATAGAGGCATGAACGTACCTTTACAATGAAGGTAGAATCAACTTTTTGTCTCACACCGTTGTTATTTTATTTAAATTTTGCATGAATACTGACCTCTTTAACATTTATTCTGTGTAAGTTTATTGACACGAAAAGTGGATCAGAAATGCTTGTGTGAAATTCATATTTACAGTGCATGTGCAACCTAAACATCCTGCCCCGCGTTAAACACAAGTTTCAAATAAGTGGGTGTTGAAATTTACTTCTCATTAGAATGTAACAGTACATGTTTGTTTATTAATCGTGAAATTAATAGTAATTAATAGCATTAAAATTAATCTTGTACATATAAGTCATAATTCAAACAGATTTAGAAAAATTAATTAATTTAATTAATTGAAACAAATATATATGGTATATATATTATGATTCAAAAAATGGGTCACTTAGTTATGCTTCGATACTTATATTAAATCCATCAGTTTTAACTGTTTCCTGTTGATGTAGGTCTATGGATGTTTTGATATTTTATTTTCTCTTTCTTGGATTCGGTATTATAATATCGATATCGTAATTCCCTTATAAGCTATAGTGTGGTGGATATAATGACCTTTTAATTCGTTGGGGAGTGTGTCGCGGAAGTTTTAAGCGCTTTTCTTTAATGAGGGGTGATTCATTGTGAGGTTTGATTTTCAATAGGCTTTTTGTGACAGATCACGCATAACCTCTATCAAACTTTTTTGTCATTTTTGTTCAGAATCGTTTAGCAAGTCATCATGGAAAGACTCACACAACAAAAGTTTCCCCAAATTGTTCAGCTGTATTACGAAAATGAGGGTTCTGTGAGAAATGTTTTTCGTGCGATTCGAGGATCTTGCGGTGCGCATAATCGACCTACTGAAACCATTATTGCCAATACCATTCGCAAATTTGAGTCCCAGTTTACATTAGTGGATGATACTCGACCGGTTAGACCGCATCCAGTACGTAGTGAAGAGACTATAGCAACTGTAGCTGAGAGTGTACGACGAATCGAGTCGTTGTCGTTCTCAGCAGCTTGGCTTGGCGTATTTTACGTGAGAATCTCGGCCTAAAAGCGTACAAAATTCAACTTGTGCAAGAGTTGAAGCAAGGCGACTTGAATTTGCGTCATATTTTCAGTTAATGGGCTCTAGAAAAACTCAATGAAAATACGGTGTTTTACCGTGAAATTTTTTTCGGCTCAATGGATACGTTAATACACAAAATTGCCGTATTTGGGCTGATGAGCAACCCGAAGAATACCAAGAGCTACCATTACATACATTAAAAACAACAGTATGGTGTGGTTTATGGGCTAGTGGAATCATTGGCCCGTATTTCTCAAAAATGAGGCAAATCAGAATGTTACCGTCAATGGTAACGGTGAGCTCTACCACGGGCCATACAGCGCGAACAATGGACTTCTTGAGAAATCATTCTGGTGAGCATTTAATTTCACGTTTTTCTATGGGAAATTGGCCGCCTAAATCGTGCGATGTTACCCTTTTAGACTATTTTCTCTGGGGGTGTATAAAGTCTCAGGTATTTAGGAATAAGCCAGCTACGATTGACGCTTTGAAAGCCAACATTACTTGTGCTGTCCGCAAGATACCAGTCACTACGCTCGAGCGAGTTGCTCAAAATTGGACCTTCCGAATGGACCACGTCATGCGTAGCCGTAGCCAACATTTACATGATATCATTTTCATATAGTAAATGCCATGAATCGTTCTTTTAACTGATAATACAAATTTTAAGTTTACTTTTAAATGTATGTATTGTATTTTATTTTATATAGGATTTTACAATAGGGACTTGATAACTTTGAATTTAATTTGTGAACGCACTCTTATACTAATCACCAAACTGTCACTGTCAATTTATTCAGTAAACTCAACATTTTCATCATGGTAAAGTACACTAACGAGCAACGTCTGCAAACGTTCTCCGATTGGGTTCTGGAGAAGATGCGACAAGATGACGAATTTCATCGCAAAATCATCTTCAGTGACGAAGCTCATTTTTGGCTCAATGGGTTCGTCAATAAGCAAAATATGCGTTATTGGTCGGGTGAAAACCCACATCTGCTTCATGAATCACCACTTCATCCACAAAAAATAACTGTTTGGTGCGGTTTGCATGCCGGCGGCGTTATTGGGCCATATTTTTTCGTCGACGATAAAGATCGTCACGTTACTGTGAATGGTCAGCTTTATTGCGCCATGGTCACCAATTATTTTTGGCCCGAATTGGAAGATATGGACTTGGACGACATGTGGTTTCAACAGGATGGTGCCACAAGCCACACAGAACACGCTACAATCGATTTATTGAAGAGTAAGTATGGTAAGCGTGTTATCTCAAGACATGGGCCAGTCGATTGGCTGCCTCGTTCGTGCGATTTAACGCCGCTTGACTATTTTCTGTGGAACTACGTTAAGTCATTGGTTTATGCCAATACACCGACGACGTTGGCATACGAGCTCAGAGCCAACATTGAACGCGAATTAGTGGCCGTTTCGGCCGAAATATGTGGCCAAGTCGTTGAAAATTGGTTGTGATTCCACGACTTATTTGGCGGGTGCTATTATGAGGATCGTGTGCAACGGCAGCTAATACTGCTATTTCATTGTCCTCAATAGCCACCCTATCTGACCGATTCCTTTTCTTTGCTTGCACACTTCCTTCACCAGTGAATTGTTATATGACCCGATAAAAGGAAGCGAGCGATCGTATCTGGTCTGCGAAACGTTGGGGGTAAAGAGCAAAAGCACCATCGATGTTTTTTCCATTTTCTCCACAAATCAATATAATTTCAATTTTCCCTTGAATTGAAATAGCCTGCATTATTAATCTGGAAAACGTTACTAATAATAATCAGTTCCTCAAAACAAATATCGAACTTCTAAATGGAGTACAGTTCCGTTCAAGTAGAAAAAAAGGGCAGAGTGCACATCATACACTCTCAGATAAGTTTAGGGCAATTTGTCTCTATCTGAAATTTCTTTGAGTCTTAACTTTACTCGAGGCAATAATGACCTCGTCAAAACAAACCTTCTAACACCCTAACAACGTTGGAAACCGGTTAATGATTTAGGCGTGCAGTGCAGCTGTATCAAGTACTGAATGAATAAGACCTTTGAGACAAATTCGTGTGCCCCATTGAGGAATACAACTGAGCAATAAAAATCAGGAATTATCATTTGAAAAATCAGAAGTAACTTTCGTTTGACCTTGAAAATGGGGCTCAAGATCAAACTCGTGATCACCATCTTATGTCCCCTTCAGAACCTTGTGACTTTTGTCTGAAACATTTTTCTCGATATCGCGTATTTTTCGAGTAATTTGGATGTCTCAAGTTAAAAAACTCACCCTGTATACATAGAAAATGTGGTAATGGGATGGTCATGGTATACATGTATACATGGTATACATCAAAAGTAATCCCCATAATGTAAATCTTCATTATCTGCGTCGACGTAGAAAAAGATTTCAGTAGAGTTGAAGCAGTTAAAGGAGGAATGAATCTTAAGACAGAAACGTGAAAAAGACTACCCTGATAAAAAATATCGTATATATGAAGAAATGCAAGAATATATAAGTGAAGTTCGAGACGATCAGTCTGCTATGTTAATCAACAAAATCAACAACTGGCTTGAGGACTTCGACCTTAATCAAGAAACAAGCAAATCTAATGAAAAATTAAATTTCCTTCAAAGATATTCAGATGAAGGAGATGGATGAAGTTTTGCCTAGTGGTACCCAAATAAATATCTCGGTAATGAAAGTAGGCACAAACTAATTGCCTAGAAAACTTCAGCACGCCAAATTATGCCTAAACACTAACCTTTCTGTACAGAAAAACTGGAAGAATGGCCACTTTTCATAAATGGATTCGAACACTCACCGCGTACTTGTGATTTCATTGATGACGAAAATCTTATTCGCTTGCAAAGATGTCTTTAGGGAAAAGCTGTGCGATTTCGATTGATGTATCCTCATGAGATTACCAATATTATTGAAACATTGCGAATGCTATTTGGCAAACCTGATAAAATTATAAGTTCTCTATTATCACGAGTCCGTAGTGAGCCAGCTCCTAAAGCTGAGAAGTTAGACAGTCTTGTGCACTTGGCACTTGCAGTGCAAAATTTTAGCGTCGTAATGGAAGCAAATCATCTGCAAAACCATCTTAACAACCCATGTCTTCCCAGGAACCTGTAGAAAAACTCTTACCGATGTTGAAAGTTAATTGGGATATTCACAAATAAAGTTTAGCTGATGTTAATCTAAAAACCTTTAGTTCTTGGCTCTTTGAACTGACTCTTGCTACCACAGATACAAGATTACAAACAAATTCTAAACAAAGGCAATTTGTTAACATTCACAGAAAACATAGTTTCAACTCTGGTATTGCAAATTACAAAATATTCAATGGAGCTCTGTTAAGGACTTTAATATACGCCGCACATATTTGCGTCTTCACAAAATCCAAAGATGCCATATAGAAAAAAGATGAAAATATCTGTTCATACAAACACCATCGCTTACTTTACACGTATAACATCCAAAAACTAAATCCTCCGTTTGAGAAATATAGCTCTTTTAATTGTAATTTACATAGTTTCACAAATGTGTCGACACTTCTCCAAGTGGTTCCAATTTAAATATCTACAGAAAAACAATCTTACCTGCAACACTCATGCACTTTTAAATGCCGTGTCTTCGGTGACTTTTTTGGATACCGATGTAGCGGATTTTTTCCACCTAAAAGGAAACTAAGATCCACTGTGCTTGGAATGGTCCTCTCATATTATGTACAGATTTTAGAATACATCAAGACGTGTAATTGCAAAGATATCAGCTCCTGGCAACGACAAATGGCACGACGTTTGTAATATTCGTATAGTAAAATCCCTAAATCTAAAGTCGTTTAAAAATCGAAGCTAAGGATACTTATCGGATTAGAACACTGGAACCTGGCCATCCCACGACGTGTACAAGAAGACTTACTCCTGCAACCGATTGCAACTTAAACACTTTTGGGTTGATCAGTATGTGGGCCATATTCAACTAACACGAGTATGTCAAACAATTTGCAAAATTTTTACGTTTATGAGTGTCAAACTGATGTTGAAAGTAAATTGCATAAGTAGAGGAATGTTTCTCTATCGAGGCGGTAAATATCAAATCCAAGGAAGCACTTCTACCAAGACGAATATTCAATAAAAATGTTAGATAACTATTCAGTTAACGAAAATAACAGATAAACAATACCGTTGCTATGAAAATATAAACAAGTGTCTATGCTGAGTAATCTATCGATAGCTGAGCGGCGACTACAATTGCTAGAAAAAAAAATTTAACAAGGAACCTTTGTTGGGAAAGGTTACGCACATTAATTATCCATACTTACCGATATTCTCAATTTTTCATCCTAACAAAACACAAAAAGTGCGTTTGGTATGGGAAGAAACAGCAAAAAAGGATTTCCTTAAATACAATGTTACTGCGTGGACCTGATACACTCCCTTCATTGATCTCAGTTTTGTTTGTGTTCAGAGAGAGAATAGTTACTTTTATGTGGAGAAATTAAAGAGATGTTCCATCAAGTGCAAATCCACACATGTGATCTAGACTTCCAAAGATTTTTATGTAAAAATTCGCCACCTGAAGAAGTAGAAGGTATTGTCATGCAAGTTCTAATTTTCGGAGCAACGTGCTCACATATCTGTGCCCAATACGCAAAAAATAGAAATGCTCTTCGTTTTGCGAACGAAAATAAATACGCTAAGGCTGTTCACGCAATCATTCATAATCATTACGTAGACGATTTTTTGAATAGCGTTGCTACAGATGAAGAAGCAATAGAAATGCGAAGCTGGTGCAATTTATACATGAAAAAGGAAGCTTTCAGATTGGCAAGTTCTTAAGCAAAGGCAGCAGGGTAATGTCACTGGAAATAGATCAAGATGCATGCAACAAGAAACTAAGCAACTGCGGAAATCTATTATTTGTTAAGAAAACCTTGGGAAAGTTGTGATCTCCGGCATATAACAGCTTCTCGTTCTCACTCGAAGGCAGAAACTTTAGTACAACTCTTTTAAATGGCGACTTTTATCCAACAAAGCGAGAACTGCTTAAAGTACTTATGGTATGTCAATTTTTGATTTTTTAAGGTTAATATCATGCTTCACTATCCTTTTACGAATAATATTCAAGAAGTTTGGCGTTCTTCAACAGAATGGGATCAAAAAATAAATGATGTACACAGGGTTGATTGGCTTAAAAGGTTCAGGTTTCTTCCGGGAGTAAAAAATGTTTCCATACCAAGATGTTATTTAAAGGAATGGTGCTTTCGTAAAGACGCTGATGTTCAACTGCACACATTTGTGGATGCCGGTAGAGATTTTTATGCCATTGTGATATACTTTCGCGTATCTACTAATGACTGTACTGAAGTAAGTTTAGTTCGAGCAAAGGCGAAAGTAGCTCCAAAGGAATTTCGATCCCACGATAAAAACTTAAGGCAGCGCTTTTAGGTGTAAGATTGGCGAAATCGGCGATTGATTTACGGTTTATTAAAGGGACGCGAAAATAACTGCAAGGGAACTTATCTTTAATTTTAGACCACCTTGAACTATCAATGGCAGAACAATATCTGTATAGACAATGTCCTTTCAACTGAATCGGCTCTTTTGAGGGTAACAAAACAAAATCAATGTGAAGTGTCCTTGGACCATTCGCATACGGGGACGTATAAACGCGATGTCTCTATTGATACAAAAAACACATAATTCTCCTAAAACGTCATGCAGTTACCATGTGAATAACAAAAGGGTATCACATACGATATCGTCACCAATCTAATGAAACAGTGGTTAATGAATTGCGTATTATTATTTTCCATAACTAAGAGTCCTCCTAAAAAAAAGGAAAAGGAAGTGTCAAGTCTGTTAAAATCCAAATGCGAAACCAATCTATTCATTAATGGCTGAGCTTCCAGCCATTTTCATATACTGGTATCTACGATATCGTATATTTCATATATATGGATTTCGGTCATATGAACGTTATTGTTGGCCGTCATACTGAAAAACGTTGGGGTGTACTAATAACATGCATGACTATACGTGCAATTCACATCGAAGTCGCTCAGTCTTAGTTCTAAATCGTGTATCTTGGGTTTGAAAAGATTTATCGCAAGGCTTGAAACTCCAGTAGAGATGTTCTTATCTTATTAAGGACGGACAATGGGACAAATTTTATAACTGTTTCGGAAGAACTGCGCTAAGTAATCAACAAGATCGACAACGAAGAGTTGACAAAGGAGCTTTTGGATCCAAAAATCAACTGATAGTTTACACCTCCACTGTCACAACATATTGGTGGTGCGTGAAAGCGAGTGGTGCGCTCTGTAAAGCAAACGCTGGCTGCTATCAAGGAGACAAAAATTATATCTGATGACCTATTTTAACAATGTTGGCGAAAGTGGAATATTCGATAAATTCGAGACCTCTAACTTACGTACCTCTTGACCGTGACAGTGAGGAGATCCTTACTCAAAACTATTTTTTATTGAGGTCGTCGAATGGCAGAAAATCTTTAAGGAAACTGGATGATTTGTGAACAGTTTTCCAACAACTTCTAGAAGACTTACTTCCGTAAATAACCAGGCGTACGAAATAGTTTGTATGTATGGCCAAAGGCAAGGATCGTAAAACTTACCATTGGAAAAGACAGCCGTTTTAGAAGTGTCGTCATAACAACTTTCAAAAGCGCATTTACATGTCCGACGGTTTGGCAGTGATGGCAACCAGAGCTGATGCGCTGCTTACCTGTGGTGGGGGGTATTGTCAAACGTGGCAGCAACAAACAAACAAGTACTCGTTAAAGAATAATATTTGACGCCATATTTAAAAAAAAATACTTAAAATGACAACCAATTTCCGGTAGTATATTTTTTGCTCACTTGTTTTTGGCGGCATAAAAAAGAGAACACACAATTTTTTTAGCGCCGTTTTTGAATTAAAATAAAACTAAAATAAATTGTTATAAAATTGAAGTGCTTTAAAATTAATGTTTTCTTCACGCCGTTAACACTGTCCTTATGAGATACATAAAAAGGATGTTAAGGCAAACCTTTTTTGTTAAAAACTTCATTTACAATTCCGCATTCTTTTTGGTATTTTTGGCTTGTTGGATGAACCAAATAAAATTGATATAACAGCTTTCTCTTTGAAACGGTACCTCAGTAGCAACTTGCTTGCAAATTTGAGTATAAAGCTCACGGAAATAAAAGCTATTATGATATTTTTTTACATTTAATACGAAGTTTATCCATGTCTTTAATTTTTATAAACAATGTTTCAGAAATCAATTATTTTACTCTCCTTAATTCACTATGAATTCTTCTAAGAGAAACATACCATATGTTGAGAAATCACCTTTTAAGATGCTAGGCAAAATATCAAATGCAATGGATCTTATAATCAGATATAGAGGAATAGTTTTGAGTTGCGATCAAGTCTTTCAAAAATATGATCAATGCAAATTGGGGTAAAATGAGTTAGCCTAGCAAGTTCAATAAAACAGGTTTCAAGCCTATTTTGCGATAGAGTGGAGACATAATTAAACACAATAATATTTAAATATTATTGCCTAGACTGAATAGATTCTTGGCTTTTTCGCAACTCAAAAGTGAGCTCAATTCCTCAATGAAAATAATGCCATGAAGTCGACAAAAACATATAAAAGTAATTTTTTTTTTAAATCAAAAATAAATCCACATTTTACGAAGGCTTTTAATATTTTGGTGAATGGTAGATAGTTTCCCTACAATGACAAAATAAAAACACTTTTAAAAATATCTTCATCAAACTTACAGAATGGAGTAACTGGAGTAAAATGGAGTACTTTCAAAACTCTTGAATTAAAATAAAATCTGAATTGAACATAACAAAAAAGCTAAATTAATATAAGTCACAAAATGAAATTTTTTTAAGGTTTTATCTCCTTTTTTACCAAAATTGCTCCCTTTTAATTTTTTTCACTCTGTTATATAAAACTTTCATTAATAAAAACTGTATTTAATTTGGTTTTCTTCCTTTTATCTACATATGGTATAACGCTCTGCTTCAAATTTAATGATGAAATTTTAATGCTTAACACACCTAATGATTTGGCTGATGTACTCGTTTATAGTGAGTTTGACTTCGTCGTTATTGTCCTGACATAACAAAGCTTAATATCAAGAACTAATGCTCAACATACCTAATCTTTCTGATATTACAATAAAGCTTTTTGCTGATAAAAATTTAAGGAATTTTGAAGAATGTTTACGTAGTGAGCGCAACGACTTGCGTCTGGCTTGGTCACAAGGGAGACACCGATATGGAATGCTGTTCTTTTTCATGCATACACTATCACTTTGTTGTAAATTTATACACTGTAAGTGGTAGTAAACCTTACACACAACACATTAAATTATTATTAATAATAATAGCAAAACTTCTCACTGCATTCAGCGCACTTCAACAAAATGAACTTTACCCTCTAATAAGGGTCAAATCAAGCAAGAAAGGCTTCCAATAAGTGTACCAATATCTTGGGAATGAGGTAATCTGAACAAAACAACTACATCATTAATGAGATGGAAGGACGAAGCGATTCATCAAAAACTTGAAAGTGCACCCGCCGTAGGAACAGTGACATAATCTTTTGCAGTTGAACCAAGCGATATCTTATTTTCTAGAGAAACCGTAAATTCAATTTAGTAGACTTCCAAAATGGTACATACAACTAATTATATTTTGTCATTCGATGTTCAACGCAAAATAGAATCGCCCAATTTTCTTGCCAATGGCCTCGTCAAAAAATCGAGGACCAAAATAAAGCAGCGGTCAATATTAAAATGGGGACGGCATGGAAACTGCGTATGCTTGTTGGCGAGGTTGAGAAATACTGTTATTCTCATTTAAGAAAACAAATTTTTTTGTACCTAGTGCAAATAATTAATAATATTTAGATATTTATTTTAGAAAAAAGTTGTCAGTTCGATAATTTATACGGGAGAAAATCTCATCAATTCATTCAAAACCACGATAAACAAGGAAGGCGATAAAAGATATTTAAAAAGTTATGCCGGCATTTTAAAGTATTCACATCGATTAATTAAAAAAAATTATCTTCTTAAATATATTACGCTTTTCCGATTTCATTTCAAAAATATGTACAACGTAAAATTCAGTCATCAAATGCCTGTTCTTGCTAGCAATTGATGTGAAAAAGTATCACATTTTACTGCACGTGCATCTTATGTGTACAAATGTGTTTCAGGTATACGCAATTCAAATAATAATCTCCACTTACATATATAGTCGTTTTTCTATACCACCTTGATAAACGGAATAAACACCGTGTGGCGCTCCCATTATTTCGATTTGAGTTCTGACCCCAAGACGAGGTCTTCCTCTCTTTAGGCTAACTTTCGATAAAACCGAAAGCTTAGAAAGAATTTATGCCATGAATTCAATTTTGGGACTTGTTGTCAAAAACGTGAAGAGCTTGAAATCAAATATAGAGATATTTACTGGCTTTTTGGAAAGTATTCCAAGCTTAGCAAGTGCTAAAACCGATCTGGACATATGTTGTACAACTATACTAAAAATAGTAACATTAATGTATTACAGACATTCCAAAACAAAGTTCTTCGAGGTATTGTTCATGCGTCGTGGTACATTAGAAACGATGATATCCACAGAGACTTATTATGTTTGTGGCCTCGCTTTGTTAATTGGAAGTCATTTCACTTTTCTTATATATTCAAATTGTTCACTTACTTCTTTCTCTGTGGAATTTTCAATATGCAAGATTGATTTTTCAAAAATAAAGAAAATAGAAATGTTGATTTCAACATGATAGTACCACACGGAATATTGTAGACGAAATCATCCAGTTAATGAAGTGCTCGATGACGAATTTATCTCCGGAAATGGACCTGTGATTTAATGAGTTTGTGTGATTTAATGGCACTAGACAGGAGGGGTTCCAGGCTTAGAAGTCAACACCAGGCACACCATTCGTTGAATACAGACTCGAATTTTCGAACGTGTAGTGAAAAATCGGAGCTCCAGGATGAAGTTCATGAGACACTCCCATGGTGGCCATATGCGCTGAATCATGTTTCATCATTAATGTCATAAAATTTTTAATCGAATAAAGAAAATCTTGGCCTGTTTGCTCAACCCGTGTGTATTTAATTTAAATTTTTTTTGTTTATTTTCGGGCAAAAAATTACCTTTGCAGAATTTTGTAAGCCAATAGCGCGACTGCAAGTACCAAAATACAAATTAATTTCTTGAGTCACTTTTTAGATAAACCTATAAATCACTCCAAAAAGGCCTCGGCCGCACTCATTCTGCATCTATCGAAAGACGCAGAAGACATCATCCTAATTCAAGAATCATGGATTGCAGAAGGCGAGGTTGGTGCACTTGGAAAACCTGGATACGTTCTGCCTTACATAAAAGACAAAGGTAAGATCATAACTAGTAAATATGTTAGTGAAACGTAGACTTAATGTACACGTGCTTCCTAATTTCAGAGACTCTGATATAGCCGTTACTAGAGTGGAGACTGTTAAAGATGGTATCGCTGGCTGGCATCGGCATATCTTGGTCACGAGTAAGTGGACCCTTTCCCTGGTGAGAACCTGGAAACGATGTTTCTGGAAGTTGGAAGGCAAAAAACTGGCCTCATCACCTTCATAACTAAAAACAGACAGGAGGTGTTAGATATCAATATCGCCTTCGACAATATCACTCAAATGATGCTTAATTGAATAGTATCGTCTGAACACTGTTTTTCAGATCACAGATACGATAAATCCAATTCAGTCTTAATGAGCTTTTCCCCGTCAACTTTACTAAAACTGGAATTATTTGAATACTGATTGGTCGACATACAGAGAAACACTTTTAAAACTACTATCCTCTGAATTCATAAATTCCCCAAGTAACACCAATTAGCTTGACATGGCAGTCAAAGATTTCACTCTCGCTCTGAATCAGGCAATGGCTGGTTCCTGCACTCTTATTCAACCGAGAGGCAAGAAAAAGCCGCGCTGGTAGACATCGGTACTGGGAGCGCTTCAAAACGTTTGCGGGAACTTTTTCAACCACGCAAAAACACAAGAAAAGCGGCAGACTGGCACTCATATAAGGAATTCCTCAAAATATGTAAAAAAAAAAAAAGAACTGAGGGAAACAAAGCGACCACCCTAGAGGTCATTTTACGGAAAAATAATCAAAACCTTTGAGGTATGGCAGCTAAGAAAAATGCTCTCTGCAAATCTTACGATACCTACTTGTTTGACAAAAAAAACGATTGCTCTTGGACGACAAGTGCTACTGGACACCCACTTTTCAGGTAGCTTCCTATTCACAGCCAGTAACAACCTTTGCAGAACTACTGCATCCGCATCAAAAATGGTCTGGGCACTACATGCCTTCAAATCATACAAGTGTTCTACGCCAAACAGTATAATACCTGCCGAACAGGAACGGTCTTTTGATATCACTTTCCCAACGTTAAAAAATATCATGAGGAGCTGCGTGGAGATGACCTTCATTCCCGTTGGGTTTATTGCTGTGGATTGGAAGTGAAACTCCACCAAAATATCGTCCTCTTTTCCAGAAAATAGATCCTCCCTTAATCACTATTACTAGCTTATTCTTTTCCGATACTGCGAAATATCAGTGTTTTATTTCTGACAGGAAACTAAACTGGAAACCTAATAGCTTTACTCTCTTTCAAAAAAGACATTGCGAACGAACAGGTTTCTAAACCTCTTATGGTTTGGCAAAGAATTTCATTTAAGCATCTCTTCTAGATCTTTTTGAGAGGAAGATGCTTTCATGGACGACAAGATAGTTCATATGTAGATGGATTCAAGACTGGTGGTGGTGTTTCTCAGATAAGTTTAACCTACACTTTTGTTTCCGCCTTGCATCCCTGGACTCAGTTTCAGAAAATTCTATGACCGACCTTGATTGCGGATCATCTCTCAGAGAGATGGCAAAGGAATTCAACATTTGATTATGTTGGGTACCGGGGCACAGAGATATTTCAGGAAATTGTATAGCTAACGAACTCGCCAAAATTGGAACCACTCAACCTATCCTAACTGTAAAAGGTATAATCCGTATACGAATCACTATACAAACAAACAAGAAGAACAAACCATAGGTGGACTGTTGGGTAAATATGTCTAGGGACCGGACAAATCTGGTCATAGTTGGATTCGAATCGCTCTAAGAGTTTGAGTTTTTAAAATCGGAAACATTTCAACGCTATCAAAGGTGTTATCACTGAACCCTGTCCTATAGGCAAACATGCAAGAAGGCTTGGCTTCTTGTAAACGATTTCTGCAGAAAGTACATGAACGAGGAGGACCTACTCTGCACATATCCAACTCTTTCCTAAAGAAAGAAAACCAATTTAATAGCTTTCCTCTAGCAAGACATAAGCGATATAAACCTTATAGACGTTAACAATTTTCTACTGTGATCACTCATTCACGGGACCTTGCAGTGAGCCAAAAGACTAACTGGGTTAGTTTTCCTACAGCCACTATTGCCTTACCTACCTAACCTTCTCGAGTAACTGCAGCTGCGTTGTTTCTTAAATGTTCAATTGAAAGAGGAAAATTTAAAATATACTGACGACAGCATTCTCTATATGATGAATGAAGTTGTCTTAATGAGCTACTATTTAACGTAGCATTCTTAGAATTTTCGCTTAATTAATTTGCATTTAAAAAAAAAAATATTAATACGTAGATTGCATGACCCTTTATTGTACTGTATTACCTATAAAAGAAATGTATTGTCTAAACTAAAGAAATGATGTCATATACTTGCACTGCATATGTCATTCGTAGAAAATCACATAAGTGCCACCAATGAATTGCGGCAAAAACACGTACGTACGGTCATCGACTGGCCATCTGTTTGTAAATATTTCGAGGAAATGATTCTTTCATGTTAGATCTTGCCTCTTAAGGTCGATTGTCCTCAATCGTTTGAAAGAATAGAAAGTTGTAGAATTTTTTATATGGAAAAATGCATTTTTGTAACATGGCCCCTAGTTAGTTTTACTTCTGAATTTTGGATGATAACTTGTGTGCCATTTTTCTTAGTGGTGACCATGGTAATAAATGAAATGAGGAGAACTAATCCGAATGTTGAGAAAGTGCAATATGTTGTGATACTGTATGTGACCTTTCCTTGAGTTTATTTGACCTTTCCAGTGATATGAGTTTCTGATATTCTTTGTATCAGCAGCTCTTTTGTAGCAGAAAAAAAATTGTAACGCAATGGCAACTCTGTTTAATTGGCCAA
Organism: Volucella inanis; assembly: GCA_907269105.1. Lineage (NCBI taxonomy): Eukaryota > Metazoa > Arthropoda > Insecta > Diptera > Syrphidae > Volucella > Volucella inanis. Next base: position 90,284,575 of record OU026153.1, on the reverse strand, counting down.
CTAATGAAATAAACCGCATGTAAAATGTTTCTTTGTGGCTGACTACACACTTCGATTTGTGAGTTCTACTAATAGGTTACGGAAGTTGGGAAAACTTTCCTTTTCAGCTCCAACGACAATATACTACAAATTTCCTGGTAGATCAAAGTTGCGCAGCAAGCTGTTTGAAACAGAAAACGTAAGTATACACACTATTGAAGAACTCTCGGAAAAACTGACTGGGCATTTTTCAAGAAAATTACATGCTTTTGGCGTCACGCTCTAAGGGGAATTAGCAAGAAGTTGCGCGTTTGTTTGCAACAAAGAATGTTGCGGTCAGTCATATGCAGATATTATGATCCCAGACATGTTGGTGTTTCACACTCCACATGATGCCATCCGCAATGCAGCTACTCAACGAAAAACTCCCATTTTGGAGAACATTGAGGATAATGACACGGCCTACGAGTCCACCCAACTAGCGACCGAAATTTTAAAGGACACTGGGAAACACAATTTCTCAGCTGAAATTAATGTGATACATTCCAGCCGTAAGCAAAAGTGAACGAATAAAAGCCAGAGAAGAAGGTCTTGACTAAGGTGCAATGTGCACCACATACGCATCAAAAGCGTATGTTTGTCAACACAATGGCCTGAAGGTTGAACTCAATTTAGGAAGGAAAGTCAGTGATACAAACGATCAAAATCAGGAGGCAGATAAGTGATGTAACAATTCGCAGATAGTCGAAATAGAGGCAAAGAGTCAACACATTCCATTCATCAGTTAGAGGAAAAGACTTCGGATATTGCAGAAGTTGAAGGGGGTAAACTGCTTTCAATTAAAGGTAAGGTTTCGTCAACTTGGGAAATGGAATGTAGAGACCGAAAAATGCTTACAAGTTAAGAAGTGAACCAAACTTCAATTACTTTTCAAGCAAACACGGGAGCAACATCATCACTGACTGGGCTTAATGTCTATCGAGAGATTAATAACCCAAAGTTACACCCCACGTTCCGCACGTTCTGCATGTGGCAATTAAAAGCTGGAACAGTCATGGACTGAAATGTCGGTTGGTAAAATGCAAGTTCACTGACCCGGAAATTGAGTATTTGTTACGCCAAATTGATGAGAAAGGAGTAAAACCATTGGAAAGGCAAGTGGAGCCAATCAAGAACTTATCAAGACCAAAAAATTTTGGGTAAGTTAAAATACTACAATCAGTTTATACCAAATTGCACACAGCTCGCTGCACCGCTAAATTAGCTAAGATCCAAAGAAGAACCTTTCGTTTGGGGTCAACAGCAGCAGAAATCGTTTCATTATTGTAAAGAGAAAATCATGAAGGTTTCTCAGTCGGTTCATTTTCAAAATAGTTTTCCCATTTCTTTAGCATGGCATTGGAGCTGTGATTTCTCACACTTATCCTGATGGAATATGGATGCTAATTGCGCTTGTTTCCAAAACGCTTACTGAAGCTCAAAAAATGTATATCCAGATAGAGATTAGTGTCGATTATTGATAACCCGGAATCTAATAGTGCCAGGAGCGCATGGTCCGCACTTTCAAGACGTCTTTATCGCTATGCCTATATTTTTAGTGACATATCACTCGACGCCAGACAATACAGGTGTATCGTCAGCAGAATAGTTGCATGATCGAATCCATAGAGATATATTCCGTACAGTGAAAGAGTGGCAGTTGCAGGAGATGTCAGAACCAGCTTCGAACTCGAGAAAGGAACCAGATACCACAAAAGATGAAGCATGGAGCAGTCAATGGTAACTCTTTTTTTTTCTATAACCATTTATCAACTCAAATTAGAGAAAAGACACATTAACAATTACCTCGCTCGATGTCCACAAATGACTCTTTGGTTTTGTTAAAATCTGCTGCGGAGGAACCGATTGATTTATCGACTCCTCAAATTTCTTCATTACTTCAGCAAGTTATGACACTGTAATTGCCGCTGAAATAAGTACTCGTACGAATTTAACACTTTTCCTGTAGGTGAAGTCTGTAAGACTCGATGTGGTGATGCTTCTCAAGCGATGAGACTTTATTGTTGACGGTCAAATTGATATTATGAAATTTTATAAAAAATGTGCCAGTCTGCGGAATCTGCTTCTAGAGTTCCTTTAAAGTCGTTGAGGAGAATTATTCCAGGTGAGATTTCTTGGACCGTTATTATGCGTTGACTGGTTATGACATTGCAAGAAACTCTGGGACTTTTGAGTAAATTTGGTATACGAATACATATGAAATTTGTTTATGGTAACAATACTATTGCTTTTACATATTGAAAGATAGTTATACGAGGGCTGTTTGATGAATACCCGGATTAGAAACGACAACGCAACTTTTTTTGGTTTTGACAATTTATATTTCTTTGGTCTCTGGTGTATACCAATGAAACCATGTCTCATCGACGGTCACGAAACGACGCAAAGACTTTTCCGGATTTTGATTAAACAGGGCCAAGCACGTCCTTGAAGTGGTCTCACGATTGCGCTTGTTCTCCGGTTTGAGCAAACGCGGCAAATATCGCGCGGACAACTTTCTCATACCCAAAATCTCGTCCAGTATATAGCTTACTCTTTCAATTGACATTCCTGTCTCCTGCTAATCTCAGCCAAATCGCAAATTTTCACTCCGCCAATACGAGATCATGGATTTTGTTCGCGGTTTCCTCTGTGGTTACCGTTTTTGGGCGCGGTTCATCAAAAACCGACATGCGGCTACGGCGAAACTCTGGAAACGAATGGAAAATGGTTGTACAAAAAAGTGAATGGGTCAAACAAGAATCGGATCACGCAGCGATACTACTCTTTTTCCATGGTCACAAAAAACAGTAACACGATATTTTTAAATGGGTGTCAAAACAAGGCTAAGTGTCGAATTGTCACCGAATTTGGCTCAGTAGCGCCACCTATCTTATAATCTAGGTATTCATCACACAGCTCTTATAAGTTTTACAATTTCTTATCATTCCAAATATTTATTCTTTATCTCCACTTACTGTTTCGAATTTTAATTCGGTAAAGATGGATTTTCTTTTAACAGATTTTAATTATACCTTCTCGTATGTCTTATCGCTAGTAATAGGAATATGGATAATATGAAGGATTGAAGTAGGATTTCTTTAATACTTGAGAGTCTCGAAAGCCGTCCCGAAAGTCCTGTAGCCATTAAGGTCACGTTCAAACATATCGAGAGCCCTATTTCTCTATGGTTGAATCATATTATTCAATGAGTCCAAAAAAAAGAGTCTTTCTTATCTGCATAATGCAAGGAGAGACATCTGAAGGTCTTTTTCCAGTTAAAGGGCGTATTGTATGATTCTAATACAATATCATCCTATTCGGTTATTTTGTTCTTTATGATGCTAAGACTACCGTAGTGTTTAGGAGCTTCCTTTAGGTTCTCATGGATAGAGAGTATTCTATCGACACTCTTTCTCCAAACTATGAAGTTGTGAAACTATCTCTTCAACTTCTCGGGTACGGCTATTTAGAGTAAATGCGTTTTGAAAATTGTATGAAGTTGAAGGATAAGGAGCATAAGTTGGTACGAGGTGTTGGTTACCGCATTGATGACGGGTGATCTTATTCGAATATTTGAATTCATTTTCTATCTTTAATTGTTCGAGGGTAAAAAACGTAAAAAGAGGTGACTCAATATATAGAAGAATTGTTAGCAATTCTATATGTGGGCTAACATATAGATGTTGTAACTTGAATCAAATCCATATGGTTTATAGTAGTACTATCCTTCAAACGACACGTGCATAAATCTGACATCTGTCGGACATTTGGTTGGCATTATTATAGACAAAAATACTGTTCAAACCGAAGCTTGGCTTGATAAACATTATAAGGACTCAATCAACCAATGAGAAGTGCTTTACCAAATTTACACGGGGCGAAATGAGCACCGAAGACGATGCACGCAGAGGACGCCCGAAAAAGGCTGTAACGCGGGAAAAGTGATAAAGGTACACAGAATAACTATGAATTACCGTAAAGTGAAGTTTATCGAGATAGCTGAGACTCTGAAGATATCAAAAGAGCGGGTTAGACATACCGTGCATGAACATTTGGACATGCGAAAGCCGTGTGAAAAGTTGGCCCGCGCGATAAAAAACAACGTGTCGGTGATAGCAAAATTGCATGAATAATGAGGCTAGCAAATTATTTCCCCATCCACCGTATTCTCCAGATCTGGCCCCCAGTGATTTTTTTCCTGTTTGCAGACTTCAGAAGTATGCTCACTGGAAAAAAATTCAGTGAAATTCAGTGGAAAAGTAATCGCTGAAACTAAAGCTTATTTTGAGGCTAAAGAGAAAACGTATTAGAAAAATGGTATCGAAAACTTACATGATCGTTACAATTGTTATATTGCCCCCGAAGGCAACTACTTTGAATAATAAAATCTAATTTTACCAAAACAAAATGTTTTACTATATTAGCGTACGAACTTTTCTACCGACCTTTTACTTCTTGATTTTTAAACTTTCATAACTTTCTGCCGAGCCCAGGCTATTCAACGGCTTGCGCTTTGAACTCCGGATATTAAAGAATTGTTTTTCAATTACCCGAAAAGTTAAAAACTATATTTTTTCTTTCGACTTCAATGCTATAAACAATATAATCAGGGTAATTTTAAGTTATTCAAACTAACTAGCTTCATCACCCCATATCTTCCTAGGTTATGTATTAACAAGTGGTATAGGTGCATATGACACTAATTCTATACTATAGAATGCATCTTATTTATTCTTCTTGCATTATGTACAACATGAACAACTGTTTTTCATGTTAGGCATATACTACATATACTATATATTGCATATATTTATTTTTGGCGAGACTGTAAACTTGATGATGATTCTAATAATGACTGACTAAACTCAATATTTTGTTGCAGAATAGTAAATAGAATAAATATGTATGAGCACATAAGAACATATGATTGAAATGTTAGAACAGGATACTTATGAAGATCTTACAATTTTTCCCCTGAAACTAAAGTTGCATAAAGGTTTTCTGTAAAAATAAATCACTTAGACTACAATATAGCATCCTGTTATTTCCCTCCGAGATATAGGATGGCAAACAACTACCTTGATCGGCTCTTCTGCCAATGCGACTTCAACATGAAACATACGTATTGGAGCTCAAGATGCATCTTAACAAAAGGCACACTACTCTACAATGCAAGTATTAAACGTGGTTTGGACCTCTTTTCGACAGGTAAACCAACATATTGGCTCACTGCCACAAATAAAATTCCCGATCCGTCGATTTTTTTATTGCAAAAGGGGTACCTATATACCTCACGAATACTGTACAACGCTATGACCTCTGCTCATATCATTCACTAGTAGTTTTAAAAATCTGCAGGAGCATTGCTTAAATTGAAAAAGAACCTAGATTGTTGAATAAGGAAACGAACTGGGACGGCTTTAGAAAAAACTACAAAAACATTGTCCCATTGAGAAAGAAAACAAAATCGATAAGTTCGTGGTAGCTATTCAAGGGGCTGTGTCTAATTTTTTTTATACGAAAACGGTTACGAAATAAAATGCAAATATACTCGCCCTGACATCGAGGATCTTCTACGTGACAAAAGGAAAGCACAAAAGAGGTTTAAAAAATCACCTGCGATTCTATACAAATCCTATTTCAAATAAACTAATGCAAATGCCGCAGATTTCAGGAACCGTGAAACATCACATTACCTTTCGCTCTGGAAAGCCATGAAGTCTACCAAGACGAGTGGGAAAAAGTAGACTTAGAGTAAGCAAATTTATTTACCGAGCACTTGGAAGAAACTTTCCAACCGTTCGAAGGACGACAATTTACTAAAGATCACGATGTCAGCACAGGGCCTGACAATTATACGAGGGCGGTCCCAGAAGTACTTAGCCTGACCAAGACATGGCGATATTTGTTTGAAAATATCACTATATTGGAAAGTACGCAGTCTATAAAGCATATGTTTCAAGTCATGAGGAGCTGCGTGGAGATGACCTTCATTCCCGTTGGGTTTATTGCTGTGGATTGGAAGTGAAACTCCACCAAAATATCGTCCTCTTTTCCAGAAAATAGATCCTCCCTTAATCACTATTACTAGCTTATTCTTTTCCGATACTGCGAAATATCAGTGTTTTATTTCTGACAGGAAACTAAACTGGAAACCTAATAGCTTTACTCTCTTTCAAAAAAGACATTGCGAACGAACAGGTTTCTAAACCTCTTATGGTTTGGCAAAGAATTTCATTTAAGCATCTCTTCTAGATCTTTTTGAGAGGAAGATGCTTTCATGGACGACAAGATAGTTCATATGTAGATGGATTCAAGACTGGTGGTGGTGTTTCTCAGATAAGTTTAACCTACACTTTTGTTTCCGCCTTGCATCCCTGGACTCAGTTTCAGAAAATTCTATGACCGACCTTGATTGCGGATCATCTCTCAGAGAGATGGCAAAGGAATTCAACATTTGATTATGTTGGGTACCGGGGCACAGAGATATTTCAGGAAATTGTATAGCTAACGAACTCGCCAAAATTGGAACCACTCAACCTATCCTAACTGTAAAAGGTATAATCCGTATACGAATCACTATACAAACAAACAAGAAGAACAAACCATAGGTGGACTGTTGGGTAAATATGTCTAGGGACCGGACAAATCTGGTCATAGTTGGATTCGAATCGCTCTAAGAGTTTGAGTTTTTAAAATCGGAAACATTTCAACGCTATCAAAGGTGTTATCACTGAACCCTGTCCTATAGGCAAACATGCAAGAAGGCTTGGCTTCTTGTAAACGATTTCTGCAGAAAGTACATGAACGAGGAGGACCTACTCTGCACATATCCAACTCTTTCCTAAAGAAAGAAAACCAATTTAATAGCTTTCCTCTAGCAAGACATAAGCGATATAAACCTTATAGACGTTAACAATTTTCTACTGTGATCACTCATTCACGGGACCTTGCAGTGAGCCAAAAGACTAACTGGGTTAGTTTTCCTACAGCCACTATTGCCTTACCTACCTAACCTTCTCGAGTAACTGCAGCTGCGTTGTTTCTTAAATGTTCAATTGAAAGAGGAAAATTTAAAATATACTGACGACAGCATTCTCTATATGATGAATGAAGTTGTCTTAATGAGCTACTATTTAACATAGCATTCTTAGAATTTTCGCTTAATTAATTTGCATTTAAAAAAAAAATATTAATACGTAGATTGCATGACCCTTTATTGTACTGTATTACCTATAAAAGAAATGTATTGTCTAAACTAAAGAAATGATGTCATATACTTGCACTGCATATGTCATTCGTAGAAAATCACATAAGTGCCACCAATGAATTGCGGCAAAAACACGTACGTACGGTCATCGACTGGCCATCTGTTTGTAAATATTTCGAGGAAATGATTCTTTCATGTTAGATCTTGCCTCTTAAGGTCGATTGTCCTCAATCGTTTGAAAGAATAGAAAGTTGTAGAATTTTTTATATGGAAAAATGTATTTTTGTAACATGGCCCCTAGTTAAATGTCTGGCAGTTGTTCTGGAGATTTTACTTCTGAATTTTGGATGATAACTTGTGTGCCATTTTTCTTAGTGGTGACCATGGTAATAAATGAAATGAGGAGAACTAATCCGAATGTTGAGAAAGTGCAATATGTTGTGATACTGTATGTGACCTTTCCTTGAGTTCATTTGACCTTTCCAGTGATATGAGTTTCTGATATTCTTTGTATCAGCAGCTCTTTTGTAGCAGAAAAAAAATTGTAACGCAATGGCAACTCTGTTTAATTGGCCAACTAATGAAATAAACCGCATGTAAAATGTTTCTTTGTAGCTGACTACACACTTCGATTTGTGAGTTCTACTAATAGGTTACGGAAGTTGGGAAAACTTTCCTTTTCAGCTCCAACGACAATATACTACAAATTTCCTGGTAGATCAAAGTTGCGCAGCAAGCTGTTTGAAACAGAAAACGTAAGTATACACACTATTGAAGAACTCTCGGAAAAACTGACTGGGCATTTTTCAAGAAAATTACATGCTTTTGGCGTCACGCTCTAAGGGGAATTAGCAAGAAGTTGCGCGTTTGTTTGCAACAAAGAATGTTGCGGTCAGTCATATGCAGATATTATGATCCCAGACATGTTGGTGTTTCACACTCCACATGATGCCATCCGCAATGCAGCTACTCAACGAAAAACTCCCATTTTGGAGAACATTGAGGATAATGACACGGCCTACGAGTCCACCCAACTAGCGACCGAAATTTTAAAGGACACTGGGAAACACAATTTCTCAGCTGAAATTAATGTGATACATTCCAGCCGTAAGCAAAAGTGAACGAATAAAAGCCAGAGAAGAAGGTCTTGACTAAGGTGCAATGTGCACCACATACGCATCAAAAGCGTATGTTTGTCAACACAATGGCCTGAAGGTTGAACTCAATTTAGGAAGGAAAGTCAGTGATACAAACGATCAAAATCAGGAGGCAGATAAGTGATGTAACAATTCGCAGATAGTCGAAATAGAGGCAAAGAGTCAACACATTCCATTCATCAGTTAGAGGAAAAGACTTCGGATATTGCAGAAGTTGAAGGGGGTAAACTGCTTTCAATTAAAGGTAAGGTTTCGTCAACTTGGGAAATGGAATGTAGAGACCGAAAAATGCTTACAAGTTAAGAAGTGAACCAAACTTCAATTACTTTTCAAGCAAACACGGGAGCAACATCATCACTGACTGGGCTTAATGTCTATCGAGAGATTAATAACCCAAAGTTACACCCCACGTTCCGCACGTTCTGCATGTGGCAATTAAAAGCTGGAACAGTCATGGACTGAAATGTCGGTTGGTAAAATGCAAGTTCACTGACCCGGAAATTGAGTATTTGCTACGCCAAATTGATGAGAAAGGAGTAAAACCATTGGAAAGGCAAGTGGAGCCAATCAAGAACTTATCAAGACCAAAAAATTTTGGGTAAGTTAAAATACTACAATCAGTTTATACCAAATTGCACACAGCTCGCTGCACCGCTAAATTAGCTAAGATCCAAAGAAGAACCTTTCGTTTGGGGTCAACAGCAGCAGAAATCGTTTCATTATTGTAAAGAGAAAATCATGAAGGTTTCTCAGTCGGTTCATTTTCAAAATAGTTTTCCCATTTCTTTAGCATGGCATTGGAGCTGTGATTTCTCACACTTATCCTGATGGAATATGGATGCTAATTGCGCTTGTTTCCAAAACGCTTACTGAAGCTCAAAAAATGTATATCCAGATAGAGATTAGTGTCGATTATTGATAACCCGGAATCTAATAGTGCCAGGAGCGCATGGTCCGCACTTTCAAGACGTCTTTATCGCTATGCCTATATTTTTAGTGACATATCACTCGACGCCAGACAATACAGGTGTATCGTCAGCAGAATAGTTGCATGATCGAATCCATAGAGATATATTCCGTACAGTGAAAGAGTGGCAGTTGCAGGAGATGTCAGAACCAGCTTCGAACTCGAGAAAGGAACCAGATACCACAAAAGATGAAGCATGGAGCAGTCAATGGTAACTCTTTTTTTTTCTATAACCATTTATCAACTCAAATTAGAGAAAAGACACATTAACAATTACCTCGCTCGATGTCCACAAATGACTCTTTGGTTTTGTTAAAATCTGCTGCGGAGGAACCGATTGATTTATCGACTCCTCAAATTTCTTCATTACTTCAGCAAGTTATGACACTGTAATTGCCGCTGAAATAAGTACTCGTACGAATTTAACACTTTTCCTGTAGGTGAAGTCTGTAAGACTCGATGTGGTGATGCTTCTCAAGCGATGAGACTTTATTGTTGACGGTCAAATTGATATTATGAAATTTTATAAAAAATGTGCCAGTCTGCGGAATCTGCTTCTAGAGTTCCTTTAAAGTCGTTGAGGAGAATTATTCCAGGTGAGATTTCTTGGACCGTTATTATGCGTTGACTGGTTATGACATTGCAAGAAACTCTGGGACTTTTGAGTAAATTTGGTATACGAATACATATGAAATTTGTTTATGGTAACAATACTATTGCTTTTACATATTGAAAGATAGTTATACGAGGGCTGTTTGATGAATACCCGGATTAGAAACGACAACGCAACTTTTTTTGGTTTTGACAATTTATATTTCTTTGGTCTCTGGTGTATACCAATGAAACCATGTCTCATCGACGGTCACGAAACGACGCAAAGACTTTTCCGGATTTTGATTAAACAGGGCCAAGCACGTCCTTGAAGTGGTCTCACGATTGCGCTTGTTCTCCGGTTTGAGCAAACGCGGCAAATATCGCGCGGACAACTTTCTCATACCCAAAATCTCGTCCAGTATATAGCTTACTCTTTCAATTGACATTCCTGTCTCCTGCTAATCTCAGCCAAATCGCAAATTTTCACTCCGCCAATACGAGATCATGGATTTTGTTCGCGGTTTCCTCTGTGGTTACCGTTTTTGGGCGCGGTTCATCAAAAACCGACATGCGGCTACGGCGAAACTCTGGAAACGAATGGAAAATGGTTGTACAAAAAAGTGAATGGGTCAAACAAGAATCGGATCACGCAGCGATACTACTCTTTTTCCATGGTCACAAAAAACAGTAACACGATATTTTTAAATGGGTGTCAAAACAAGGCTAAGTGTCGAATTGTCACCGAATTTGGCTCAGTAGCGCCACCTATCTTATAATCTAGGTATTCATCACACAGCTCTTATAAGTTTTACAATTTCTTATCATTCCAAATATTTATTCTTTATCTCCACTTACTGTTTCGAATTTTAATTCGGTAAAGATGGATTTTCTTTTAACAGATTTTAATTATACCTTCTCGTATGTCTTATCGCTAGTAATAGGAATATGGATAATATGAAGGATTGAAGTAGGATTTCTTTAATACTTGAGAGTCTCGAAAGCCGTCCCGAAAGTCCTGTAGCCATTAAGGTCACGTTCAAACATATCGAGAGCCCTATTTCTCTATGGTTGAATCATATTATTCAATGAGTCCAAAAAAAAGAGTCTTTCTTATCTGCATAATGCAAGGAGAGACATCTGAAGGTCTTTTTCCAGTTAAAGGGCGTATTGTATGATTCTAATACAATATCATCCTATTCGGTTATTTTGTTCTTTATGATGCTAAGACTACCGTAGTGTTTAGGAGCTTCCTTTAGGTTCTCATGGATAGAGAGTATTCTATCGACACTCTTTCTCCAAACTATGAAGTTGTGAAACTATCTCTTCAACTTCTCGGGTACGGCTATTTAGAGTAAATGCGTTTTGAAAATTGTATGAAGTTGAAGGATAAGGAGCATAAGTTGGTACGAGGTGTTGGTTACCGCATTGATGACGGGTGATCTTATTCGAATATTTGAATTCATTTTCTATCTTTAATTGTTCGAGGGTAAAAAACGTAAAAAGAGGTGACTCAATATATAGAAGAATTGTTAGCAATTCTATATGTGGGCTAACATATAGATGTTGTAACTTGAATCAAATCCATATGGTTTATAGTAGTACTATCCTTCAAACGACACGTGCATAAATCTGACATCTGTCGGACATTTGGTTGGCATTATTATAGACAAAAATACTGTTCAAACCGAAGCTTGGCTTGATAAACATTATAAGGACTCAATCAACCAATGAGAAGTGCTTTACCAAATTTACACGGGGCGAAATGAGCACCGAAGACGATGCACGCAGAGGACGCCCGAAAAAGGCTGTAACGCGGGAAAAGTGATAAAGGTACACAGAATAACTATGAATTACCGTAAAGTGAAGTTTATCGAGATAGCTGAGACTCTGAAGATATCAAAAGAGCGGGTTAGACATACCGTGCATGAACATTTGGACATGCGAAAGCCGTGTGAAAAGTTGGCCCGCGCGATAAAAAACAACGTGTCGGTGATAGCAAAATTGCATGAATAATGAGGCTAGCAAATTGTTTCCCCATCCACCGTATTCTCCAGATCTGGCCCCCAGTGATTTTTTTCCTGTTTGCAGACTTCAGAAGTATGCTCACTGGAAAAAAATTCAGTGAAATTCAGTGGAAAAGTAATCGCTGAAACTAAAGCTTATTTTGAGGCTAAAGAGAAAACGTATTAGAAAAATGGTATCGAAAACTTACATGATCGTTACAATTGTTATATTGCCCCCGAAGGCAACTACTTTGAATAATAAAATCTAATTTTACCAAAACAAAATGTTTTACTATATTAGCGTACGAACTTTTCTACCGACCTTTTACTTCTTGATTTTTAAACTTTCATAACTTTCTGCCGAGCCCAGGCTATTCAACGGCTTGCGCTTTGAACTCCGGATATTAAAGAATTGTTTTTCAATTACCCGAAAAGTTAAAAACTATATTTTTTCTTTCGACTTCAATGCTATAAACAATATAATCAGGGTAATTTTAAGTTATTCAAACTAACTAGCTTCATCACCCCATATCTTCCTAGGTTATGTATTAACAAGTGGTATAGGTGCATATGACACTAATTCTATACTATAGAATGCATCTTATTTATTCTTCTTGCATTATGTACAACATGAACAACTGTTTTTCATGTTAGGCATATACTACATATACTATATATTGCATATATTTATTTTTGGCGAGACTGTAAACTTGATGATGATTCTAATAATGACTGACTAAACTCAATATTTTGTTGCAGAATAGTAAATAGAATAAATATGTATGAGCACATAAGAACATATGATTGAAATGTTAGAACAGGATACTTATGAAGATCTTACAATTTTTCCCCTGAAACTAAAGTTGCATAAAGGTTTTCTGTAAAAATAAATCACTTAGACTACAATATAGCATCCTGTTATTTCCCTCCGAGATATAGGATGGCAAACAACTACCTTGATCGGCTCTTCTGCCAATGCGACTTCAACATGAAACATACGTATTGGAGCTCAAGATGCATCTTAACAAAAGGCACACTACTCTACAATGCAAGTATTAAACGTGGTTTGGACCTCTTTTCGACAGGTAAACCAACATATTGGCTCACTGCCACAAATAAAATTCCCGATCCGTCGATTTTTTTATTGCAAAAGGGGTACCTATATACCTCACGAATACTGTACAACGCTATGACCTCTGCTCATATCATTCACTAGTAGTTTTAAAAATCTGCAGGAGCATTGCTTAAATTGAAAAAGAACCTAGATTGTTGAATAAGGAAACGAACTGGGACGGCTTTAGAAAAAACTACAAAAACATTGTCCCATTGAGAAAGAAAACAAAATCGATAAGTTCGTGGTAGCTATTCAAAGGGCTGTGTCTAATTTTTTTTATACGAAAACGGTTACGAAATAAAATGCAAATATACTCGCCCTGACATCGAGGATCTTCTACGTGACAAAAGGAAAGCACAAAAGAGGTTTAAAAAATCACCTGCGATTCTATACAAATCCTATTTCAAATAAACTAATGCAAATGCCGCAGATTTCAGGAACCGTGAAACATCACATTACCTTTCGCTCTGGAAAGCCATGAAGTCTACCAAGACGAGTGGGAAAAAGTAGACTTAGAGTAAGCAAATTTATTTACCGAGCACTTGGAAGAAACTTTCCAACCGTTCGAAGGACGACAATTTACTAAAGATCACGATGTCAGCACAGGGCCTGACAATTATACGAGGGCGGTCCCAGAAGTACTTAGCCTGACCAAGACATGGCGATATTTGTTTGAAAATATCACTATATTGGAAAGTACGCAGTCTATAAAGCATATGTTTCAAGTCATGAGGAGCTGCGTGGAGATGACCTTCATTCCCGTTGGGTTTATTGCTGTGGATTGGAAGTGAAACTCCACCAAAATATCGTCCTCTTTTCCAGAAAATAGATCCTCCCTTAATCACTATTACTAGCTTATTCTTTTCCGATACTGCGAAATATCAGTGTTTTATTTCTGACAGGAAACTAAACTGGAAACCTAATAGCTTTACTCTCTTTCAAAAAAGACATTGCGAACGAACAGGTTTCTAAACCTCTTATGGTTTGGCAAAGAATTTCATTTAAGCATCTCTTCTAGATCTTTTTGAGAGGAAGATGCTTTCATGGACGACAAGATAGTTCATATGTAGATGGATTCAAGACTGGTGGTGGTGTTTCTCAGATAAGTTTAACCTACACTTTTGTTTCCGCCTTGCATCCCTGGACTCAGTTTCAGAAAATTCTATGACCGACCTTGATTGCGGATCATCTCTCAGAGAGATGGCAAAGGAATTCAACATTTGATTATGTTGGGTACCGGGGCACAGAGATATTTCAGGAAATTGTATAGCTAACGAACTCGCCAAAATTGGAACCACTCAACCTATCCTAACTGTAAAAGGTATAATCCGTATACGAATCACTATACAAACAAACAAGAAGAACAAACCATAGGTGGACTGTTGGGTAAATATGTCTAGGGACCGGACAAATCTGGTCATAGTTGGATTCGAATCGCTCTAAGAGTTTGAGTTTTTAAAATCGGAAACATTTCAACGCTATCAAAGGTGTTATCACTGAACCCTGTCCTATAGGCAAACATGCAAGAAGGCTTGGCTTCTTGTAAACGATTTCTGCAGAAAGTACATGAACGAGGAGGACCTACTCTGCACATATCCAACTCTTTCCTAAAGAAAGAAAACCAATTTAATAGCTTTCCTCTAGCAAGACATAAGCGATATAAACCTTATAGACGTTAACAATTTTCTACTGTGATCACTCATTCACGGGACCTTGCAGTGAGCCAAAAGACTAACTGGGTTAGTTTTCCTACAGCCACTATTGCCTTACCTACCTAACCTTCTCGAGTAACTGCAGCTGCGTTGTTTCTTAAATGTTCAATTGAAAGAGGAAAATTTAAAATATACTGACGACAGCATTCTCTATATGATGAATGAAGTTGTCTTAATGAGCTACTATTTAACATAGCATTCTTAGAATTTTCGCTTAATTAATTTGCATTTAAAAAAAAAATATTAATACGTAGATTGCATGACCCTTTATTGTACTGTATTACCTATAAAAGAAATGTATTGTCTAAACTAAAGAAATGATGTCATATACTTGCACTGCATATGTCATTCGTAGAAAATCACATAAGTGCCACCAATGAATTGCGGCAAAAACACGTACGTACGGTCATCGACTGGCCATCTGTTTGTAAATATTTCGAGGAAATGATTCTTTCATGTTAGATCTTGCCTCTTAAGGTCGATTGTCCTCAATCGTTTGAAAGAATAGAAAGTTGTAGAATTTTTTATATGGAAAAATGTATTTTTGTAACATGGCCCCTAGTTAAATGTCTGGCAGTTGTTCTGGAGATTTTACTTCTGAATTTTGGATGATAACTTGTGTGCCATTTTTCTTAGTGGTGACCATGGTAATAAATGAAATGAGGAGAACTAATCCGAATGTTGAGAAAGTGCAATATGTTGTGATACTGTATGTGACCTTTCCTTGAGTTCATTTGACCTTTCCAGTGATATGAGTTTCTGATATTCTTTGTATCAGCAGCTCTTTTGTAGCAGAAAAAAAATTGTAACGCAATGGCAACTCTGTTTAATTGGCCAACTAATGAAATAAACCGCATGTAAAATGTTTCTTTGTAGCTGACTACACACTTCGATTTGTGAGTTCTACTAATAGGTTACGGAAGTTGGGAAAACTTTCCTTTTCAGCTCCAACGACAATATACTACAAATTTCCTGGTAGATCAAAGTTGCGCAGCAAGCTGTTTGAAACAGAAAACGTAAGTATACACACTATTGAAGAACTCTCGGAAAAACTGACTGGGCATTTTTCAAGAAAATTACATGCTTTTGGCGTCACGCTCTAAGGGGAATTAGCAAGAAGTTGCGCGTTTGTTTGCAACAAAGAATGTTGCGGTCAGTCATATGCAGATATTATGATCCCAGACATGTTGGTGTTTCACACTCCACATGATGCCATCCGCAATGCAGCTACTCAACGAAAAACTCCCATTTTGGAGAACATTGAGGATAATGACACGGCCTACGAGTCCACCCAACTAGCGACCGAAATTTTAAAGGACACTGGGAAACACAATTTCTCAGCTGAAATTAATGTGATACATTCCAGCCGTAAGCAAAAGTGAACGAATAAAAGCCAGAGAAGAAGGTCTTGACTAAGGTGCAATGTGCACCACATACGCATCAAAAGCGTATGTTTGTCAACACAATGGCCTGAAGGTTGAACTCAATTTAGGAAGGAAAGTCAGTGATACAAACGATCAAAATCAGGAGGCAGATAAGTGATGTAACAATTCGCAGATAGTCGAAATAGAGGCAAAGAGTCAGCACATTCCATTCATCAGTTAGAGGAAAAGACTTCGGATATTGCAGAAGTTGAAGGGGGTAAACTGCTTTCAATTAAAGGTAAGGTTTCGTCAACTTGGGAAATGGAATGTAGAGACCGAAAAATGCTTACAAGTTAAGAAGTGAACCAAACTTCAATTACTTTTCAA
Source organism: Volucella inanis (assembly GCA_907269105.1). NCBI lineage: Eukaryota > Metazoa > Arthropoda > Insecta > Diptera > Syrphidae > Volucella > Volucella inanis. Next base: position 90,268,046 of record OU026153.1, on the reverse strand, counting down.
GCAAACACGGGAGCAACATCATCACTGACTGGGCTTAATGTCTATCGAGAGATTAATAACCCAAAGTTACACCCCGCTAAATTAGCTAAGATCCAAAGAAGAACCTTTCGTTTGGGGTCAACAGCAGCAGAAATCGTTTCATTATTGTAAAGAGAAAATCATGAAGGTTTCTCAGTCGGTTCATTTTCAAAATAGTTTTCCCATTTCTTTAGCATGGCATTGGAGCTGTGATTTCTCACACTTATCCTGATGGAATATGGATGCTAATTGCGCTTGTTTCCAAAACGCTTACTGAAGCTCAAAAAATGTATAACCAGATAGAGATTAGTGTCGATTATTGATAACCCGGAATCTAATAGTGCCAGGAGCGCATGGTCCGCACTTTCAAGACGTCTTTATCGCTATGCCTATATTTTTAGTGACATATCACTCGACGCCAGACAATACAGGTGTATCGTCAGCAGAATAGTTGCATGATCGAATCCATAGAGATATATTCCGTACAGTGAAAGAGTGGCAGTTGCAGGAGATGTCAGAACCAGCTTCGAACTCGAGAAAGGAACCAGATACCACAAAAGATGAAGCATGGAGCAGTCAATGGTAACTCTTTTTTTTTCTATAACCATTTATCAACTCAAATTAGAGAAAAGACACATTAACAATTACCTCGCTCGATGTCCACAAATGACTCTTTGGTTTTGTTAAAATCTGCTGCGGAGGAACCGATTGATTTATCGACTCCTCAAGTTTCTTCATTACTTCAGCAAGTTATGACACTGTAATTGCCGCTGAAATAAGTACTCGTACGAATTTAACACTTTTCCTGTAGGTGAAGTCTGTAAGACTCGATGTGGTGATGCTTCTCAAGCGATGAGACTTTATTGTTGACGGTCAAATTGATATTATGAAATTTTATAAAAAATGTGCCAGTCTGCGGAATCTGCTTCTAGAGTTCCTTTAAAGTCGTTGAGGAGAATTATTCCAGGTGAGATTTCTTGGACCGTTATTATGCGTTGACTGGTTATGACATTGCAAGAAACTCTGGGACTTTTGAGTAAATTTGGTATACGAATACATATGAAATTTGTTTATGGTAACAATACTATTGCTTTTACATATTGAAAGATAGTTATACGAGGGCTGTTTGATGAATACCCGGATTAGAAACGACAACGCAACTTTTTTTGGTTTTGACAATTTATATTTCTTTGGTCTCTGGTGTATACCAATGAAACCATGTCTCATCGACGGTCACGAAACGACGCAAAGACTTTTCCGGATTTTGATTAAACAGGGCCAAGCACGTCCTTGAAGTGGTCTCACGATTGCGCTTGTTCTCCGGTTTGAGCAAACGCGGCAAATATCGCGCGGACAACTTTCTCATACCCAAAATCTCGTCCAGTATATAGCTTACTCTTTCAATTGACATTCCTGTCTCCTGCTAATCTCAGCCAAATCGCAAATTTTCACTCCGCCAATACGAGATCATGGATTTTGTTCGCGGTTTCCTCTGTGGTTACCGTTTTTGGGCGCGGTTCATCAAAAACCGACATGCGGCTACGGCGAAACTCTGGAAACGAATGGAAAATGGTTGTACAAAAAAGTGAATGGGTCAAACAAGAATCGGATCACGCAGCGATACTACTCTTTTTCCATGGTCACAAAAAACAGTAACACGATATTTTTAAATGGGTGTCAAAACAAGGCTAAGTGTCGAATTGTCACCGAATTTGGCTCAGTAGCGCCACCTATCTTATAATCTAGGTATTCATCACACAGCTCTTATAAGTTTTACAATTTCTTATCATTCCAAATATTTATTCTTTATCTCCACTTACTGTTTCGAATTTTAATTCGGTAAAGATGGATTTTCTTTTAACAGATTTTAATTATACCTTCTCGTATGTCTTATCGCTAGTAATAGGAATATGGATAATATGAAGGATTGAAGTAGGATTTCTTTAATACTTGAGAGTCTCGAAAGCCGTCCCGAAAGTCCTGTAGCCATTAAGGTCACGTTCAAACATATCGAGAGCCCTATTTCTCTATGGTTGAATCATATTATTCAATGAGTCCAAAAAAAAGAGTCTTTCTTATCTGCATAATGCAAGGAGAGACATCTGAAGGTCTTTTTCCAGTTAAAGGGCGTATTGTATGATTCTAATACAATATCATCCTATTCGGTTATTTTGTTCTTTATGATGCTAAGACTACCGTAGTGTTTAGGAGCTTCCTTTAGGTTCTCATGGATAGAGAGTATTCTATCGACACTCTTTCTCCAAACTATGAAGTTGTGAAACTATCTCTTCAACTTCTCGGGTACGGCTATTTAGAGTAAATGCGTTTTGAAAATTGTATGAAGTTGAAGGATAAGGAGCATAAGTTGGTACGAGGTGTTGGTTACCGCATTGATGACGGGTGATCTTATTCGAATATTTGAATTCATTTTCTATCTTTAATTGTTCGAGGGTAAAAAACGTAAAAAGAGGTGACTCAATATATAGAAGAATTGTTAGCAATTCTATATGTGGGCTAACATATAGATGTTGTAACTTGAATCAAATCCATATGGTTTATAGTAGTACTATCCTTCAAACGACACGTGCATAAATCTGACATCTGTCGGACATTTGGTTGGCATTATTATAGACAAAAATACTGTTCAAACCGAAGCTTGGCTTGATAAACATTATAAGGACTCAATCAACCAATGAGAAGTGCTTTACCAAATTTACACGGGGCGAAATGAGCACCGAAGACGATGCACGCAGAGGACGCCCGAAAAAGGCTGTAACGCGGGAAAAGTGATAAAGGTACACAGAATAACTATGAATTACCGTAAAGTGAAGTTTATCGAGATAGCTGAGACTCTGAAGATATCAAAAGAGCGGGTTAGACATACCGTGCATGAACATTTGGACATGCGAAAGCCGTGTGAAAAGTTGGCCCGCGCGATAAAAAACAACGTGTCGGTGATAGCAAAATTGCATGAATAATGAGGCTAGCAAATTGTTTCCCCATCCACCGTATTCTCCAGATCTGGCCCCCAGTGATTTTTTTCCTGTTTGCAGACTTCAGAAGTATGCTCACTGGAAAAAAATTCAGTGAAATTCAGTGGAAAAGTAATCGCTGAAACTAAAGCTTATTTTGAGGCTAAAGAGAAAACGTATTAGAAAAATGGTATCGAAAACTTACATGATCGTTACAATTGTTATATTGCCCCCGAAGGCAACTACTTTGAATAATAAAATCTAATTTTACCAAAACAAAATGTTTTACTATATTAGCGTACGAACTTTTCTACCGACCTTTTACTTCTTGATTTTTAAACTTTCATAACTTTCTGCCGATCCCAGGCTATTCAACGGCTTGCGCTTTGAACTCCGGATATTAAAGAATTGTTTTTCAATTACCCGAAAAGTTAAAAACTATATTTTTTCTTTCGACTTCAATGCTATAAACAATATAATCAGGGTAATTTTAAGTTATTCAAACTAACTAGCTTCATCACCCCATATCTTCCTAGGTTATGTATTAACAAGTGGTATAGGTGCATATGACACTAATTCTATACTATAGAATGCATCTTATTTATTCTTCTTGCATTATGTACAACATGAACAACTGTTTTTCATGTTAGGCATATACTACATATACTATATATTGCATATATTTATTTTTGGCGAGACTGTAAACTTGATGATGATTCTAATAATGACTGACTAAACTCAATATTTTGTTGCAGAATAGTAAATAGAATAAATATGTATGAGCACATAAGAACATATGATTGAAATGTTAGAACAGGATACTTATGAAGATCTTACAATTTTTCCCCTGAAACTAAAGTTGCATAAAGGTTTTCTGTAAAAATAAATCACTTAGACTACAATATAGCATCCTGTTATTTCCCTCCGAGATATAGGATGGCAAACAACTACCTTGATCGGCTCTTCTGCCAACTTGGGTCAAATTTTATCCTCAGTGCGACTTCAACATGAAACATACGTATTGGAGCTCAAGATGCATCTTAACAAAAGGCACACTACTCTACAATGCAAGTATTAAACGTGGTTTGGACCTCTTTTCGACAGGTAAACCAACATATTGGCTCACTGCCACAAATAAAATTCCCGATCTGTCGATTTTTTTTATTGCAAAAGGGGTACCTATATACCTCACGAATACTGTACAACGCTATGACCTCTGCTCATATCATTCACTAGTAGTTTTAAAAATCTGCAGGAGCATTGCTTAAATTGAAAAAGAACCTAGATTGTTGAATAAGGAAACGAACTGGGACGGCTATAGAAAAAACTACAAAAACATTGTCCCATTGAGAAAGAAAACAAAATCGATAAGTTCGTGGTAGCTATTCAAAGGGCTGTGTCTAATTTTTTTTATACGAAAACGGTTACGAAATAAAATGCAAATATACTCGCCCTGACATCGAGGATCTTCTACGTGACAAAAGGAAAGCACAAAAGAGGTTTAAAAAATCACCTGCGATTCTATACAAATCCTATTTCAAATAAACTAATGCAAATGCCGCAGATTTCAGGAACCGTGAAACATCACATTACCTTTCGCTCTGGAAAGCCATGAAGTCTACCAAGACGAGTGGGAAAAAGTAGACTTAGAGTAAGCAAATTTATTTACCGAGCACTTGGAAGAAACTTTCCAACCGTTCGAAGGACGACAATTTACTAAAGATCACGATGTCAGCACAGGGCCTGACAATTATACGAGGGCGGTCCCAGAAGTACTTAGCCTGACCAAGACATGGCGATATTTGTTTGAAAATATCACTATATTGGAAAGTACGCAGTCTATAAAGCATATGTTTCAAGTTTGAAAGCGCCACTTTGTTTAGTATTTGTTTGGTAGCCATCAATAATGAACGTTGTTACTGAATTTGTGAAAATGGAAAAAAGATGTCATCTTTATGTAATACAATACTTTTATGTGAAAGGTCTCAGCCCAACCAATATAAAAGCTGAACTTAATTCTACTTTAGGCGAGTCTGCCCCTTCGTTTACAACAGTAAAATTGTGGGTTCATGAGCTTAAACGAGGCCGTAAGAGCCGCCAAGACGAGCGTCGCAGTGGTCGACCAAATGTACCAAAGTGTATAGAGCTGAAAGGCGATTATGTTGAAAAATAAATAAATTTTTTCCCACAATTTTTGTGTTTTCTTTATTGGGTCGGATACTTCTGGGACCGCCATCGTAGAATAAAATACGTATCACTGAGCGAGCTTTGGCAAATAATAGCAAAAAAATAAGAAAACTACAGTATACGATCTGATTACGAGCGAAATTCTAAAAGATTTTGGTAGTTAAGCTACTTCCTATAATAAATACTTCAATAAGACTTTTTTGCTTAAACGGGTGAAACGTATATATAAGTGAAGAGAGACGACTAATTCTGGATCACCATTTCGGCTTTAAGGTCAAGCATTCCACAATAGATCAGGTATATTGGATGACAAATAAAATTGAAAAAGCAAATATGTTCTAGTGTTTTTCTCGATGTGTCGTAAGCCTTCCTCAAGGTATGGCACTAGGGCCTGAAGTATAAGCTAAGGCAAATCTTAACTGACAGATTAGGCAAAATAGTTATTTCATATCATATCTTAGTATAAGGCATGGGTCTGAATACTTGGAATTCAAATAAATCCACACTGGTGTGCCACAAGGATGTGGTCTTGGTCCGTACTTATTCCTACTATACACAACAGATATACATCAGGATTAAGAGACAGTAGTAGCCACGTTCGCGGACGATACGGCTATTCTCGCTACAGGCCAAACGGTAGGATCTTCCACGATAAAACTCCAACGTGCTCTAAACAAGTTGTTTGAGTGGACGGAGATCTGGAGAATCGTGCTAACCGAGACCAAGTCGACTCATGTCAGTTTTACTAATAAAAAGGAAGATACTTAATGTTAAGTAATTAATTCTATAAAAAAAAATCCGTATGCAAACCTGTCAAAATATTAAGGAACAACTCTAGACGCAAAGTGAAGTGAAAATCGCACGTTAAAAAGAAACCTCAAGAACTCGATATTAGACTTAGAAAAATGTGTTAGCCTGTTCCAAACTAAGCTTATAAAACAAACTGCTTTTATATAGAATGATTCATCGTCAAGTTTGATTTTCAATTGGCTTTTTTTGACAGATCACGGGTGAGTCCAATCAAACTGCTTTGTCATTTTTGTTCAATATCGTTTAGCAAGCTATAACGGAAAGACTACCACCACAACGCTGTATTACGAAAATCATCGTTCTGTGAGAAATGTTTTTCTTGCGATTCGAGGAACTTACGGTGCGCATAATCGATCTACTGAAACCACAATTGCCAATACCATTCGCAAATTTGAGTCACAGTTTACATAAGTGGATGATACATGACCGGTTAGATTACATTCAGCACGTAGCGAAGAGACTATAGCAGCTGAAACTGAGAGTGTACGCGAAGACCATGACTAATCGATTCGTCATCGTTCTTAGCAGCTTGGCTTGGCGTAATCGACAACTTGGCGTATTTTACGTGAGGATCTCTGCCTAAAAGTGTACAAAAATCAACTTGTGCAAGAATTGAATTCAGGCGACTTGAATCATATTTTCAGAAAATCCGTTATTTTATCGTGAAATTTTGTTCAGTGATGAAAATTTCTGGCTCAGTGGATAAGTTTAAAAACAAAATTGCCGTATTTGAGCTGATGAGCAACACGAAGAGTACCAAAAGCTGTATTTACATCCATTAAAAAAAAAACGGTATGGTGTGATTTATAGGCTGGTGGATTCATTGGTCCATATTTCTTCAAAAATGAGGAAAATCAGGATGTAACCGTCAATGGTAATCGTTATTGCGCCATGTTAACCAACTGTGTGCTTCCTGAAGTTCAAGCACATGGTCTTGTTGAGCTCTGGTTTCAACAAGACTACGCCACGAGGCACACAGCGTGTGAAACCATTGACTTGTTGAGATATCATTTTGGTAGGCGCTTAATTTTAGGTTTTTCTACGGTAAATTGGTCGCCTAGATCTTACGATATCACGCCTTTGGACTATTTTCTCTGGGAATATGTAAAGTCTCAGATCTTCAGGAATAAGCTAGCTACGATTGACGCTATGGAAGCCAACATTACTCGTGCTATCCGCGAAATACCAGTCGCTATGCTCAAACGAGTCGCTCAAAATTGGACCTTCCGAATGGACCACCTCAGACGTAGTCGTGGCCAACATTTATATGATATTTTCAACAAGTAAATGCCATGAATTGTTCTTTAAAGTGATAATAAAAATTTTAAGTTCACTTTCAAATTTACATGTGTTTTATTTTATATTATACCATAAATCAAACCTCACGATGTATCACCCTATATAAGCAAGTGCTTAAGCCATGTTGGACGTATGGTATACAACTTTGGGGTTGTACCAAGCCAAGTAACGTATTTATTTTACAAAAGTTTCAGAACAAAGCGTTTAGAGCAATCGTGAATGGTCCATGGTATCTAAGGAATAGATATATTCACCAAGGATTTGCTACCGTAAAAGACGAAGTAGCAAGCTCTGCTCGAAGTCTCCGTATTCGTCACGTGCATCACATCAACCTAGAAATAATCCGGACATTGTGCCTTCGCTGGAAGGCTACCTAAAATAACGTGAACATTTTACAGAAGATGGAACTACTTATTAAGGAAGACTCAGACTCAGTCGTAGTCTGGAAGAAAATGGAAGGTTTGAAGTGAGTGGGAATCTCACACTACCATGAGCCCATGCTTATTATGGGCGCTACTATGCTACTGTGGTTGACAGCAGGTGTTTGTTCTTATGTGTCTGCTATGATGATGTAATGGTGCTCTTATAAGTGGGTGTTTATGTTGCCTATGAAGGTTTTTCCCTACCCAGGGAAAAAAAGTAAAATAAAGGTTCGATTGAAATATATTATATATTATATTATATTTCTTTAAATTCTCGGTAAAGATATAAGCGACCCTATCTGAAGTTAAAATATATTGTACAATACAATAAGAAGTTTCATTTACGCCAGGTCACGAATATGATGTATTTTAATGTCTATATGTCTATTAGTTTTGTTATAAAAAAAACGGCTTTCAAACTAAATGCTGGGGACTGATGTTGTCACCATAAAGCTTTGTAAGGCCTCCTACTAAGCACCCAAAACCCATTTTTTCCAAAAAATTTCTTAAATATGCCACATACTCTGCTTCAGTGGTGCTTAGTGCGACGGTTTGTTGCTTCTTATTCTCCTAGTTAAAAGCGGCTCCCACTTAAAAAACGCAAAAGCAGTAAATGACTTCCTATCATCGCTTCTCCCCGCCCAATCAGCACCGAAAAAACCTTAAGTATTGTTCATGTTTTGTCCTGGGAAAAAATCAATTTTAAGTTTATTGTTGATTTAAGTTTGCTTAAAATATCTTTCGTAGTGTTCAAATGTTTGAAGTGTGAGTTAATATTTAACTACGTCAATATGCATTATAAGTGCATTACATCTAACCAAATACATGAACGATCCAATGATATATTGATATTCCTTTATCACACTTTGTTGAATGATCACATTTGGTAAATCTGCTACCTGGGTGTAATAGTGTTGCATAGAGTCTTCATGTCACCATCGCAAATTCATCCACCACATGCTTAATGTTCCTTTCTTCCTTTCAAATCTCAATACCAAGAAAATGCCCTGCTGGTGCTACCACGACATCAAATTCCAAACTAATATTTTCAAACTCTTTTAAAAATGTTTTACCCTATCCAGTAGATTCTGATCGGAACTTGCCAACGGTATAACGCTTTCGTGTTTACATATTTACATATTTTACAGAAGAATAATATGGTGCATGGATTTCATCCCATTAAAATCGGATTGACAATTTTTTGAATGTGCAGTATGTATAAAAGGCAAAATTCGTGCGAAACCATTTGCGTGGAACCTTTATCGAAGAAGTAAGACTATTCTTGAAATTATTCATAGTGCTCTTTGTGGTCTCATGCGTATATCACTGGATGGTTCGAAATATTTTTTAACGTTTATTGTTGATTTTAGTCGAATTCGAATTTTTGAAAGATAAAAGTAATGCATTTCAAACTTTCGAAAATTCAAAGCACTAGTAAAACGACAAACTAATAAGCAAATTATAAATTGGCGGACAGATAATGACCGTGAGTATACTAACAAAGATTTTGATTTATTTTTGGGACAGGAGGGCGTCCCACAATCACCGCCGCAGACGAAAAATATAAGTTCCTGAGGTCTTTTAAGTCGAAAAACTTAAGAGATAATTTTCTCGTTTTCGCTTCCTTTTTGACCTATAACGGTTTTTATGATTTTTGGCCTAGTTTCTTTCAACTGCCGATTACTTTGCCAAACTGCCGCTGATGCTTGATTTTTTTATTTACATAACCGCGGTTAGCAGTTTTTACCGGCCTTACAACTTCTATGCGGAGAACGGCTTTCCCGCAATTTATTTTCAAACCCATTTTTTGGTATTTGTTTTTTATTATGAAAGCCCAGTTTATTTTCTTAAGAATGTGTTACAGAATAGTAGAGCGATTAAGTATATAAAGGGTGAGCCAACCGATGGTGTGGATGTTGGTTGTCAATTACTGTCTTTTATTAAATTCAATGTGGTAAATCTTTTTGACAGATGTCATAAGTCTTTGGCAGTTTTAGTTATGGAGTAGTTAAATACCCAAAAATACATTTTTGTTATTCAATATATAGTCAATAAATTCCATTCGATACCTATTTGAGGATGCCGTCTTTATTTTCTCATATGGGGAAGGATGTTGATAGTTGAACAGGATCTCTGACAGCAAAATTAAAATGCGGAACTGGAGGAAATTGTCGAGGGTCGTTCAAAGTAAGCGTTTTGAGAATTCTGACAGTCTGTCAAATTGGAGGTTATTGGAAACAAAATTTAACTTTCTTTTACTTACGGAGTCACAGTTGGAAATATTTCACAACCATAGACTAACCTTTCCGTGACTAAGGTTTTTGGCAGTATCATACTCATTCTAATGGGAGTGAATTATTGAGTCGTCCATAAGGTCTTTACGATACCGTAAGTATACCACAACGCTGGTAACATGGTTATCTCAAGTTAACTCACGATTAAATACAACACCAAACCTACTGACTGTTTCAACATTCACTATGGGGGCATTATTTAATATGACAGGAGGAAAATACGAATGTTCGCTAAGCCCAAAATGACAGCTCTAACGCTCTTGTATGCCATCAGCAAATAAATGCAGTGAGCAGTGTTTAATAATGGTGGCCATTTCGTTCACATATTATAATAAAAGCAGGGGTTCCAGAATAGATTCTTGTGCGACCCCTCAAGAGATTATAAGTAAATTTGATAAGTTCTTACTGAATTCGACTGCGGCCTGCGACCTGTTAAGTAACAATGAGTGAGCTTTACAGAACATAATGAGAAACTAGAAAATCATTTCAGCTTCTCACAGAGAATGATGTGATATATTGTGTCAAATACCTTATAGAAACGTAAAAGAATATGAAAAGATACTTTATCTCCATCCATGGCCTGTCGTACTCGTATATCTTCACTACCACTTTTTAGGAAGGCTGTAATTCAACTATCTTTTGTAAAAACCAGACTATATATAGGCATTCATGATGCAGAAGTGAATGGCAGTGCCACGCTCGCAATTGCTCGGCTTCAGTTCGTCGCATTCGATTGGCTCTTGCCACTTCCCCGTGCACCTCAACTCACTTACCCTTTTATCTCTTGCCGAAATTATAAAAAGAGGAAAACTTGTAAAGTCTGGAAAAAGCTACGTTACTGTACGGACGGACTTAAAAGAAAGGAGGAGATTTCGATAAAAAAGAAAAAAAAAGAAGAAAGAAAAAGGAAGATCACATTTGTGTGCCATCACCACTGTGCAAGCTTGGGACATTCGCGCATAAAACTAACTAATTTTACGCTAACTTAAACCCTAAATACTGAATTAAATTGAATGAATTAAAATTAAACATTACTTAACCCTGTGTATCCTACCCCGGGTAATACGCCCCAGGATCACACAGCAACGACAGATCGTTACGACCTGAGGATGGCCAACCCACTCTTATGGCACTTAAACGCGACCATTTTCTACCATTTTGGCCAAAACTGTAAATGGTAGCCCCTTGATGAAGTTTCTCCCAGTGGCCACCTGTAGAAAAAGGAATTAGCGAAAGTCCGTTACGTCATTTCTTGTCATGTCGTCATCGTTTGTGCGTCACGTTATATCAAAGTTGGCCCCATCGAAGGACGTTCGGTTCGCCCATCCACACACCACTAGCGCTAAATTTAGGCCTTCATGGAAGAGTGAAAAAAAAACGATTTAACATCACTATACAATCCTTTACTTTACTAAAAAAAAATTTACAAATGGAATACTATGAACTAATAGCGAACGTTGTATTTTATTTTATTTTTAAACTTTTTATTTAAAGCTTAGTCGCTACTCTCTTCCTTCTCGTCCTGGCGCCAGCACTTTGAAGAATCCTTTTACTGTATGAAATATGAGAAAAAAAAATGTACAACTTCCTATTTTTTTTTGTCCCTCGAAGCACCTCTCTTTCACAAAAAAAAATCGAGAACTCGATACTCGAACTCGTACACCATATGTCGTATCGAAAAAAACTGTTCCAAGAACTCTCGAATCCCAAAAAATAGACTCAAAAAAAGGAATGCTACGACCTTGCACGCCGATGTTTCGAACCAAACAAAAAAAAAACTTAACTCCCAAATCCAACAACGACTGCCGTGCAATCGACCTTGTCGCTATCTCACCATACACCCCAAAAAAAAAAAACCTATCTGCTGGTCCGATCAACTGACCAAAAGCCGCAAAGCCTATTGACTTATCTAATTGGTCTTGTTCCCTTAAAAAAATCCCTTTCTTTCCATACTTCGCTTCATATAAACTATGCTTACTCTAGGATCTCTCTCGAAAAAAAGAGTTTCTGCCTAAGTCAACTTTCTCATCACGGTACATAACGTACACATAAACATTCATATCTAAAGTATTCCCACACGATATGTAACTTTTAGCAAGGCTTTCCAGCTCTTCCACCAGAGTTCGAACTACTCAACACTCTCTAGGACAAAAGAGACAAATACACCATAGAAATTAGAGCACAGAAAGAGAGGGAGCTTGCGAAGAAAGTGGAATGAGGTTCTGTGGTGGGTTGGAAAAAGAGAGATAAGAAGGGCCAATTGAATTATTGGGAAGGGAAGATGTGTTTTAAAGAAGGAATCAATTCATTGGGCTTGGAACAGTGATACAAATATGAACACCAGAGATAGATGCATTTATTACTAATTTTTTTGTTTAAAAGGCTGACGCTGCAAAGGGTTATGATTTTGCAGAACGTATCGCCATTACCACTTGATTCCTAAGTGAATGGTATATTCTGATATTCGTCTAATCTAAAACATTTCCATCGGTCATAAGCTTGGTAGCGTTGTTTTATTAATGAGCGAATTTGAGGAAAAAACCGTGAGTTAATTTTGGGAACATGAGTTTTTCTAATTAGTATAATACAATTAGAAAATACTGACAATACTGACATCAATTGTTTATGTGTTCTGTTAATTGCAGTACTTTATGCAGCAAGAGCTCGTTTTGATGTGACAAAATTTCCCGCATATAAATCAGTGCAACAGAAGGAAAGCCAGTATCACGCAAATATAGTTGACTGTTGGTTTTCCTACTGTACTGCGAGATTGATGTTAGAACAAAGTTTCTTTCGTAAGCTAAACTGAACTTGATCATGATGGCAGAGTCTTCTGAATTTGTTTTTGGGCGAGTGCGAAAAATCGCAAAATAACAAGTTTAAACTTGATGTCTACTTTCCCAAGCCTATTATTTTTTTCAAATTTCTTAGAAAATTGTATAAATAGACTCCAAAATGATTTTTATGACTTGTAGTTTTTTATCGAAATATTAACGTTTCATAAATAGATCTTTTATTGACAGATTCTATGCATAAACACGCAAAGCATTATTTTTCAAAACGAACATTTAACATGGGAACTACTCAAAAACAAACCTAAGGCAAGTAAGCAGACATTTCATTCCAAGCGCTGCTGGTCTCTGAAGAGTTTTACAACCAGAAAGTATTTATCTACTCGTATCTGGGTTCCTGTTTTTTCTAAAATGCAATTATAGAACTCCAAAAGATTTTCTGAGTCCCTGAGTAATGAAATGTTTAACTTCGCAGATAAGGATTCTGCTTGGATAAAAATATTTGTTTACATGCGTGAAGCTGGTACTTGGATGTTTTCTGACGTCGTTCTTTTGAGCTACTATCGCAGAAGCTATCGCCTGCCAAAATTTGGTGACAATCCGAGGCTTAGTTTTGCTTTGATAAAACATCGTGCAGTATCGTGATTCGATTCTTGTTTCTGAGTGGCAAAATGTGCAAGGAAATAAACCCATTCTCGATGGTGTACATGGGACTCATTAACCTTCCCGTACAACTGTTTACCATTGGTTCGCAGAGCTTCGCCTTGGCCGCACGTCGGTTTTTGATGAACCGCACCCAGTTGATCCAAAAAGGGTTGCCACAGAGGAAACCGTGAACAAAATCTGCGATGTCGTATTGGCGGACCGCCGAGTGAAAATTCGCGAGTTGGCTGAGATATCATGCATCAAATCTACTGCACGAGATTTTTGGCATGAGAAAGCTTTCCACGCGGTGGGTGCCGCGTTAGCTCACACCGGAGAACAGATGCAATCGCGAGACCACTTCAAAGACGTGCTTGGCACTGTCTTATCGAAATCCGGATGAGTTTTTGCGTCGTTTCATGACCGTCGATCAGACATGGATTCATTAGTATACAACAGAGACCAAAGAGCAATCGAAATAATGAGTTTTACCCGGTGATCGTGCTCCAAAGTTGAAGACGCGCGAGGTGTGGTGTACTTGGAGAAGGGAAAAACGATCACAGAAGCAGACCACATAGATTTATTGTGACGATTTTATGCCGATTTAAGGAAAAAACACTACATTTGGCGAAAACAAAAGTGCTCTTCCACCGGCTCACACCTCAGCAGTCGCTATAGCCAAATTGGTCAAATTGCACTACGAATTACTTCCCCATCCTCCGTATTTTTTTTTCTTTTTTTTTTGTCTCCGTAAAAAAGTACGGGCCGGACATCGCCGCCGCGTAGGAGTCGTACTATACAGAGGGGTTAAAAAAGTTGCAGCACCGCTGGGAAAAGTGTATCGAGTTGAAAAGAGGTTATATTGAAAAATAAATTGTCAAAACCTAAAACAGTTGTATTATCATTTCTTATCCGGGTATTCATCAAAAAGCCCTCGTAAGGTAAACTAAATTTTGGAAGAAAAACAACCGCGACAAAGTTAAAAGTTTGAACTGAATAATTTATGATTAAATTAGGTACTCTTATTTTATCTTTCTTTAATTTAATGAAAAACAAAGATTCTCATTTGAATCAATGATATCCGTCAGTCATATTTGAATCAATCAATATTCAGCATCCCATGATGCTGAATTCATGTGTACTAATTTTTTTTTTTTATTATTTTATACAGTTTAGTGCAAAAATGTTATGAGCAAAAAATATCGTTTGGTTAAAAAAAAATTGAATTTATTTTATTTTTTACTTTGATATTAAAACTTTGTCTTGAGCGGAGAAAGCAGCCAGCACATACATATATACCATTGTATGATTTTTTAAACAAAAAGCTGCTGTACTACATATGGTATTGTCATTAGAATAATAAATGTGTTCAAAATTTCAAGTCACAATTCCATTGGTCAATGTTAATGTTAATATTAATGAGCAATTAAGTTAATAAAGAAAATCTTTTATAAGTAAAAATAATGCTCGTTCGTACAAAAAAAAATTATTTTTGCCATTTATATAATAAAGTTATGAAATTAATATTTATACTATGTGAATAAAAAGTAATGTAAATAAAAAAATTGGCCTCACTTGAATGATAACATTTTAATAGTACGATATGGCAAAATGATTATGTACACTGATGTGTACACAATATACATAGATATGGTAGGTATACCTTATCATTCAATATTCCTTTAATATATGTGGCTTACTGATAGTTATATTTCGAGTATAAGGCGAAAATATAATAGTTTAGTTCACTCTAAGAAAAAACTAAACTTAATCAGTGTCCTTATACAAAGAACAAAAAGTGTACATCTGTGTAACAAAAATAAATAAATGTTATATAAATAGATTTAATATATATACAATACACACAAACATATAAATTAAATTTTTTGTTGCCACTACCCGATATCGTTATTAAAAGATGTGAACAGAGTTAAATGTTACTACCATAAGGATATGACAGGAATTGTTATAAATCTTATTAAATTTATGGAGAAATCAATTTCAAACCTAAGAGTTACAATTTTTGCTAATCCACCTAATGAAAAACACATTTGATATTTTATAATATCAGATTTAGTACGCTTTTTATACATACCCAATACAAAAAAGAAAAAAATGATGCTACATATATAACACAAGAGAACACATGTTTTTTTTTCATTTTATGAGATATACTTTTAAAATTAAAATTGAAATTACGAAAATTTTTTCTCGTATATAGTTTATTGTTTACATCGTTTTCTTTTCTTTAACCTTGCATGAGTTGTGTTTTCGGATATTTAAAATACATAATAAATATGTAGCCACACTCATGTACATATCTACATACGGATTTTATAGTGGTAAAGTTGTAAAAAGCCTAAAGCAAATTGAGCTTTGAAGTTGTGCCAAACTTAAAGCATAAAAAATTTATATACCTTTTCATAAATATAAATGAACTCGCATCATTTCCTCTTTTTCCATGCAATCAAATTAATTTTGAGCTAAAATTTCATCAATTTTTATTGACTAAGTTAGCATATAATATATTTTTCTCAACTTTTACACACAAGTTAAACGAATATAGTGCTCAACTTATTGTAGCTTCATTACAACTAACTTGGATTTAATACGGATTCGATTCAAATGGAACCAAATACAGTTTAACCGAAAAACAGCTTTAATGGTGAAAACAGACTAGGACAGCTACAGAGCTAATGATTTACAGCAAGTTAAATTTATTACCAACGGAAAAATCACAGAAACTGTTACATTAAACCACAGACAAAAGAAATATACAGATATAGAATATGGTGTACATCGAGTTTAATTCTGTTGTTTTATGTATACTTTTTTTTTATATTGCTGTTCAACTAATTGGACAAAACCCGGTGTGTCACAGTAAGAGCTTGGTACTGTAGCTGTTTTACAAGTATCGTCCTGCAAAAGTGACTCTTCAGCGCTTCTACTCACAATCGTACACCAGTCAACAGCAAGTAATTCATCAATGTTTTTTACAATTAGCGAATTTTGATGTAAATAGTAGTTTGAGTGAAATAATTTTGGCAATTATTCATTGAAACTCGAAAACATTAGAATTTCTTTTATTTGCATTTCGAAAACATGTAAAACATGTGAAAAAAATTTCCAAGAGGGTCTTGACTCATTTTGTCTAAGTAAAAATAAAAAAAATCTTAGTAATCTGAGAAAAGATCATCAGCCAAAGAGAGAAAAGATGTGATGGTCATTACCATCACGTTAAGGCAATGAACTGTAGTTTTCTTGTAAAGTTGTAAGGCAGATAATAACTCTTTCATTTCAATTAAAAATTCTATATTCATGCTGTTTCTTACTAATGGTGGATGCCCATTTCAAATGTCAAACATTTTATCCATTTTTACAAAAAAATTGAAGTGGATTTGGCTTTACTCTCTACTTATTTTTTAAAAAAAAACCGAAGCTTCCAACATTGCTATTATGGCTGAAGAAACAATATATGAAAATACTTGTGTTGTTTAATCTACAGCCATTTTTTGAAAATTTGTAGGATCCATATGTGCTTGGCTGATTTTTGGACAAGATCAAGGAGCATATAATTCCCTTAATATGTCCCAACTGATAATATCTCAATTAGAAAGACAAAAGTCAGAAGATATCAAATTTGTTCTAATGGATTTTACTAAATGAGGTACATCAAAACAGAGATGGACCTTTTTCCCTTCGTAAGCGAAAGTGTTATTATTGGTACCTTGGTGACATGTAAGTGCTCGCACAGATAGCCCAACTTACGCACAAACATCTTAGCATTTGAAAATCTGTTCTTTTAATTCTAAACTGGACAGGATGTCGAACTCACAACATAATTTTAAATATATTCAAATTTGCAGCAGATTCCCCTTATCTAGAAAACACAAATAGTTTTTCCTCTTATTGGTTCCCTTTTCCCAATACCATAGTCAACAAAGCCATCAATTCTGTCCTTAAAATTAATATACTAGTTAGGGTGAAAAGTAACCTCCTTAACTGCCAGAATGCGCAGCTACTGCAAAAAAGGTTATGGTGCCTTGAAGTCCGTTCATATTTACACAGACATGCCAAATTTCAGTGCGGCACTGTCTTTAGTTTTGTTTTAACAGCTGATTGTTGTTGACGTGCTTGGCATCATGCTGAGTATGGACAAAAACGATTTTCGTTCTCTCATAAAACATTATTTTTTTAAGGGCAAAACGGCGAAGGAAACAAAACTCCGAGAGTTTCGCGGAGGCCGAAACTCCACTACCGATCAAGTCCGCAGCGGCAGGCCCTCCGATGCGGTTACAGAGGACAATGTCAAAAAAATACATGAAATAGTGTTGGCTGACCGGAAAGTGAAGGTGCGCGAGCTAGCAGATACCACAAAGATTAGTACTGAGCGCACACGTCATATTTTGGGCAATATTCTGCATATGAAAAAGTAATAATGCCGCTGGGTGTAGCGCATACTCACTCCTGACCTAAAACACGAACGCGAGAGCACTTCGAAAGAGTGTTTGGATTTGCTGATGCGGAATCGGGCGGACCGGCGCACAAGAGCATCGCAACCACGGCTAAAATCACTGACTTACGGCTCCAATTGCTGTCGCATCCACCGTATTCGCCTAATTTGGCTCCCTCGGACTATTATCTCTTCCCAAACCTCAAAAGATGGCTCATCAATAAAAAATTTAGCTAATGCGAGGAAATCATCGACGCCACGGAGGAGTATTTTGCAGACCTTCCGGAAAATTACTTTTCGGACGTGATCAAGAAGTTGGAAAATCGCTGGAATAAGTGTATCAAACTAAAAGGGAACTATATTGAATAAAATAAAAAAACATTTGAAATATTCCAAATCAAAAATTGTTTGTTTTAATTCAACAATTTCAGATTTATAATCTTGAACGTCTTTATCTTCAAAAATGTTTGTATATGGTGGTTTTTTCAAACCACCTGAAAAGGTTTCAAATTCTTCAAGACTTAAATCAATGGCAGACTCATTTTTTTGAAACATAGGTCTTATGATATAAGATATCAACCCCATTTGAAACATAATCAAGATTTAATGTTGAAACAGACCCCTTTTTTAGTTTCTGATTCAACACCAAATCTTTTTCAAAATGCATTTCATATATGTATGTACAATTTTTTTTGTATTTCCTCTTTTAAATTAATTTTTTTTTTTTAAAGAAGCTCTTTCTCCTGTGCTGGGAATTTAAAAATTCCTGCCTAAATGTTCTTGTTGCTTTGCAGCACAAGAACTTACGCAACACTTAACGTGGTACCCGTTTTGTTAAGTTTTAAACATTTTTCCTTCGACGAAGCTGAAGAGTACAAAAAAAAAAAACAGAATGCTTAAACCCACAAAAATTCTCAATTTGCATCCGGAACTATAACCATGCGCTATCAGAACTTGATTTGCACTGAAAACGAAAAATGAGTTATATTATATCCGTGGTATCCGTACAGGGGCGAAAAATTTAACACCTTAATGCTACATCGCAAGTGTGCTTGCGGATATGTGGATTGACACGACCGGAGATTCCCGGTGTCATAAACGGAAGCTACGGTAATGTAGCGGTAATGTTTAGAAATGGCTAATAAGAGGAAGCATATGTTAATATTGCATTTTCTTAAATATGGATTGTTTTGACTAAATAATAAGCTAAATAAAAAAGTTGTGTTAATATCATTGTAGTTGTTAGTATTCTGTTTCTGTCATGTCAGAGCTTTTAAAAGCTTTTCCTGTCGAAGCTCCTGTCGTTGTTGGTATTCTTATCAGTTTTTACTTTAAATCGCATGCAATCAAGTTTAAGAAATGTATGTATGTTCCATATTTACTTTCAAAAACGATGTTATTCAACATTATACACGTGCTACACATACCCTTTTCAGCAAAAATCTGCAGTACAGGGAAGTTAGGAATATTTGCTCTCACTCTGGTTAAAATGAAATACGTAAGCACTTCGGTCTTGAAACCTCTTATAGAGATA
Organism: Volucella inanis; assembly: GCA_907269105.1. NCBI lineage: Eukaryota > Metazoa > Arthropoda > Insecta > Diptera > Syrphidae > Volucella > Volucella inanis. The sequence continues at coordinate 90,248,623 of OU026153.1, read as the reverse complement.
CCATGATATGCATAGTTGTCGACAGGATTTTCTGCAAATTAGCACCACGGGGTTGCTATCTACATGTTTTTATGATATTAGGTTTTTCAAAAAAAAAAAAGAGTAATAAATTGCATAAGTTTAACTTATTATTTATTTTCATTTATTCTAGCAATCTTAAAGCAAAAGAAAACAAATCCAAAAAAAAAAAATTCATTGCTGCTATTGTTCTCATCATTTAAAGCTATAACAATTTCCTTTGTTACTGTTTCAGCCAAATCATCTACGCCCCACACATTGAGGTCCATTCAAAGCTAAGCAAACCACGAATACAAACAAGCGAATATTCGCAAATTAACGTATCATTTAGTCGTAGCGACCTGCAAATACAAATTGTCATTCATTTTGAACAGGAGAATCTTGAGGTTAAATTCATGTGATGTGAATTTGATGTCGTGATGGGAACCATCGAATGAATTCGAAAATCTATATTTAGTACCATAACTATTGAATTTCAAATATCGAATAGTTCTATTCATTCACACATTCATGCATTCCTTAGCGTTTTGGTTTTGATTACGGTCGGGGGAGGACTTATGAATTTTTTTCTTCGCTTTTGTCAAAAAAAAAAAAAAAAAAAAAAATCGCTCCGGGTAAAAGCATAAAAGAAAACAGAAATGAGAATTACGAAAAAAAATTAGTGTAGTGAAGAAAAAAAAAACATATTCCACAGTGCAAGTACCCTACCTCTCCCGCTCCTGGTCGTATATTAAGTTCTTTGCCGTTGCTGTATTTGTCATACGGCACGAGCAGTAACTGAGTGTATGTACCAACTGATGGATAGCGGGTTGCAAGTCTGAATTTTTTGTGTGTACTGCTCCGTATGCAGGATATAACACCTGCAACGCTTTGATTCGGTGAACCGACATCAAAATTTTCATTTCACAGCCTTGCTTAACATCGTCGGTGTTTTTTTTTTTTTTTTGTTAAAATGGTTCGCGAATTCAGAGTGGATATAGTAACTATCCACGGGCTAAGAAGTGATCACTTTTCTACGTACGTCCCTCTCACCCGAAAGACGTTGTATTGAGATCTTCCCTCCGGAAAACAACTTGACTCAGCTTGTAAATGAACCCACGCGAATACTAGATGTTGATAATTATACTTCCAACACCCTGTACTTATTTTTAACTTCTCACCCAGATAAGTATACTGAGTGATGTGCTCTCCACTCTAGGCTCGTCAGACTATTGTGTCATATAAGCTAACTTCTCGTACTCCGAACATACAGTTAGAGAAAAAATTGCTAAAATAACCGTATAGCAATACGAGAATGTCAATTGGTGCGGGTTTAACAGTGTCTTTAGGAATTTTAAATGGTCCTTGTAAAGTTTTCATTCTTCCTCATCCAATATCTATAAGGTCAGGAGATCTAGCAGGCCATTGAACTGGCTATATGACCAAGTTCCCCACAATTTAAGCATTTGTCGGATTTACTTGTTGAGATATTCGTTTTATACCCTGTCTTTTTTTCATTATCGTTTTTCGAAGCCAATTCTTTTTTGTTTCAATCGTTCGTAAATGCTGAATTTATTTTTAAGGTATTTTGTTGTCGTGGAACCTTGCTTATACAATATACAATCATCTACAATACTATGCCGTTAACCGCACATCAAAGTGATGCCGTACTTAAATCGATTTGCATCCCAGTGGACTGCATTTCTTGTAAATATCCTTTAATGTTTCATGGGACCGTTTGCCACGTTTTTGCAATTGTTTGTTGATTATGGTACTATTTACTTTATGGCGAAACTAGTCGTTTAATAGTTTTTTTTAATTTTTACTACGACTGTATAGTTTTTTGTGTTCGAACGAATTATAGGGCCGATCTATTTAAGAGTCTTTTGGCACAAATAAGATTTTCAGAATTGTTCCAATGTGCTAGATTACCAGAAAATTCTTTTAAACAATGTAATTCGCTCAATACTCAATTTTAAATTGTATCGTCACAAACTGTTCAACTGAATTTCAAAATTTAGATACGTATTCTGTCTGGTAACGTCTTCTTGTGTACGTACGCATGCTTGTGTCTGTGTAGTTGTCTGAGAAACTATTGTCACTACTGCACTCGTTATTCTTTTTTTCTTTTGTTATTGCACCAACTATCATCGTCGACGTTATCGTTATCGCCATCCGACGAATTTATTTCATACCCTCTTTCATTGGGATTTGTTCTATCCTTAAACGATCTTTGCTACTCGTCGTCGATTTTGCTGTTGCTTTCGTGTCTCATAAGCTCCAAAATCTTCACCGGGTATAAACTCACTTATTAAATGTTCGGTGGGTTTCAACGTTTGCCCTCGACTATTGGATTTTTTTGTCTTGCATAATTATTTGTGTAAACCAAGCATTGCACTTTGGGTAATTTTAAAATAATTTTTTTTTCAACTAATCAGAAACGTTTTTCTACCATTTTCCTATTTAAACGTAGGATTTTCTTTTTTATTTCGTTTTCTTCGTCTTCGCTCCTACTTATTAAGTGTTCAATACTTAACATCTTTTATTTGTTTATTATTATTTATTTGTTTTTAACTTAGTTAAAGATGTTGGCACTACAACATTTAAAAAAATACCCACGGGCCGACGTCCGTGGCGAACAACCAACCGTTTATTCAAATTAAACGCGGACTTAAAATAATACCTCGACTTTATTTTTGGATTCCCCAATTAGAACTGAACTTAAACTTTAACTTATCCTACTCCACACCTTCGTATCGTCGCATTTGGTGTATAGCGCGTGCAAGGGTTTTATGTTGCATCAGCAGTTCGAGTCATGGGAAACAATTGTTAGTTTCCGTCACAAGCTTCGTGTTACGGCGGCTTACGATGGGTGATGAAATACAATGTCCACAAGTACATGCATGAAGTCAAGATGACTTCTCATCTTTCGACTTGTGGAATCGTGACACGTTATCTCCTCCCCCTTTAAGAATCTACGTCCCGTAGATCCTGCTGATGTTGTGATGATCTGGAATGATGAGACTCCAGGCTTGACATTCGTATTGGCGGTATATAGAGCTTCCTATTAATTTTGTGCCAGACAGTCGCAGCTGCTCCAACAATTGCCAGGAAGATCGTTATATCCATGGCTGTAGATAGTTTAATCCTATTGGTAATGTTACTGAGTCGTTTAATGTTGCTTAGACTGATTCCATGGACGTATTCAATGTCAATTATGTCCGCTGTGGATATGTTGGTAAGTACTGATGGTAAGGCTTGAAGGGGTGTTGCCATGAAAATGGAAAATGTGCAGTTGTTAAGATGTACTATCTCGTTCTTAATTTAAATTATGTAAGTTCCAGATAAGTTCCTTTAATCTTTGATCGTGATTTGGACCTTAAAATTCGCAACGAAAATTGTGTCTTCCTTCAGAAGTTCAACAATTTCTACAGTATTGGTACGGTATATGCAGGATGCGTGTCGTCCTTTTAACAGTCAAGCAATACATTCATCTTCGTTGACTTTCTTCAGGGCATTTTGTTCACAGACGGTCAGATTACTTATAGGAAAGCATTTTGCGACAACACCATATGTCTCTTCGTGATTCACCAACATTCGGTCAAATGGTAGGTTGACTTGCCTTCCGTTGAAAATCGTTGCTCTTGTTATCAAGAAATTGTACTTGATCTTGCTCAGCTTAGACAGGACATACAGCAACATAGTGTCATTTGTAAAAACTGACGGGATCCCATACTGGAGCGCTTTGACTCCATTTGCATAGGGCAGAGTCTCGAGTTCGTTAATCACCCTGTTTACTTCTTCTCTGTCTAGTAGAAGTAGGCTCTTTGCCATTTGACACGCCCTCACCGCTTCATTGATTTCCTCTTTGAGGATCGAGATTTCATTAATTGCATCGAATCTAGCCTTGGTGGATGCCGCTACTTGATTTTTGGAATTTTCCTCAGCTATTGAAAGAACCCTCTCATTGATACTATACTGCTGGTAGTTTTATTCTTTCAGGTCTTGTTCACTTCGTTGAACTTTATCCCAGTCAGTTGCGTTTGGGCTTCCAGCCAACCATTTCCAGGCTGAGCCAATCCAGTTGATAGATCTCGTCCTCCTGGTTGTTCTTCCTTTTAGCAAGCTGATGCGTTCTCTGATCTGTGCCAGATGGTGTTCCGCTAAGTTTTTTGTTTCCTGCTTATGAATTTCACTGGTAACGAGGTCAGCCATTTTTTTTTTTCAGTATGTCTTCAAGCTTCTGTAGGTTGAACATGTGTATTAGCTTAAAATGCCCATCGATGATCCAGGCTTTACCATCCTTGATTGATGCGATTGACGAATGGTACTCGAAAATGTGGCACCCTTGCACTGCACTTGCTAGTAATATTCTGCGTAATATACAATTTTAAACAATTATGGCAAAGATTACAATAAACGTTTCAGTGAAACTGCACGTAAAAGTGGTACTGATTAAATTGTAAGGTTAAGATTTATAAATAAATTTACATTTTCAGAATATAACAATTCTACTCGGATTTTAGATTATACATATTTAATTAAATTAATATAGGATCATGTCCATACAATTCAATATACAAATTTTATTATGAAGAAATAAATTTAATTTACAATGTTGGTTGTATTTTATTTTAAAGGTTTTTCTTTCCTTTTTCTTTAACATTGAAATAGTTAAAATGTCAACTAAAGCTAATTTTTTAGCAATAGTTATATAAAATAAATTTTTATTTTATGGTGCGAAATTTGTGCTATGTGTGCTGGCGTAAAATCAATATATGTGCGTAATATTATTACGCGTGCGTAAGATTATTATTTTTGCGTAAGTGTGCTATTATGAGTTTCTAATTGTGCCTTGTGGATTTTTCGACCAGTGGTTGTGACCACTGTTACCTTATTATCCTTTTCCACTACCTCTTTCCGATAAAGTGGCTTATGCTTGCTTTGGATTCTCTTGTACGGGGTGTAAATTATACTACCTTTCTTGAACTTTTTAGGTGTGGATCTTTGGAATTTCGCAATTTATTGCCTAGTTCCTGTTTTTTACGCAGTCTAGCTCTAAGGTCGCTGCTAGCTTTAATTTGGAAGTTTACTAGATTCTGAAAGTTTATTCTGGAGATTCGGTTAAAAGTTCCCTTAAATTCAAGTCTTTGTATTCTGCCTTTAGACAGCGGTAAATTTCCAGGATTGTAGAGTGAAATATCTCAACCTGTCCATTTACTTCACCCCGGTTTACTGGTGTCTGATACCTTTGTATGTCCAGCATCTTCATAAAGTTCAATACAATAGGACTGAGGAAACTTCTTTCATTATCAGTCACTATCACTCTCGGAACGGTAAAGTAATGCAATACTTTCGCGAACCTGTTTCTTAAGTATAACAAGGACTTATTTTTTATATGAAAAAGCTTTGCAAATTTGGACAATTTGTCGATACAGCTCATAAACTTCTCGTTCTGGATCTCCATTATATGAATATGCAAGATTTCGCAAGGATACGAGGGCACAGGAATCTTCTGGAGTTGCGGAGTAACTGGATGTCTGTCATACTTATTTAAAAGGCCGATTTCACATGATTCATTCTTGGGAAATAGTACTTCTCTAAGATTTGTTCTTTGTTTTCCCTCGCATTCCTGTGTACTCACCTGTGTTCTTTGCTAATCAACAGCCAAATTCGCTCCTGGTTCCTAACGTCTTTCACTACTCTTTGTGTCAACCTAATCTTGTAATATTTAGAGGTTTCACGATATACCTCCTGCAAGAGTCCTATATAAGTTTCAGGTATTTTGATCCCATTGATGGTGTTAGAATTAAGATTGGATTTTAAAATCTCAATTAATTGCTCTTTTTCTAACTTTTCGAAGGCGAAATAATGTCTGAAGAAGCTCGGATGTGGCTGCTCTTTGATTTCCAGACCTTTCCCAATTTTTATAATGATTTGATTACGAAATACATTTAGTGGGACTTCCATATGTGGTATTAAATCTGAAGAGTCTTGCATTGCACTATGGACGGTCTCACTAGAAGAATCCGTTGATTCATTATCCGCTCCAATCGTTTTCGCACAGGAACCATTCTCTGCGGCTGTCACTGTTTGGGATTCTGCAGTGTTAGTACCAGAGCTACCTTCCTAGGCTAATTCCGTTAAGGAATCCCTTCAACATTTCTTTTTCATTGGTTGCATAATTCTTTTCGGTCTTATCAAGAGTCCTGGAGATATATGCAATTGGTCTATCATTTCCGCCCTCATCTTAAGATAAAAGTTCGAGGCGTCAGTCGTTAGATTAAATGGTTTTTGGAAATCAGGAAAGGCTTAGATTTCTGCAGATGTTAAGAGAATTTTCAAATCATTAAAATCTCTAAGTGCTTCATTATTTAAATTAATCGGAACACGAATGGATTCGTTCGCCTTAACTCGATCGTGCTCACCCCTTGTAAGATTAGTCAGAGGCTTCACTTTCTTCGTATAATCGCGAATAAATTTCCTATAATAAGATGTTAAACTTAGGAATGATTTGAGTTCTTTAAGATTCTCTGCGGGTTTGTTTTTTTGGACCCCATCAACCTTTTTAGTATCTGGCTTGATGCCGTCAGGAGTTATTTCGTACCCCAAGAACTCCACTTCAGTTTGCATGAAGTGTGTTTTTTTCAAGTTTACTTTTAGGTTTCTAAGTTGATCTCCTTCACTACTACCAAAGACGATTATGTCATCTATGTAGGCGTAACAAATTTTGGCAATATAAGGTTTTAGCACATCGTCTATCATACGTTGAAATATAGCAGGAGCATTTTTCAGCCCGAAGGGTAGTCTGAGAAATTCGTATTTGCCGTTAAAAGTTGAAAAGGCAGTCTTTGGAATGTCTGACGGTTTCATCGGTATTCGATGAAACCCAGAAGTTAGGTCGAGAGTTGTAAAGAATTTAGCTTTACCAAGACTGGCAAGAGTGGAATTAATGTCCGGGATAGGATATGTGTCTGCAATAGTTACCTTGTTCAATCTTTTATAGTCGATGACCGTTCGATATTGTTTTTCGCCATTTGGCTTTTTTTTTTGAAACAACCCAGATCGGTGAATTGTAAGGGCTTCTGGAAGGCCGAATCATGCCCTCTTTTTCCACCTCTCCTCTCAGACAGGCGGGATAGGGATAGCTTTTAGTATATATTGGTTCATCAGTGCTCGTTCTAATGTCGGCAAGGACGCAAGTGTCAACTACTACTCTCGCGTCGATGGGACCAAAAAGTGAATCGTATTTCTTTATTAGTTCATATAGTCTGGCTTTAACATATTCAGAGAATTTGGGATCTATTATTGGTATTTTAGTATTATGTTTAAGGGTCAATACATTTTCCTTCCTATCAATGAGTGCCTCCATTTCCTTCAACGTATCATCTCCTATGATACCGTCAAAGGAATTGACACCTGATAGGACATAAAATTTGACAAGAGTTTGATTATTTGCATATTTAAGAAACTTCGTTTACGTCCCTTCGACGTATTCAGAGATACGTAATTTACCACCGGCTGACTGGACACTAAAGGGTTTTTCTAGACTAATTGTTTGTTGTTTTATTCGATCGGTGATAAAATTTCTACCTTCATTTTTTCGTTAGGCTTGGACCTACACTCGTAGGGGGGCCATATTCACGAGGAGTGTGCCTCTGCCCACCGGCATGTCGTTGATAAGGGTGAAACTTCCTTGGTGGGACAGTAGGTCCCTCTTGAGAATAAAAAGTTTGGTTAATAGGAGAAGTAATCGTATTTGGGCCAGTATTGGCGTGGATTAAACGATTCCTAAAATTCAAATTCTGCATTTCGAGACATGCAGACTCCTTTACGTTATACGGGAGCCGGCTAATTTCCTTGAGATCGGCTTCCGTTTGAGGTAGGCAGAGTGACGTTGGCACTATGGTAGAGCTTCGTGATTCCTCCAAAAGGGCTAGACGATTTCCTAAGCTCCTTATTGTTTCTTCGGAGATAGGAGGTGATACTCTTCCATCTTCCAAAGCTTTCAACGGTGTTTCCATTGCTTTTAGCTGGACTAGCACGGTATTAATACCACCGGTAAGTTCGGTTACTGCGTTTTTCAGAGAATCCATTTTTGGCAAGCGATAAATAAAGATAAAAGGAATATAAATCTTACCTGTAATAAAGAGGTCGTGTGAACTCTTTGTCAGGGATGGTACAAGCACTAATTTTTATATTTTAATATTTCAATTTAATTAAGTAAGCTCCAAGCAAACTATTGGTTATAACGAGCACAGGCGCTGATTTTCAACAAATTACCTTTTTTGTTGGAACGCACTTACGCACAGTGAAATCACATGGATTTAAATATTTTTTTTTGAATCACGAAAATTAATAAATTTTTTTTTTATTCACAGCGCAATAACATCGATTGCATGATTTTTATTTATTTTATTTTATTTTATTTTTTTCAAAATTTCATAAAATTACTTTTCTTGTAATACACACGCAGCGTAGTTACAGGAATTTCAATTTCTTGCCTTTTTGCACAGCACAATTTTAACTTTAATATTAATCTTCTTTTTTTTATTATTATTGAATTATTTTATAATTTACGAACACTGGTCCATGGTTTAATTTTCTTTTTTCAATTGGTAAGATTTTCATTTTTGTGGCACACACGCAGCGTAGTTACAGGAATTTCAATTTCTTGCCTTTTTGCACAGCACAATTTTAACTTTAATATTAATCTTCTTTTTTTTATTATTATTGAATTATTTTATAATTTACGAACACTGGTCCATGGTTTAATTTTCTTTTTTCAATTGGTAAGATTTTCATTTTTGTGGCAAATATTGACACTGAATTTCGATGCACCGCGATCTGTAAGATAACCGAAAAGGAACAGATCATTTTTTTAAAAAAATAAGATGCACACAACCGACTTAAACCAGTGCTTCGCATAGGAGCCGGTCCTGAAGGGATCGTATTTGTCCTCTTTGGTAACTCGCTGCCTTTTTAGAGTCAAGCGGTGACCTACTAGGTAGGTTGACCTCACACCTCACATCTTCGCCCTTTTGCGGCTTCTGACTATGTTCGCATGGAAATAGCACAGAGTATTGCGTAGATTAGTGAGCTGGCCTCTTAGGCTTGCAACTACTTGTACCCAGTAGGGAGTTCTACACATGTCCTTAAGTAAAGACCACGGCCAGGAGTATTAAAAGATGGAGGTTGGACCGGTCCCTGCTCGGGCGCCAGTTAAAGATGTTGACACCACAACATCTAAAAAAGTACCGACGGGCCCGTGGCGAACAAATAAATAAAACGCGGACTTAAAATAATACCTTGAATTTATTTTTTGATTCCCCAATTAGAACTGAACTTAAACTTTAGCTTATCCTACTCCACACCTTCGTATCGTCGCATTTGGTGTATAGCGCGTGCAAAGGTTTTATGTTGCATCAGCAGTTTCCCAGTTCGAGTCGTGGGAAACAATTGTTAGTTTCTGTCACAAGCTTCGTGTTACGGCGACTTACGATGGGTGGTGAAATACAATGTCCACAAATGCATGCATGAAGTCAAGGTGACTTCTCACCTTTCGACTTGTGGAATCGTGGCTCGTTAACTAACTTCTCCAAAACACAAAGGCTTTCCACGATAATAAATATTTTGTGAACTGTCGAAAAGAATTTTGTACACGGCTTGTCGGTCAAATAAACTATGTAATCTAGATTTTTCATCAACTCGTCTCGACACCCGATTTGAGTCGTTTTTAACTCCCGACAAACATAATTGGGGCGAATATAATAAAGTACATTAAATATTTATTTCCCTATTTTATATTTATATTTATTTATATTTATTTGTTACCCTATTTTGCAGATCGCTTCTTTTTTTCTTTGAATTAAAAACTTGAAAGCACTCATCTCATATATTGTTCCAAATTTAGAATAAATGCCATATGGTATGTGAAATAAGATTTAAGTTTTTTACAACGATCTCCCTTTTTCTTTTTCTTCGTATCCACCTATCGTCGTAAAAATCGCCGTATGGTTGTCATATCACAAATTGAAAGATCTACGAAGGTTGAACATCGTATGTCCCCCAATGTTTTAATAACATCTTTGCAAGAACTTCAGATCCGTATTAAAAACCTTGAGGAATCCTTCACCTGCTTTAAAGCTAAGCAATCCGAAATTGAGGATTTTTGAGGAAATTTAACGTGCTAAGTATGAGGAAATGTATTTTCAGATGTTATCTTTTTTAAAAAACTATGCCAGTATAGGGTGATTCATCGTGAGGTTTGATTTATAATTTAAAATAAAGCACACAAATTTAAAAGAACTTACAATTTTTATTATCGGTTAAAAGAACAATTCATGGCATTTACTTTTTGGAAATAATATCTTGTAAATGTTGGCCAGGACTACGTCCGAAGTGGTGCATTCGGAAGATCCAATTTTGGGTGACTCGTTCGAGCCTTGCGACTGGTATCTCGCGGATAACACAAGTAATGTTGGGTTCCAAAATGACAATCAGGGCTGGCTTATTCCTGAAGATCTGAGACTTAACATATCTCCAGAGAAAATATTCCAAAGGTGTGATATCGCACGATCTAGGCGGCCAATTTAACGTAGAAAAACGTGAAATTAAGTGCTCAACAAAATGATTTCTCAACAAGTCCATTGTTTCACGCGCTGTATTGCTCGTAGCGCCGTCTTGTTAAAACCAGATCTCACATAGATCATGTACTTGAATTTCAGGAAGCACATAGTCAGTTAACATATCGCGATAACGGTTACCACTGATGGTAACATTCTGATTTGCCTCATTCTTGAAGAAATATGGACCAATGATTCCACCAGGCCATAAGCCACACTATACCGTTGTTTTTAATGAATGCAGTGGTAGCTCTTGGTGTATGTATGCAACTTTGATCTTCAGAAAAGAATCATTATATGATGTTACACACAGCACCAAGTGTGATCTTATTAAACTCCCTGGCATTGAATTGCCTATATTTTCAAGTGGGTTCCATGGTATCAAACATTCTGTTTCACATTTGACAGCAATCCTAGTTTGTCAAGACTTTCTAAATTTCATCCCATTATCACTTAATTGAGCCCAGTTGAAGAGGCCCCCATCGTTGGATTAAAAATTTAAGCTGAAAATTATAGCGATTCGCTTAAAATGCTGAAGGAGAGGTACAAAAATAAAAAAACCCTTCCTCCCTGGAAATTGAATCTCTCATAAACAACATCAGCAACCACTTAAGCTGTGTCCGTAACCTTCAAAGACCGGTGAACCATTGGTCTGGTCTACTTATCACCATTATTAGATATGGATGAATAAATTGGATTCAACAACACTCTTACGATAGAACGATGTGGCTCCAATGGATCGATTACGAGCACTATCGGAACTATTTGACTTTCTCAAGGGAAAGTGTTAAAAAATATAAGGTAATCTACCCATTTTATATAATAACTTGCATGATATCAGTAGTAAGGTTCATTCAAAATCTCATAACAACAGTGTATTTGTGATAACTAAATATAATTTCAAATAATTTCTCGAGATGGTCACTCCATATAACATATATGTAAATGTTTTAAAGTTACGAACTTATCAATTGATAATCGCAAAAAGATAGTACAGGGTGACTGACTCGAACTGCAACTTTTTAAAATGCTATAATCTTTTTATCTTTTGATAAATTTTATTGTGCCAAAGCTAAAAATGTTGGAAAATACATCAATTTTCAAATTGTATTAGTAGTTTTCAATATGTCCACCTTTGGCGCGAATTCTTCGGCCTTGAGACGGCCGAAGAAAGCATCGCACGCTGCACGCAAGTGGCTCTGTGGTATTTTGGCCTATTGTCGAAAAAATGAAGTGTGAAACATTGTTTTTTAACCCATCTTGGTTGACGCGTGCTTTGTGGGACGGTCCCGAGTGTTGTTGAAATATCCACGGTCTCCGACCGAAATCATTGTTTGCCCAAGGCTTTAATACTGTCTGTAAGACAGTTATACGGTATACGATCGCAGAATTTTGACGAAACAGTCTAAAAATACGAGCAGAGAGCGACCATCGGCGGTTATGGCGACCCAAACCATCACCGTCAGTGCTGTCTGCTTTCTGGTGGCCGTCCAAAGGTGTAAATTTTCGAAGGACTTCTCTGGAAAGTAAACTCGGTCATTTTGTTTGTTGACAAAACCAAATTCGGCAGCTCACCACTCCTTCGCTCTTTCGACTCTAATTTTATTCTGTTGCGGTGTAGGATCGTAGGATCACGAGCCATTTTTCTTCCACTTCGACGCGGATTTCGCTCACTTCAAGCCTTCACTTTCCGAACCGATTCTGCCGAAACTGCTGTTTTTTTATGACCACCTCCATGGCGTTTTGCAACACAAATGATTTATTCACGTTGAGGTGCTGGAGGGCTGTAACGATAGCTACTTGTGGTTTTCAAGGCAAATATAAAGTTATCACACCATCACATTTGAATTCCATCGCGGTTGAAATTTTTTTAAGACGACTGCGACGCAAATCGTTTAAAAGGCTTGTAAATAATAAAATTATCTGTCTTGTGTGAGCTCACAGTAATGAACGGTTTGGAAATTATAGCAGTCTGAAATTGGTTGCAGTTTGAGTCAGTCAGGGTGTACAATCATTAGAATTTTATTCAAACTATTTGGAAGCAAAGCATGAATCATCCCAACGTTCGTCAGTCACTTCATGTCGCATTTGTGGACAAAAGCACCACAGCCTTTTGTACGATGATACTGTGGATTAGAATAATGACAGCTGCACAGGAATTTGTATTTACAGATTATAATTGTCTTTATTTACACACAAATGAACGACTTATTTAAAACAAGAATACTTCGACTACTATAATAATAAATATGTTAAATAAATTATTTAAAACGATTAGAGTATTATTGTACAGTTTGGTTTCAAGAAAGTGAGTTAGACTCATCACCACAAAAGACAAAAACGTTGTGCCTGAAGTTGGTAATTTAGATTTAAAATGTAAAGTATTTCCATAGAATTTGTTAAAGGAATGTATTTGCAAAAGTTTTATTTATTTAGGATATCATGATCGATTTTACGAAAAGTAATTTGTTGTCAAAAGTTCTGCTTATTTAGGATTTCATGAGAGGAATTTTGTTGGAAAGAATTTTTGCATTTTTAGAGGGGTAGTGAGAATCTTCGGTCTTAGTCTGGTGATGATTTTTTCTTATCTTAAAATGTGTGTGTTTGTTATGATTAGTGGCAATTTTTTGTTCTGTTTTACCAACAGATGGCATTGTGGTGTATAAAGTTCGCCATACTACTACTGCGGCAATAAATTTCATAAATCATAATTATACGGTGTTAGATCAAGATAACAATGCTTTCAACGTAAGCACCTTAAAAATGTTTTCACATAATCTACAAGTTTCAGAAACATATTCCAATAACAAATGCTACATACTCGCCACAGCTGTAGTATGTTCTCAACAAACACAAGGTTCAAGTTGCTTGCAGAATTCTCCTTGACTCCAGTGCTCAGATAAGTTAAATAACAGAGAGGTTTATTCACTGATTGGAGCTTAGTCGGGAGTCAAGTTCATCTTGTCATTCTGGGAACTCAAAGATTCTAAGCAGTGCTAAAGCATCGCTTATTATAATTACACTGTTCAATGACTTTTCTGATTCGATTGAAGCTAATATTAATTATAATCTTACTAAATTATTACCACATGAGAAAATTGACATTAGAAATCGGAAAATCTCAAAGAACTTTACGTTGTCTGATCCTCCCTTCAATCGTCCACAAAAAAGCAGATCTGCTATTAGCCGCTTAATGCGTTGGACAAATCAAGGTATCACACACGCTTTCAACAATACAAAAAAAATGTAGTAATGGCTAGTTTCTGGCACATTTCGCTTTCGAAAGTCGTTACATGCGCATTGCGTGTGCACCATTTCCAGGAGCTGTAGTGAGCACTTTAATGCTACATTACAAATGTTTGGGGATATTGAAAGTCATGAAGGTACTTCATCTTAATTATTGACAAAGGATGAACAATTATATGAAAAACACTGAAAATCACTGTCAATAGACTCAGGCAGATATCAAGTCAAACTACCGTCTATTTGTGAAACTAGTTTGCTAGGCAAATCGTATGAAACAGCTTCGCATCGATCCTTATTTTTGGAGCGTAAACTTTATAAAGATAAATAGTCTTGTAATCCGTATTCATCATTCATCAAAGAATATCTTACATTACAGCATATGGAAGCTGTTGTTCATTTAAACCAATCAGAGCCACATTACTTTATGCCCCACCATTGCCTTCTTAAGCGAAGCAGTTCAACCACATGCGTCCACAAAGATGAGTTCAGGGTACTCGTACTCACTCACTCAATGATTTGCTTATGGTAGCACCAGTTGTCCAGTCTGACCTATTTGAGATAAATTTGAAGTTTCGCGTTCACAATTTTGTTTTTACAGCTGACATTACTAAATGCACTGCAAATATTGATTGCTAGAGAAGATCGCAATTGCCAATGCATATTATGGTGATCAGAACCCAATAAAAGGGTTATGGTTTATCGTCTTTGCACTGCCACATATTCAACTGCCCCAGCTTCCTTTTTGGCAACCAGAGTTATAAATCAATTAGCATGTGATAACGGATATCATTCTCCTCTTGCGGCAAAGCAGATCACATCAACATTTTATGTAGACGATATTCCGACAGACGCTCAAACCCTAGAGGAAGCTAAACAATTGCAAACAGAACTTTTATCATTGCTAGCAACCGGTGGTATCGAATCAAGAAATTGGTGCGCAAATGATCCAGGTTTACTAGAAAATATACTACCAGACCATCAGGAAAAATTATATCGTATAAAGGACAGTGACCCTATAAAATCTCTAGGAATAACGTTGATTACAAAAAGAATAATTTGGTCAGAGATATCTTGGAAAACTCTTCATAAAACACTTGTAGTAACTGAAATTCGAATAGGATCAATCTCTTCCATTCGAATTACATAATCGTTGGCTTAGGCTTAGAAAGGAATAACAGCATGTTAATAACGTCGCTATTCACAGAATGCTTTCTTTGGGCACCCGGCAGATTATCAGTTGCATGCCTTTTCCAACAATTCTGAACGTGCATATAGAGTTTGCTTGTATGTTCGTAGCGTAGATGAAAATTCGGATTTATCAGGGTTAGACTTCTTTGTTCAAAGTCAGAAGTTGCGAAAAGATTAAAGCTTTGTACCGCCACACTGGTGGTCAAGGTAGTATACTGTGAATTAAATTTGCTTGGTTTCAATATAAGTTCGTTCTTATAGAGTGACTCCCCGGTAATACTGAATTGGCTCTTAGAAAAAACTTCAGCTTGACAAACGTTGTACGTGGTTTCATATACGATTACCTATTAGGTTAAATCAGAACTGTGTTTTAACGGGCCAAGGTTTTTGCGAAGACTTGCTGATAACTGGACTACTGAAATAGGAGCAACAAAACAAAATGGAACCGAAAATGAGAAAAGAAAGATAAAGCTGGTGATGTCAAGATTTGAAAACGACGATTTTTAAGACAATATGAAATATCATTTGAGCTGTGATACCCTCATTCAGATTGTTGCACATACAATTAAATTCAAAAACAATGGTCGTGCAAGGAAATCAAGAGTATCTAAAATATGTAGAACATTACTTAGCCCAACTTAATGAGTACAATCGCGTAACGTGATAGCAAGGACTATTAAACGGGCATCATTTTAACAAGAATTGGAATCATCGATCTCTATGCCCATATATTGACTCGGAGGGTCTGATCCGAGTTGGTAGACGTTCGACAAATGTTGACAAATGCAATGCTAGACTTTGATTCTAAGTATCCCATTCTGTCACCCAAAAGACACTTTTTTACTGACTTAGTCTTACGACATTTCCATGGGAAAAGTTTTACACCGGGCCGCAAGCACTTTTAAGTGTGGTTCGTCAAACGCTTTGGATCATCCATGGTAGAGTTATTGCTGGCAGCCTAGGTCAATCAACATGATTGGAGTTGACTTTTGCGGGCAACTTCTAGCTCAAAGGGGCACATTCCCAGTCAAAGTATTGTATATATTTTTCTTTTAATCTACTCCACAACTAAACTAATCCACATAGAGTTTGTAGAAGACTTTACAAGCGCAGCATTTACAGCCGATCTAAGAAATTTTGCTGAGCGTCGCGGACTATGTTCAGTCATCTACAGCAACAATGCTGCGAATTTCATTAGTGCAAAAAATTAAATGCAGGAACTTCGTTATATGTTTGACAAAAAATTAAAGCAGAGAACATATAACTACAGACAGATCGCCCAACTTTGGAATATCGTGGGAGTTTACAGTAAAGTCTGCCAAATATCTTTCAGAGCGCATACTAAATCAAACATCTCTAACATTTTTTGAACTAAATACAATCATTCACGTCGAGGCCATTTTAAGCCCGCGTCTTATTTGTTCATTGCAAAATAACTAATAATAATAATAATATTTTTTCAGCTTTAACTCCTGGACATTTCATTGTAGGCACACTATTGGCAGCAATAGTTGACCCGAATTTAAGAGATGTCATCACGCAAGCAATAAGCCGATTAGGTCGATGGAAGAAATTACAGTATATTATATACAGTATTTTTGGGACCGGTGGTCCAAGGAATGCCTGCAATTCTTACAGCAGCGGACGTAGTGGTCAAGATCTAGCAATTATTCCAAATGGTCGATATTACACTAATCCACGACGAAAATCTTCCTCCTATGAAGTGGAAACTTGGACGAATTATTAATCTTTATCTTAGCAAAGACAGCGTTGTTAGAGTTGTGATCCTGAAAATAAGCAACGGGACGATTCAGAAAGCGGTTTGTTAAATCAGAAGACTACCACTAGACAATGAAGGTGCTTCATCCCTTCAGGGTGGGAAGGATGTTTGAGCAACTTTGCAGATCGCTTCTGTTTTTCTTTAAATTTTTAACTTAAATGCAGATATGTTATAAGTTGTTCCAAAATTAAATTGTAATAGAATAAATGTTTGTGTTATATAGGATGTGAGGTTCATAGCAACGACCTCCAATTTTCTTTTCCCTGTATCCGCCTATTTAGTTTTTACCCTCCTGCCGGGCAGACTACTTAATAAACTTCACCGAAAGTATAATTTGTTGAATATTTTTCTTTTTTACAAAAGCCCGTGCCTTTATACAACTGTCCCAAAACGCTTGGATTAGCAACAGTATTATTGAAAAAAAAATTAACATTTTCGAATTCTAATGCTTCCTCCAAAGTATTGTAATACCTGAATGTGAACAGCGTCATCTATATTTGATTAGAAGAAGACTTCGATATTTGTACGAGTGTACCAGAAGATTCATCAATTGGTGAATGGAGAATGGACTCTAGTTTTCAAGCAAAATGAAAATTGTATGGATCGCTGGATAGTACAGATTGTTCTCGAAATATTTCAGGGGAGTAAAAATATCAGCATTCTCCAAGATATGCAAGTTCATTCTTAAGTGAAACTTGAAAAGTGAGTTACGAGTAGTGATTAAGTGGTTTAAGTAAAAGATAAAGAAAAGTAAAAAGAGGTTGAGATAAGCTATTGAATTGTAAATTGTTACTGTATTGAATAAAGCAAATGTATTGAAAGGAAGAAGTTCTATCATCATTACAATCACAAACATTTTACTTTGGTGTCAAAAGTGGGATAGGACTTATTGTGTGTATAAAAAAAAAACATCACACTAAGTGTTTCGTGATATTTTGAAAAAATCTACATAAAATGGGTCGAAAACTACTGCAGTTGACCCTTGTTCAACACAAATGTGAATTTAACAAGAAAAACCAATGGAGTAAAAAGCGATATGGTGCCCCGACTTCAGGACTCTTTGAATAACGAGAAACATGACCCGGACACATAATTCTTTGAAGTTGACGAGGAAGAACAGATGAGTAACAGCAACAACATGGCTGCGATGATGCAACTTTTCTTGTCTTCTGTCTCAAAATGAACAAAAGAACAGGACGAACAAAATACAGCATTGAACAAAAATTCTATGAACAAACTAAAAATCTCCAGGGTTTTAAACAAACAAAACTTCGAAGAAGTCGATGACAAATTTGATAGAGTAAAGAAGAATGTTGATGACAAATTCGATAGTATAAAGAAAAATGTTGATGGAAAATTTGAACAAATGGACTGCAAAGTTGAGCAACTGCCAAAAAAGCTCAGCACAGTACGAAAACAGAAACTGCAAGAATGTTTTTAAATTGGTTCAAGGAAAAAAGAGTTGAAACCTCCCTTATTGAATGACCAGACCTCATGTTCTACTTATAAGAAGTAGTTTGAAATGTCTGCCTGTACAAACAACTGGGAAAATGAGGAATAGTGCTTTGCCCTAGCAATGGCCTTGCACGTTGTTGCAAACAATAGACATCGAAAATTATAAAGATTAAGTGGCTTTAGTATAAGCTATTGAGAAATGGTTTGGGTATAGCTGCATACAGTAACAGGTCTATGTAATTGAAAATCCAAATGCAACAGCGTGGAGAAACACTGCAGTAGCTCCAAGCAGACGTGAGTAGACTTGAACAATTGTCATACCCTATCGCAAGCCAGTAAATTATCTACGAAATGATAAAGGAAGCATTCATCAGAGGAATTGCAGATTCGAAGCTACACTCAACAGTAAAGATGGCTGGGAAAAGAACCCTTGCTGAAGCACTTGCCTTCGCTCTGGCGATGGAAGCAGCTTATCAGGCTTCCAACACATTTCGTCGGGGAAGTAGCATCTGTTGAATATTCTTGACCAAGACTTAATGCAGAGGAAGAATATTCTCCACAGGATAGACGAAGAATGAACTGCTGGAAATAAAATAAAATAGGAAATCTTCAAAGGCAGTGTGAAGAACCGGTGCAACGAAAAGGCTGCCCTCAGTGTGGTAACAAGCAAATAGAGGAAGAAACCTGCAAAAACGGTTATCAAGAAGGCGGCCAACCTTCCCTAAGACATCAGTGGAGAAATGCTTAAGCAGGAGTCAAAGGCCCCAGGACCACCATCCGAATCTCGCTAGCAAAACGATGCAATGAAAACCTTGTAGAGAAAATAGTCCGTGGAAAGGAAAAATGGATGGCAACAATATATGGCAGTGCAACTGCTTCAATCGCTAGGAGGGATATGGTGCAGAAATCCAGGTTGCGTAACACCAGCAGTTACAGCTTGAGAACAACTTCGGGAGAAACGTCTATATGGCGAAGTCCACATAAAATCCATCTAATCGGAATACATTCTCTCACGTATTTCTGGTAGCTGACATATACGACGAATGTATCATTGGTAAGATTTCTTTAGGGAACATGGACTGGTAGTAGTGGACTTTTGGGCACAAATCTTGAAATACGGAAACAGGGATATAACAATGATATACGAAAACTCTAAGACTTCCGTCTTAAAGGTCGTCTCCTGCTAAAAACAGGTTTCAAAGCCTCCGTCGGAAGATATTGTTTGGGCAAAAGTGGAAGGTGGTCCTGGTAGCCACCGATTCAGTTTGACGGAGCTAAAAAATAAGACAGACTTCATAGTGTGACACTTTAGTGGAACCAAAAAAGATAGTGAAAAAATGTGCACCTATTGAGTCTTCAAAAGAAACAACGCTTTCTGGAGCGAAATGGTTTTCAACTCTTGACTTCAAGAGCAGTTACCGGCAGGTAGGGCTTAATCGGAATGATCGTCAGATAACGACTTTCACTACAAGAAGCGGTCCTTGGCAGTTTACAGTGATGCCATTTGGACTGTGCAATGCTCCGGCTATCTTCGAGCAAATAAAGAAACGAACTTTGGGGAAGCTCACAAGTAAAACGTGTCTAATGTATCTGAACGACGTTATATCATACCCAATAAATTCGAGGCTGCGACAAATGTTTATTTTGGACGCAGACGCTAGTAATTTTGGGGTTGGAGCTGTGATCTCCCGAGTTCGTGATGGTCAGGATAAAGTAGTAGGATATTACAGCAAGATACTGTTCAGACCTGAACAGAACTACTGCGTAACTCGTCGCGAGCTTCTGGCTTAAATTCTGGGTACGAAGCATTTCCATAAGTACCTCTATATAGAAAAGTTCGTTCTTCGGACAGACCACATATCTCTGAAATGGCTTCTTCAATTAAAGAACCCTAAAGGCCAACCTCCGAGATGTATTGAGCAGTTGCAGGGCTACGACTTTGAATTCCAGTACCACAAGGGAAAACCCCACTCAAACGCTGGTGTTCTCTCTCGTCGACCGTACGGAGTCAAATGTGAACACAGCCACTGTAAGGAAGCGAAGTGCCAGGCCACTATCCAAACGATCAGGGTTGAGTTGAGAATAGGGGGTTGGAGTGCAGATGAAATCCGTTTCTCCCAGAAATCAGATAATAACATCGAAATAATATTGGCCTGGAAGGAAAGACCAAACGAGCAGGAGATATAGGACCGGAACCAAACTCCGAAGGCGTATTGAACACAGTGGGTCTCGCCTTGTGTCAAGATGGTTTGCTAAAGGAAATATGGGAAAATGCAGATGCCGTCTTAGGTCATCAGCAACTGCTAGCGGGACTGTAATCGAAACATACCCCTCTTCTTATTGGCCTATCGAACCGCGTTTACAGTTTAATATAACATACACCTTTTGAAATTGGAATCCGTTCCTATGAAGCCCTAGGAGGTAAACGACTGTATGGATGATTGCGCAGCAGAATTCATAAATACCTCCAAAGTTTCAACACACAATTAAGCAATTAATTAACAAATTTTCATTGGCCCTCTCTACTTGCTGGTCGTGACCAAAGTGACTTCCAGATCTTTTGCGCTCCACATCTCCCGCTAAACTTATAAACATTCATTTGGCTCTAGCGGACCCAGCGACGGGGTGATTAGCTTTGCTGGTTTTTGTATCGGTGTCCAACTTTGCTTCTTATTCGTTTCATTTTACGCATTCACACTAAAGTTTTCAGTCTCGGAATTCGCTCCCACTTCCAGTACTGACTGGGAACTCCACTGAGAGTGTTTATTGAGGTTAACTACGAGTATTTCCCCTTAAACTGCATTTTACACCAATTTGCGAAAAGCCGTTTTTCTTTTCTTTCTGTTTCCCAGTATTTTCCCCAATCGAAAAATACTAATAAGATTGATTTTGAGGAAACTCAAAAGGGAGAAGGACAATCCCATCCAACCTCTGGATCGCTGCCGCTAAAAAAGCTAAGTACCGTGCCTCTTGCATGTTTTTTTGAACTGCGAATCCCTAACTACTCCGGTGGATCGCCGTTCAGATTTGAGGTGAATGGAGACTGACCAATTGCGTATTACTCCTTACAACAGTTTATTTATTTTTTTATTTTGTTTGTAGGCCTTTCTGCCCACGGGTAACGGGCGGATTTCTGGTTTGTAATTTTGTTAATGTGGTTGCTTTTTTGTATTGTTCCGCTGTTTGTTTTTGGCGTTTATTGTTGTTGATTGTTGCTGTTCGGTATTATTTTTATGTTTTTCTTGTTTTTATTGTTTGATGGTTGTTGTTGTTTCTTCTTGTTTGTTTGTTTTTATTTATGATATTCTTTTTCTGCATGTTTATATGTTCCCTCGTTGGAAGCAGTCTTAATACTTGGCCGTGCACCTACGTGGGCCTGCTGCTCCTTCTGTGTCTTAAAGTGTCCTCTAAAATTAGAAAAGAAGTATATGTCGTCTTATGTCTTTACAGACTCCATAAATAAAATGTCACAGTTTTTGTGGAAGAATTTTTAAACCTTGTAGATAACGAAATATCTAAGAATTTAATAATAAATGGAGATTTTGATATAGATATTCTGGAAAGCAGCGTTACTGTTTCTGCTAATATATATTTACTGGCATCGCTAGGTTTAGCCTCTTTTATAAACGAACCAACACGATTTGTATCTGGAAATGTGTAGATTACATTTATGGTCGTTTTGCTAATGCTTTACTTAATTTTTGATCTTAGAATCACTGACCACTCTATGACTGCTGTTGAATACTATCAAGAATAATAAAAGCAATAATGCTCTTTCCACCAACTCAAAACAGAGTTTTGTTAGTCTTGGCAAAGAGTTTACGCTAAAAATAATGCCTCCAAATCTTATGACGTTTTTATAGATACTCTTTCTCAGCATATAACTGATTGCAGCTATATGGTTAACATAAAAAAATAGTCGAAAAGGCTTAAGCCATGGCTTACTAAATGCCTGCTAAAAACAGTAAACGTAAAAAATAAGCTTAGAGTTAAATGTGTAAAACACCCACAAAATCAAAATTTAAAAAAGAGGTATACGAAGTTGTGCTCAAAACTACAGAAGGAAATTCCATTACACCATTCCTATAACAGCTCTAGAGTTGTTGAAATGCATTGGTACTCTAAAAAAAAAAAAACAAAAATTCTCGTGGCGTTGATGGGATAGTTAATTTATTGATATTGCTAAAGTCTTCGATATGGTTAACCATGAAATCTTACTTAAAAATATTGCAAGAGCTGGCTTTCAAGGTCTTATATTGGACTGATTCAGGTATTACCTGTAAAATAGGTCTCAAAGGGTTAAGTACGATGAGATTCAATGCGAAATTAAGCTTATTAATTACAGTTTTGAGGCCCATACTCTTTTAAATACATCTAAATTCTCTGTTTCAGTTGAACTTGAAAGGCATATTAACTGCGTTTGCAGATGACCTTGGCTTATGGTTCAGACAGTCTTCTAAACTTAGCATCCGAAATAAATTGAGTCTTGAATTTGCTAAGGATCTGGTTTGCGGAGCACAATCTGGTCATAAGTTCTAAGATAAAACTAATGTTCTTCAGTTTGCCAGCCCAAAATAGTTTTGAGGCGGAAGTGTTCATCCATGCTCCTGAGTGCCAAAGATTTCAACTGTCTATAGTAACTACATATGTAACTCCAGTTTATCTTCGCGGGTCTCTTGCAGCAATGCTACCTGTAGTGAAATGTGTCCAAATTGAGAAAGTCGATGTTTTCTAATATTTGGGACTTACCATTACTTTAAGATGAGCTTTTGTAGCCATACTGATATCTTAAGACAATATTTTCGCTCTACGCTCAGAAATTTCTTCTATCTACGTAATGTATGGTCAACGAACCTCTTAAGGACAATTTACTATGGAATTTTCCATTTCAAGTTACATTATGGCATCACTTACTGGGGAGGAGTCTATTATAACAGAATCCAACCACTAGTGATCCTACAGAAACATATTGTAAGAAAACTCTGTGTAAAATCCCGTCTACATCCTAGTTGGATGTTTCATATCAATGAATAAGTGAGAATATCGCAGTCGACCACTAACTAGAAGTATACCATACTTATCGATGAATGGAGCATATTTTAGAAGCTTAGATTGGAGTGGAAGGGTTTTGTCCCGTTTCAGAACCCTGATGTTGTTAGCACAATCATTGTTTTCAGCAAGTTTAATGATACAAAATTTTGCCCCGCTTAGCTCCTGGACTGAGAAGGTATTGGTGAGACGAGGAAGCCCAAGCTTACTGAGGCGGCAATTGGTACGATACCGAGGACATGCAGCAACTAGAGGACACAAGCGCGACCACGACGAAAACTTACGAAAGAGAGAATCGACCAATTCAAAGTCTATGGTAAGCTCAGGATCATAATCAGTTTTTTGGTAGGATTTCGCTTCATTAATGGATGCGATCAACGAATGTTTCTTCAATGTGGAATTTCGATTGAGGCCAGGAACTATGATCGGTGGACAGGGTGGGGTGGCCGTGACCCTCCTTAAGCAGAGGGTCGCGGGTTCAAAACCCGTCCGAGGCAATTCTCTGAAAAAGTCTTTTCATAGAATTTGTATGTGGTTATATGAAAAATCCCGTCGGCATAACACTGATGTTGGAGTGGTTACTGGCTAGGCTAAATGTAACGAACTTACAACTAGCACGTATTAAGACCCACTAGTTAAGGATGCACTGGCTTCAGTTTGACAACCACCCCTGGGAAAAATATCGAAGCCTAATACACCTAAGTTTCAAACTACTACACCACCCGCCCGCGCCTTGGTAAAAAGCCAGTAAAAGGGTATTCATATCTCCTTGGTGCGCGCGCGGGATTATAAAAAAAAGAAAGCCATGAGAGTCCAGTCCACCAGAGACGATATTACGGGAGATTAGATAAAACAACACCTCTCGAAGCGCAGTCTGCTGAATAGCAAGGCTCCACAGAGTTCCAAGCGCGGGATGGAAATTGTTTTAAGCAGAGCCACCTTGGTTTTAGCCGCATTGATATTTACACGAAAGTCTCCTTTACTGGTCTTGTACCTGCTAAAAATATCAGCCGCATACGCTCCCGATGATGCATCTGAGAATCTATAGAGCTCATAGCCCTTTGATGATGCGAAGATATACCTTAAAATTTGAATTGATTCAAGTTGGTAGAGTTCCTTTCGATAATTCATTAAACGTTGAGACAAAGTAGAAGGTAACAGATCGTCCCATTTAAGGCTGTCGATCAACATTTTAAAGTGGATTATGGACGGGGCTAGCAATCCAAGGGGATCGAATATTCTTGACATATCCGAGAGGAGGTAACGCCGAGTTGTGGAAATAAGCGTATCCTGTTTCTATGCACAAAAGAAGAACCCGTCACTAGAGGGTTCAAAAACATACTAAGAACTTTGATAAGCGATTTTGATGCTCCGAGATCAAGCGAAGAGTATTCACATTCGACCGTTGGCAACGTAGAGAGTAAAGGCCAGTAATTCGAGCTCCATTTCCGAAGTTGGAGATTTGCCCTAGACAGTGACAACACTAGCTCTTACTAAGGAGCGATCAACTGACACGATACGTTGAAAGTCTGTTTGGTTGTAATCGACCCAAATTTGGCGAAACATTTAAACAACCTCTGCTGTGAATACAAACGGTCTCTGCCAAAACCGGAGACACACCCCGAACAAATCACGCTAAATTGGTGGACCAATTTACAACGCACTATTTAATGTAACGCCGACAAAGTCTTTTGACGAACCATTGAAAACGACACGAATTTTCATGAAAGAATTGCCCGATTTCACAACTGCGTAGTGGGGAAGATAGAACTCCCAACCACGGTTCAAATTCACCTCTTCGGGGGAACCAAAGCCATATGCCCGAGGTGGAGATATTCGCTCATAAAGTCCGAATACACCCTTGTCACGAAGGATTTGAACAAAATCGACGTTCAAATGATCTTAATTGTGCGACCGCCGATATAAGAGTGTCACTAAATGAGGGGTTTGTTACCTTAAAGGAAAGCAATACGATATATTTGCCATCCGGGGCACGACTGACGGTTTCACGAAAATGTTTATCTGCAGGATCCTGAGTAAGATTGTCCGGGTTGGGAGCGGGAACCTCTTGGTGTGGGGAAGGAGTATTCAAAAAGTCAAGATCCAACCGAAGGAAGTATAGTCAGCGATTGGAGTACCGTCTGGTCCATTTATCTGATCGCCTTTGATTTTTCCCCACAGTTTGTCAGCACCAAGTATAATTTCGATAGGATGGGACACACTAAAGTTTGGAACAGCTAAGGTCGAACCCTCAAGATGAGGATAACAAGATTCATCTAGCGCTTTCGGCGGAAGGTTGGAAATCAGCTTCTTCATAACATATGCATCAATGAGTAACGAAACAGAGTTAAGTTGAAGGGTAACACGACCCCTTGTATAACCTGCATCTTTTTTATAATCCCGCGCGCACACCAAAGGGATATGAACATCCTTTTACTGGCTTTTCTCAAGGGCGAGGGCGGGTGATGAAGTAATTTCGAAACTCAGGTGTATAAGGTTTTGATATTTTTCCCAGAGGTGGTTGTCAAACTGGAGCCAGTGCATCCTCAACCAGTTTGTCTTAGTACGTGCTAGTTGTTAGTTCGCTACATTTAGCCCAGCCAGCAACCACTCCAACATTAGTGTTATGCCTTCATGTCAGAGTTGACGCTAACGGTATTGTCATATAACTAGATAAAAATTCTATGAAAAGACTTTTTCAGAGAATTACCTCGCGACCCTCAGCTTGAGGAGTCTATGCATATACCACTACAACACCGCCACCTTCAAGGGATAGGAGAGACCGAGAATTGGAATTTTAGCATGAGTGCTTAGATAAGCGAGTTTTTGAACAAACAACTTATGGATCTTAATGTTTTTAAATTGCTTTTCTCTTAATTTGTCAATATTTCTTTTACGAAATTTTTCAAATTGCAATTTCAAATAGCAGAAACTCGTTGATCATTAGCTCCACTGTATTTCCTATTGTAGAATCTTTTCGCCCGCGCTGTGTACAAATATTTTACGGGTACACAAATCCCTTGAGCGGGCGCTCATTATAAAAAAAAAAGAAAAATATTCGTAAACTGATTTTTAAGAAGTTCTCCGAAAGAACTCTCTGCTAGTGCAGAGTGGAATCTTTACACTTTGCAGTATGCTTCACTCTAGTGGGACAGAGTTGTGAACACTATTATATTTAGCTCTTCCATCATGACCTTAAGGGTGACTGAATTTACTGAATTTTCGTTGTCAACAACCATAAGCTTTGGTATAACGTAATAGAAAAGGGTATCCCTAAATGGTTGTCGTAACTCTTCTATTGATCTAAAAGCAACTATTTTAGCATGTGCTTATTTTTAAAATTTATCAACCGCCGTTAATACGAGATTGGATTGCGTGATGTAATACTTATTAAACATTTAAAGGCTATTTCTTAAGCATTACTATGAGCCCGCCTGTGTGAAATTAGTATAATTTCTTTCTGATCTGTTTCGTTGGAAATATTATCTACTTGTTATTGGATGTACTCTACTTTGTTTTCTTGACGCAAACGTGAATGGTTGTTGATCGGTAAGTATTCACCTTTTTGGAACTGTAAAAGAAATTCCTCTATAAAGTGAGAGCCCATATTAAAACGTCTTTGGTGGCTATTACCTTTGCTTTCTCGGGATTTGTTTTAATGCCATCTTTGGAGATGACGAAGTCTAAACACTCTATTTGGGTTTGCGGGAAACCTGTTATCCAGTTGGACCATCATTTTCGTTTCTTTAGGGTTCGTAAGATAATTGTCGACCTTGGAAATGGCATTCTTCATTTTTGCTAAATATAATGATGTTGTCGATGTAGGAGTAACATCTGACACCAATATGCTCTCTCAATATGTCGTCAAGTGAACGCCGGAAGATAGACTACGCGTTTTGAGGCTGAATGGAAGGCATGGGAACTCGGATTCCTCGAATGGAATTTGATAAAATCCGCTTTTAATGTCTATTGTTGTGAAGGAATGATGTTTGCCTAATTCGAAAAAATCTCATTAATCTCCGGAATCGCGTATTTATTGTTATATCGCGGTTATTGTTTATTTTACGGTAATCTATAACCATTGTATATTATTTCTTCCCTGTAGCGTCTGACTGCTAAGAAACAATCCATACAGGAGAATTATATAGAGATCTGGAAGGCCTTATAATCCCGTCTTTGGAAAGCTCCATATATTTTGTGTCTATTTCTTACTTGAGGGCCTTTGGCTAGGGATAAATTCGTCAAGATCTGCGAACAATGTTGTCTTTTGTGAAGATAACAGCGTTAAGTTCCTTAAGCATATCATAAGCTAGTATGCCATCGAAGGTTTTCAAGTTTGGCTATATAAAGAATTTTATATCTGGGTCGAAAAGTTGACTTTCGATAATTGACTTTCCGAGAGTGGTAGTTTCTGCGTCCATGTTGTGTCTGTGGGTTTTCAACCTGATTCTGATGATAGCTATGGCTTGGTTGGTGAGAATTATTCTGTATTGGAAGTAATTGTGGTAGTCTAACAAATTTATTCGGTTGTGGGTTATAACCATGTGGTAGGTCTTCTGACTCTCGTATGCTCAGCAACTATTTTAGCATGGGCTTATTTTTAAAATTTATCAAATTTATCAACCGCCGTTAATACGAGATTGGATTGCGTGATGTAATACTTATTTAGCATTTAAAGGCTATTTTTTAAGCATTCCTATGAGCCCGCCTGTGTGAAATTAGTATGATTTCTTTCTGATCTGTTTCGTTGGAAATATTATCTACTTGTTATTGGATGTACTCTACTTGTGTGTGGGTTTTCAACCTGATTCTGATGATAGCTATTCTGTCTTGGAAGTAATTGTGGCAGTCTAACAAATTTATTCGGTTGTGGGTTATAAGCATGTGGTAGGTCTGCTGACTCTCAAATGCTCAGCAAATTCGTACTCCCGTAATAAATGTGTCAAGAGCTTTTTGACGGTAAGATTTTGTCATAACAGTAAGAGATTAATTACTTAGTTCAGTTGATGATAGTTTGTTCAATATAAGAGAAAGATGTTAATGAATCCTTTAGTAAAGTTCGGATTTGGATTGATTTCTTTGTACCAATGTGTTTAATTAATACTCGA
Source organism: Volucella inanis (assembly GCA_907269105.1). NCBI lineage: Eukaryota > Metazoa > Arthropoda > Insecta > Diptera > Syrphidae > Volucella > Volucella inanis. The sequence continues at coordinate 90,220,175 of OU026153.1, read as the reverse complement.
GGTGCTTAAATCCTTCTTTTCGGCACAATGAAGCATGAAACACTGAGAAATCTTTGCCCAATTAAGTGGTTATACGCAGTTAGAATTTCTAAAAAAATTGAAATCGATTCGTTAAGTACTTTTTGAGATACACGCATATATGTAAAGACGTCTCGAACTGTCAAAAATGTAAGCGGTAAAGGTAACTGAGTAGCAGCTGCTCATGATATCTGACTTAAGAATGCATGGAAGTACGCGAGTGGGGAAAATGGTTCGTAGACAACTTCAACTAGGTACTAGGTACTAGGTACTAGAAGATGCTGATGCTACGGAGGGTTAATCCTATAGCCCTGGAATAAATGACTAAATGTAAGTAAAAAAAAAAATGATCTATGTATAAACTTCTTCCGAAACTTTAAACGCGTTTTTCTCAAAATTATGTTTTCGAAGTCGGTGATCAAGATTTCTCAGAAATGGTTCAACCCGGCGGTCTGAAATTTTAACACAACCTTCTCAGATATATTTCTCAGGTACTGATAGAAGAAATAAGATTTCGAAGATGTCGTGATCACTGCCAAACACCTTTTTTGGAGAACCTTCAGGAGTCTTACAAGAGCACACCGGATCGATATTTTTACAGATCATGCTGTATGGTGTCCTATGATTTTGTTTCGTGTCGTATCGTATAATATGAAGGTGATATATATAAATATATATCCATGACCCGAATTCACAGGGTCGACCAGAGAATTCGCGCAAGCTTTTGACGACGTCTGAAATCTTATCGAGATCGTTAAAATTTCCAGCCTGACTTGTATCAATGGTGAATATAGGCGTCATCTGTGGTTGTCGTGAGGCGAGAAAGGGCAAAATCTGATTGATTCAATTTGTGAAATTGTTTTGTATTATTTCATTGGAATTTTGATTCGGATTACTAGGATCTGTGGATGAGCTAACACATTTAGTCACTTGTTCATAATACAATACTTTGTTGTTAGCCATGATATTTAATTTTAATATAAATTTAATTTTTTTATATGATAAAGATTAAAAATATATTTTATCTTATGTTCTGAATAACAATGTTATAATGCTTAAATGTTTCTTAAACGTTTAGATTACTTAAATTGCTTATATTAACTTAAAATAATGATATGTATTTATTGATTATAAGAGGTCAATAGAAAGCATGTAGTGTGATAAGCATCCAACATTGCAACAATTGATAATAATTGCTATAACTGAAAAATATTTAACGCCTAAAGTGAATTTAATCGCCGAAAGATTTTAATTTTATAAAATACATCAAAAAGTGTATAAAATAATCAGTGATTATATACCGGGTCTAAAAACGTAAGCTCAATCATGATGCTCTGAGAGATAAGCTAGTTTGCAGCATTTTTCATGAGAGTACTCAAAAAAAAACTCTTAAATGAAACAGGACTCGCACTTGACAAGGCATATAAGCTAGCCAAAAGCAGGGAGATGACAAATAAACAACTGCGGTAGTGTGACCAAAATATCATATCAGTATATCGATATGCTGAATCAACGGTATCAACCGCAACAACCGTCAGGAAGAAGAGAGTTGAGGAGATTGAACTATGAGAGAGGATCGGCTTACGAAAAAAAAACCATATAAACATATGGAGGAATGCGGTTTGTTTTAATTGTGGCCAAAAGGGTCATTTAAGAAAATATTGTAGAAAACAAGTTTCTTTATGCAACCCACAAATGAATATTAACAATGATCTTCTACAGATGATTCCAACAGATTCTAATATATGAAACAAATGAATTATCAGTATACCCTAGTGATTACATATTTTAATAGTTTGGTTCAAGTAGTGCAATTATATAGGGTTTTCCAAAAGAGACTTGACAACTTTAAATTTAATTTGTGAACGCACTCTTTCACTAATCATCACACTATCACTGTCAATTTATTCAGTAAACTCAACATTTTCATCATGGTAAACTACACTAACGAGCTACGTTCTCCGATTGGGTTCTGGAGAAGATGCGCTAAGATGATGAAGTTCATCGCAAAATCGCCTTCAGTGACGAAGCTCATTTTTGGCTCATTTGGTTCGTCAATAAGCAAAATATGCGTTATTGGTCGGGTGAAAACCCACGTGTGTTTCATGAATCACCACTTCATCCACAAAAAATAACTGTTTGGTGCGGTTTGCATGCCGGCGGCGTTATTAAGCCATATTTTTTCGTCGACGATAAAGATCGTCACGTTACTATGAATGGTCAGCGTTATCGCGCCAACATCACCGATTATTTTTGGCCCGAATCGGAAGGTATGGACTTGGACGACATGTGGTTTCAACAGGATTTTGCCACAAGCCACGCAACACATGCTACAATCGATTTATTGAAGAGTATGGTAAGCGTGTTATCTCAAGACATGGGCCGCAATCGACTGGCCGCAAGTCATTATTAGAAAACCCTATATATATAGTAAATAATATGGAAATGGAAATTGAAATTAATAGTGGTACATACTCAACAGTTATTAACTATAATAGGTACTTATAAAAATAAATTTTCAAAACTGCCAGTTTAAAATACAAACAGGTAAATAAATGTGGTAGAACATGAAAAATTTGAAAAATTGGTATAAAAGTGCAAGACTTGGTCGATTTGTCAGTTTTCCATAGTTTTTAGATATTTGTTATAAAATCCAATCGTAACTCTACACTCTTTTAGGGGGTGAATTGTTGGATGTTTTGTTTCCAAATTGGAGAAAAAGTCTTGTTGTAAACAATTACACCATGGGAATAAAATAAGATTTCCGGAAGATTTTTTTAATGACATAAAGGGTCCAATTATGGTCAAGTACGTTGTTAAGTTGAAGTTGAAAGAAAATGCGACTCCAATCTTTTCACAAGCATATTCAGTTCTATTTAGAATTCGTCACATAGTAGCTGCAGAGATTGATGAACTCATGTCTCGAAAAGTTGAAGTGAATACATCCAATGAAGATTTTAGGTTGTGTTTCAACTGTAAAGTAGCCGTAAAGAAATTTATCGAATATAGTTTTTACCATCTTCGAATTATAGAAGGTGAATTGTTGCAAAATGTTTTGCGTTCTCGATTTTTCAGGGTCTATTTACAACTAGCTGTGCATGAAAATTCGCAACATTTGTTAACTGTTAATACAAAAAAAGAGTTTACACATTTACTAGGGTACCTTTTCGGTGTTGCAGTTGCTCCCGCTGAGTTCCAGAAAGTAATGAGTGAAATATTGAAGGATCTGGATAGAGTTGGTATGTATGATCTATTGGTTGAAGGATTTAATATTGAGGACTGCTAATATTATAAAACTTTAAGAAAGATTTGAAAAACATAATGTCCGCGTTAATTGGGGTAAGTGTAAATGGTTTAAATCAGATGTTGAGTATTTATAACATGACGATGGAATCATACCATATGAAAAGAAAATTCGCTCTATTTTCAAAGCTCCTACATTCTTCATGTAACACAGCTCAAAAGTTTCTTTTGCATTTTAAATTTTTACAATAGGTTTATACCCGATCTGCCGTCGAAATTGAGAAATTGTACGAACTTTAAAAGAATATAATAAATTTGAATGGAATCCTGAGCACGAGAAAACTTTTATTGAAACAAAAAATTTTTGGTTAGCAATAGTACCACCTTGATCAATCAAATTTCGGAATTTATTCAGAAAATTAAATATACAAATTTATTCATCTAAATCTATATTGTCCCCTTCGAAGTAATCCTCGAAACATTTTTTATATTCGGTTTTCGGTATTTCCATCAGTGCTTCATGCGATTTCCTACGCGTTCCCCGTAGTGGTTTCTTAACTCGATTGAACAGAAAGAAGTCACAGGAAGCCAAATCAGCTGATTTCGATGGCTGTTTGATGGTATTTGTTGCATTTTTCGTCAAAAAATTACGAATAATGATGGCATTGTGCGACGGTGCGTTATCTCTGCTCATTTGGTGAACGCCATTCACTTGCCTGATGTCTGGATTGCGTGTCGTACACATAAACCCGCGTCTCGTCTCCAGTAATGATCCTTTTATTGAATGTGGGATTGGATTCAGCCTCGCAAATCAGCCTCTTTTGCGACGTCAACACGGTCTTTTTTTGCATGAAATTGATTTCTCTTGGCACCAACTTTGCTACTACACGACGGAAACTCGAATCATTAACCAAAATGTCTTAGACGCATCCATAGGCAATGTTCAAGTCCTCCGCTCTGATGGTTAATTTGCGGTTATTGATCAACATTTTTTTTACTACATCAATGTTTTCATCGGTTTTCGATGTCCATGGTCTGCCACTGCGTTCATCATCTTCGATTGACGCACGACAACTTTTGAACCGCTCGTGCCACTGGTAAACAACCGTTTTCTTTAGAGAATCGTTACTGAAGCACCTTTTTAACATTTCCAACGTTCGCACACCATTAAATCAGTTTTTTTCGCAAAATTTAATACAAGTTCGTTGTTGCTAATTTAAATACATTTCTAATATCGTAAGAAATCGCCAACACACACAGAGATAGATGTACGCTTGGCTACGTAACGTTTGCAAATGTCAAGCTATGACGCTAAGATTTAGAGAGAATGTCAACAAGAGATGTACCAGCTTAACAAAGAAAAACAGGTCTCAAATCGGAACAATGAGAGCGCCACACGATGGTTATTTTTTTGATCAAGGTGATAAGGTCAAGGGCATTTTAAAACAAACTAACGAATCATTTTGACATGTGAAACTAGTCCATATGGTGTTGATAAGGCACTTCCTCATACAGTTAACGGCAAGGAAAAGCTAGTTCATTTGCATCAAATCAATCATTTGCGCTGTCAAAAATTTCATATATAGAGTGATTCATCGTAAGGTTTGATTTATAATGTAAAATAAAACATACAAATTTGAAAGCGAACTTAATTTTTTTATAATCGGTTAAAAGAATAATTCATGGCACTTACTTCTCAAATTAATATTATGTAAATATTGGCCACGACAATGTCTAAGGTGGCCCATTCGGAAGGTCCAATTTTGGGCGACTCGTTCGAGCATAGTGACTGGTATCTTGCGGATAACACGAGTAATGTTGGTTTCCAAAGCGTCATCCGTAGCTAGCTTATTACTGAAGACCTTAGACTTTTTACATTCCCAGAAAAAATAGTCCAAAGGTCCAAAGGCGGCCAAGGCTCACCGAAACCATGTGCTTGAATTTCAGGAAGCACATAGTCCGTTAACATGGCGCGATAACGGTTACCATTGACGGTAACGTTCTAATTTGCCTCATTTTTCAAGAAATATGGACCAATGATTCCACCAGCCCATGAACCACACTATACCGTTGTTTTTAATGGATGTAATGGTAGCTCTTGGTACTCTTCGTGTTGAAAACGACAACGAATTGATATTTCACGGTCTTCGCGTACACTCTCAGCTACAGCTGCTATAGTCTCTTAACTACGTGCTGGATGTGGTTTAACCGGCCGAGTATAATCGATTAATGTAAACTGGGACCCAAATATGCGAGTCTTTCCATGATGACTTGTCAAACAATGAACAAAAATAACCCTATATATTTGTATGGACACAAATTTATTATTGTGACAGATCACAGGCGCTTGGAGAAATATTAAGTGTGAAGAAAAGGTACTTAGCTGAAGCGGCGGTAAGACTATAAATATGTACATTAATATGTACATTAAGATGTACATTTTATATAATATATATATATAAGAGCTTCGCAAGTAGGACATGCAGATGCATTGTCTCATCTATAGTCTAGTCCTTTGCTGAGGTCGACAAATATTGCAGAAAATTTCAAACTTCTGAAACTAGAAGATTTTATACTTTGTTTTGAGTAAGATTTATAGTTGGCATATCAAAAGGAACAATTTCAAAAATAGGATGTGGGATATATATATAATAATATATACAATAATATATATATATAATAATACCCAAGTCTAAGACGAATACTGTTGAGAAATAAATTAGTGATATGCATAAATTAAGCCATTTAAATAAAATTCTACGATGTAAAGAAAAGGAAAATATATGTTACAAAAATAACTTTTAATCACATGTAAAATAGATTCCTGGATATTTTATTAAGAAGATATCTAAATCCTTAAACATAATTTCCGTTAATTGAATCGAGAAAATAGCCCATATAAATCAATTGAAACATAAAATCTGTTTACCCTTTCTTCGATGGATTTTAATGAACTTAATACAGCATAGTTTTACCTTTAACAGCGCTTCGACTTGCTTTCTTACGGCTATCTAATTTACTGTCTAAACGATGCGGTTCTGCGGCACTGTGGGAGAATTTTATTCTTTTCTCAATACCGCGGCGTGAAAAAGTTCACGATATTGTGCTTATTATGGCATGTAGAATTAACTTTTCACGGAAAAGTGACACTGTGGAAAATTACTTTTAATGGTAATTATTTTAACTCGTAACAATTTGCTGCGTTTCTTTTCACAAAAAAAATAATCTATTTAAGCCATGAACTCCAAACTTATAACTAAATACAAAACGTTTTCTTCATCTATTTAAAATTTATCTGCTCTATATCCCATGGGGAACGAATGTGTATTCGTAGCAAATATTGCTGCAAGAGCCCACAGTCCAAGATGATATCTTCTCACTTTTAGTAAGCTTTCGAATGCCATGCATCATATTTAAGGCCGACATAGAAAAAATGTATCCGCAAATAATGATGGCAGATGAAAATGGTAAGTATCAGATCATATTATGGTGAAATGAATCAGAGCAAAAATTAAAACGCTACCAACTTGCCATCATTACTTATGGACAAATTCAGTTACATATTTGACAATTAGGTCTCTGAAAGAGTTGTCGAAGGAAAACTTGCACAACCATCTATTAAGCGCCCAGGTACTGGCCAACGACTTTTACATGGATGATGTCATGACGGGTTAAAATAATTTGTCAAAAGCCATAGAAATGTGACAACAGCTTATGCGTACATTAAAAACGGTTGGATTTAACTAACGAAAATGGAGAAATGGATTGCTATTGCAGACTTAGCAACAAAATGCGCAAGATAAGGAGTCGAACGCCCTGAAAACCTTTGGTCTCATATGGGATACAAAAACAGAACAGTTTCTAGTTTATTCAGTGTTGCGGGAAACCAAACGAGTAACAAAGAGGGTCGTCTTGTCGGAAATCTCATACATTTTCGATCCATTAGGCATCATAACATTTGCTCCACAAGAGAAAAAGTTACAAAAATTAATAAATTAACTTCCAACATTTTTTTTTTTAAATTAAAATAACATTATACTTTTAGACTTTGTCAAATAATGACTTGAACTAGACCAGTTTCTTTTAACATGCTAAGCCTAAAAGAAACCTCGTTAGAAACGTCGATTTACACATGTTTACCACATTTATCAACTGCAGCTGTTGAAACAGTCCAAATGTGTACGTAAATTTGTAATTATGTACGCAGAATTCAGATTTTGTTACAATATGTTTGCTCACCAGCGTCGATCGTAAGCATGTTTACCACATTTATCCACTGCAGCTTCAATCTGTGCGTAGATTTGTAAATATGTTTACACAAAGTGTTCATCTTCCGTTACAACATGCTTACGAAAATTTATACGTCGTTTCTAGTATCGTGGTACAAAACAAATATTCAATCACGCCGGTTATGATATAATTTCAATACACGTATGTATACACACAACTTCTCCTTCTTTAGTATAGCCTATCTCATTGTTTTTTGTATCGGAATCGGTCGTATAAGTAACACTTTTACTTTTTCTCTTTTATCATTTTGTTTTTCTTAATAAACTAATTACTGATATATGTTATTACTTATATGCATTTATCTAGTAACATTTTGTCGTTTTTTATTTCGTTTGCTATGCATATAATTTTATAAATTAATTTGTTTTAAATGTTACTTTAAATTACAAATGTATGTGTATCAATTATAGTTAGATTAAATTATCGTTAATTGAATATGCGCTGCTAATGTAGTTTAAGTATAAGAATTGGTTACATATACTCGTACATAAAAATAGATTTGAAAAATTAATCCTTATTTTTTTCAATATTACAAATTTTTAATATTTGTTTATTATGTATTTGATATATTTGCGTGTATATATTTGTATCTTAAATTGAAATCTTTATTAAGATCTTGCGGATATTCTCCCATTTGCTCCTTTTATTCCTATGAGAGCAATCTCTACTAGATAGTTTTTTTTATATATATATATAATTCCGCGCGCGCACCAAGTGTATATGAATACCCTTTTACTGGCTTTTTACCAGGGCACGGGCGGGTGATGTAGTAGTTTGAACTCAGGTGTATTAGGTTTCGATATTTTTTCAAAGGCAGTTGTCAAACTGAGCCAGTGCATCCTCAACCAGTGTGTGCTAGTTGTCAGTTCGTTACTTTTAGCCCAGCCAGCAACCACTCCAACATCAATATTATGCTTTCATGTCAGAGTTGACGCCGACGGAATTTACATATAACTACATACAAATTCCATGAAAAGACTTTTTCAGAAAGTTGCCTCGAACGGGATTCGAACCCAAGAGCCTCCGCTTGAGGAGTCTATGCATATATCCCAATTCTAATTTGCCCATTGGATCCCGATATTCAGCTCGAACCACCATTGTATTCCGTTGCATTCCTACCTTATTCCATAGCTGTGAATTCTCATTTTGCTTTTTCCAGTTCAATCAATCAAATAACCCAATTTTTCACCCATAAATTGTTATCGCTGAGCACCTTTTTTAATTGTTGACCTACTAGTCTATTATTTCTCGACAGTGTTGTGTGTTGTTGTTTTTTTTTTTTTTTTTTTTTTTTTTTTTTTCTGGTCTTCATCATATTTTCTTGTGGATTAACCAATTGTTCCATTTACGACAACAAGGCCGACTTCTGTCAAAGATCTGCGGCAAAATGTACCATGCTATTTGTGTTAAATTTAATAAAAGAAACACGGTCTTCGTTAAAGGGTTTTCAGAATATCTGCCGTTCTTCTGCTACCAGTGTATTAATATCTCTATCTCACATGTGCTCCTTGCAATCAAGTGCCTCAGCGACTGCAATTAATCCAATCATAACTCCCTCGTCAGAGTGATAACAGACAAACTATCAAACGATTCGAACACAGTATAAGATGTGCAGAAGACTTTGGTCAGAAGATCGAAAAGCAAATATCGCGTTTAATTAAATTAGAAATCGTAATATCCGAAAATGCAAAAAACATCCAAGCACCACCACCTCCACAAAGTGTTAAGTAAAATTCCAACTTGTATTTCCATCAGTTCTCTCCGGAAAGTCTACAGTCACCCACATCAAATCTTTATCTCCAATCTGCAACATACAATCATCCACTCTCAAAGCAGTACGAGTCCATGCTTGATGTAATATTCGATAAAATCAATAAACTTAATGATGAACCCAACTCTCGCTGCACAACAAATAGAATACTTAAATTTTAGCTAAATTTTTACAAACCACATCCAGTGCGGACAAGCCAAGTTCCAAATCCTCGCACCAGCTTTTAAATCCAAAAATCTTATGGCGATATAACATCCTCCCACCACAAAAATAAACGTAATTTCAAGCTAATGAATATTTGTTAACCTATCCAACACAAACCTTAACCTAGGTAGACGGATCAACTCACCATTTAAAATACAGAAATAAAATGAAGTAGTGTCTTATCTAATAAACCTAAGACCCAGATCCATTCCATTCACATCCTAAGCCTGACCTCAACTGGAGCCTTCAAACCAAAATATTTCCGATCGACCTGGTGTCCCAGAGACCAAAGAAGAAACCAGCTTATTGGTGGAATGAGTAGATCGCTCACCTTAGATCCATGTGGATCAAGGCAAGACGTCTCGCACACCGCACCAGGGAGGAAACCCTCCGACAGCAGCGCGATATACGTGGACAGCAGGCGTGCTTTAACGAAGGCCATTAAGCGTAGCAAGCTACGGTTTTTAAGGAGCATACACGATAGCTGTAAACACCGTATTAGGAGGTAGATCCCAATCTACAGATCCTCCCTTGGTGAACAAAATTGTGGCCACACTGCACTTTTTGCAAGGCTATTTACGGCATGCCTGAAGGAAGGCACGTCCCCAAACAATGGAAGAGGCTGAACTTGGTCCTGATTCCCAAGATCCCACAGATCGACCCTGGATGAAATTACGACTAGAAGCACGGAGTTGGTCGGCATAGTGATCAGTTGGCTGTAAGGAAACGGATTGGACCTGGAGGCACAGAAGACCGAAGCAGTCCTCTTGACCACAAGGAAAAAGAGGGAGATATTTTCCTTTCAGATTGACAATTTCACGGTCATATCGAAGTCTTTCCTACGACACCTGTGATTACTCCTAGATGCAAGGATCTACTTTAAGCATCCTAAGCAAGAAAAAAGTAAAGCCGAGAGGATCACGATGGCACTGTCCCTGATAATGGCAAATACATCGGCCATCCGGTCTAGTAAGCGAAGGCTGCTAGCAAGGGTCACCAGTTCGGTGATTTTCTACGCGGCTCCCATCTGAGCATCGGCAATTGCTTAGCACTCTTACGTGGCGAATAACTTCCACATACCGCATGAACGCGCTCCGTATAATGAGCGCAAATGGGAACTTCTCTGATGACGCTGCATGCATCCAGAAGAGTGGATGGACGTATGCCCTAGTCCTAAACGTAGATGAATAGCTGCAGAAGAGGCAAGCCTTCAGTGGATATGGCTGCTTTAGTGGCTATCTCTAAGTTATCATCACTGCCCAAACTGTGAGAGAACAATAGAGGATGCGGAGCATGTTTTTTCTTGTGCTTCATCCCCAATATGTTAAGCAGCCCCCGGAAGTGGCAGGCTTTTGAAGACTCAATCGTCATCAATTGATGACGGAGCTGAGAGCTACAGAATGCCGTCGGGAGAGTGAGCGTTTCCAGCTAGGTGTTACTTCTCCACAAACTTGACAATGACGACAAGATAAACCCATTGAGTTTTTGCTCAGAACATCCTTCCGACGAAATACCTAACGGTGGTCCCAGGAGGAGCTTATCTTCCGGACGATGAGGACATTTTTTTAGTGCGGTTAAAGTGCCACACTGAACTTAAGGCTTTCGATGCTTTTGCGTCCTCGTTAAAAAAAAACTCTTCCATCCAAGCCTCAACATTAGCGAATTTTGTTTTTAATTTAACCCCTGCTCTGATACGCTCACAGCTCAAACGCCCACACCCCCTCCTACTAATACTAACAACTGCTTTCACCATTTCGATCTTATAACTGGAGCCTAATATACAAATTTTATTAGCTCGGATATCTTAAATCCCACTTCCAACTCGTCTTCTTCCAACCTTATCAACGATCCTAAAACATTTTATCAATTCATCAACTACAAAAGAAAATCAGACGGTTATCCCTCCTCTCTCTCATTTGATAATATATCACCGACCGACACAGATACTATTGCCAAACTATTTTGAAAAATTTTTAAACAATCATTTGCAGGCAACTTCTTCGTAAAAGGAGTCAATTACATTTCAAGTACCTTCCAAATTTCTCCATTGGCCTCTCTTTCCCTCTTTTGATTCTACCCTTATCAAAGAAAAGTTGCGCAATCTTAATGATGAATTTTTACCCAGCGTGCAATATTTCTTGAAAAGTGTGCCTTCAATCTTTAGCACACAGAGAGAGATTTCATCTATCTCACCAGAAGAATTCCCCCAAATTTGCCATCGCACCACTTTCGGTTCCATGGAACCAATTTCCCACATGCTTCGTAAGACCAATTCAAACTTCCCGGTTTTTGATTTTAACCTGAACATTTCTCGTCTCGAACTTAATCTCCTCTACGATTCTCTTATTTCCTAACCCTTAGTTATTGTTAGTTTGTAAGTCCTTGTTTTAAAGTTAGAATTGTATTAACACAAAAACACCAACATTTAATTAAACTAAAACTTTTGTTGTCGTGCCTATCACGTTTTAGTCCGTATCTGTTTTTAAAATAAATACTGCCTTTTTCTTTTACATCTTGAATATGTAACGATAAGTTTTGGAATCCTAGATTCTTAACTAGCTTTCGATTTTTGAGAGGAGGTTATTCAATTCTATTTTCATTTATTTTATTAATAAAGGGTAACCTAACAGCTAGTGAAGAAGTTTGCATTAAATTAAACACACATTTATGGTGAAATCAATGTAGAATTTTATCGATTAATAAAGTTCGGTCTATGAAAATTATGAAAGGAACACATCATTCATGTAACCACCACGTCTTCTGTTGCAAGCGATCATCCGAAGGTTAATATTATCGATGACTTTTTGAAGAATACCATAAGTTAGTCAATGGCCTCAATTTCAATTTCGATTTTATGTTTGAGAAATCTGAGTTGGACAAGTTCGATATATAGGAAATGGTTTTCGTAGTAAGGGAGCCATGCCTGGCTAGCATATTCGAGAGGTAGCCTAACAAGCGTGATGTACACAGATTTTGTTGATTAAACTTTTTCGGACCATCGTTTAATAAGGCCAAGCACGTAGTTGGCTCTGCTTATTATGGAATCAATGTGGGTGCGTAAATTGAGTTCAGTATCACAAATAACACCCTAGTGCTGCATTGAGGTTACCGAAGCTATACTTTGGATTGACCGCTTCCAGGACTGCCTTATAGAATAACCGAAGTGGCTTTAATTGGTTCAAACAAACGAGAGAATAAATTATCTGTCAGAAATTTTATATATATTTCAGCATGTCAGACTTTAAAAATTCTCTGCAGTAACGCTGATTGGGGTATATAGTTCACAATTAGTAATTAGGCGATTTGACGTAATCCAAGAGCGAGTTCAGAATTCTAGGGATTGAAATTTTAGTCAAACCTAAATACTGAACGGCAGATTCATTTTCATATATACATGTCATATGCCACATATGTACGTCATAATATCAACTTTAAATTCTAACTTAAAATTAGTTAATAAAAACGAAAATAAAACGAAAAGACCCATACGCGTTGTACCTAGAGTATTGTATCCCTTTTGCCTTAAGGAAAACATCGTACATGACCTTAAAAATAAAGACTTTAAGATAATCGACGAAGTTAATATACTTGCGCAAAAACACCGCAATTTTGAAAGCGAGAGGACGACCCCAAGACGTGGTCCTCCCCTCTTTAGGCTAACTTTCGATAAAACCAAAAGCCTAGAAAGAATTAATGCCATAAATTCAATTTTGGGACTTGAACCTCTGCGGAAAAACTCAAGGCTGATTCCCCAATGTTCACGTTGCCAGGGATTCAGCCATACTCAGGCCTACTGCCAGAAGGAACCTCGCTGTGTAAAATGCGCTGGCAAAGATCTGACTCGAGAGTGCAATGCCGCGAAAGAGTCCCCAGCGATATGCATTAACTGCAAGGGAAAAAATCCAGCTAATTATCGAGACTGCGAAGTCGCGAAGGAGTTGCAAAAACTACGACATCAATCAAAAACGAAGCCTTTAAAAAACTCAGGGACAGCTAGAATGAAAAATAACAACAGCGGTCCTACTCCAAAGCCTTTAAAGAAGGTAATGGTGACAAACGCTAAAATCACCAATAACAACAACGTTAAAAATAACAATGCGCAAGTGGAAAGTGGAAAAACTCACCTGGCGACAGAATCGCGCGTGGAAAAGGTTACCGCGACTACCACGCTCATCATCCATCGGGAAACGCAAGAGGTGGGTCATCACTATTTATAAAAGACTGCACTGAACATACTCTGGAAGAAATAATTGAACTAGAAAAATTTCAAATGACCGTGGTGCGCGTTAAAAATAAAAATTACTCTTTTAATATATCCTCAATCTATTGCCAATCGCTCTGCAAAATAGAAAAACACGAATTTATTGACCTATTCAACTCTCTTGGATCAATCTTCATTATTGGTGGCGACTTTAACGCGAAGAACAGGCAAGCCGACATACTGCTCCCGGATGTCGCCAAAACACCCGATCTAATAGACTTCTTTATCAAAAAACGAGTAAACGCTAGTTAAGTAAAAGTTGAAGAGGACTTCGATCTGTCCTCCGATCATTCTCCAGTTATCCTCTCACTGTGAGAATCCTTGGTTAAGAAACAAAGACCACCCAGATTAACTAACAGCAAAACTCACTGGGAAGATTTCCGAATAGACGTTGTAGACAATACTGAGTTGAAGGTAGAACTTAGAACGTTGAACGTTTTGTTGAAGTCATACAGCAAGCGGCCTAGAAGAACACTCCCCGCGAATCGAACAAAGTTCCCAAAGTCGGCATAAGATACCCACCGGAAATCAGAGAAATGAAAAGGAAGAAACGAAGAGCGCGGAGAAAGTGGAATGAAACCCGGGCACCACAAGATAAAACGTCCTTCACAGCGACAAAGGATACCAACTACTCCATATACACGTGGCGCCAATAAGAAGAAACCAGGATGAGTGGGTGAAAGAAGATAAGGAAAAAGCTAATGTTTTCGACGACCATCTTGCAGAAACTTAAACTTAAACACTTAAACCATTCGACGTTTAAGTGCTTCCAGAGAATGTCAATACGCTAGACGTGACGGCAAACTTTCTAGTAGAAAAGGCTACACTTAGGGAACGTAGAGAAGTTATAGACACGCTTAAGCGCAATAAAGCCCCGGGGTATGACTTAATAACTGGACATATATTTAAAATGTTGCCGAAAAAAGGTTTGCTAAAGTTTCTCTATCTTATAAATGCCAGCATTAGATTAGAGCATCTACCGCACCAGTGGAAAGTAGCCGTAGTTATTATGATTCCGAAACCCGGTAAACCGCTGACTGAAGTCAAGTCATATAGACCAATATCGTGCGAATCCTTTTTAATCGTCTTAAACCAATTACCGACACAAATTCCCTCTTTCCTAATCATCAATTTGGCTTTAGGAGCCAACACTCTACAGTTGACCAAGTGCATCGAATAACCGATGTAATTGAACGAGCAATCGAGTGTAAGTTAGTCTGTTCAAGCGCATTCCTTGACGTTTCGCAAACCTTTGATAAGGTATGGCACGAAGGCCTAAAATATAAACGCCGACAAGCCCTACCCCAGCAATTGTCTTGTATTTTAGGTTCATACCTGGAAGAACGACTCTTCCGTGTGAGACGCGGAAATGAATATTCCACTTTTAAGACAATAAAGGCGGGGGTGCCGTAAGGAAGTGTACTTGGCCCTCTGCTATATTTGCTTTTTACTTGCGATATACCGCAAACGGACGACACTGTCCTAGCCACATTTGGGAACGGCTAAAACAGTCGAAGAAGAAACTGCCAAGTTGCAACGTGCCCTTACACGGATTAACAATTGGACAAAGACTTCAGCGAATCGCGCTTAATGAAAACAAGTCTGTCCACGTGAACTTCACTCTCAAGAAAATTGAGAATCCACCGGTGTTTATCACGCAGTACGAATTCCTTACGCGAACGAGGCCAAATATTTCGGTATGACAATCGACGCTAAACTAAAATGGAGAGCACACGTCAAGAAAAAACGTGAAGAGCTTGAAATCAAATATTGGGATATTTACTGGCTTATTGGAAAGTATTCCAAGCCTATCTTAGAGAACAAACTGCTGTCAACAAGCAAGTGCTAAAACCGATCTGGACATATGGTGTACAACTTTGGGGTTGTACTAAAAATAGTAACATTAATGTATTACAGACATTCCAGAACAAAGTTCTTCGAGGTATTGTTAGGCTCCGAGCCTATAGTGTCTATGAAGATTTCTCACCTTCCCACGAAAAAAAAAAAAAAACTTGTACTTCGAAAGTAAAACTATTTTGCAAAATTCAACAATGCTTAGGATGCCCGATTTACACGACCAGCCAACTAGGAATCACAATTACATCCTGTGGTCACTTCAGGATGAGTCGGACTTATTTTTCGATAATTTTCGTGTATATCCTTAATTTAAACAAGTTTTATGAATCTTGTCTCATCTTCGAAAATTCATCGCACTGGCCATTTTTAATGTCATCTAATCAAAGACTATGTAAAGTGGCCATCAAGAATAAAATATACGGAAATTGCACAAGTAATTTTAATTTGTTTCATGTACACATATATATATATAAATTTTTGTTTTGTTTTGTTTGCGTGTGTATAGGACAATCTTCACAAATATATATATGAGCACCAGGTCGATTGCACGATGTTAGGATATTTATAAAAAGTAATACCATCCGATTACCATCTTTTGTGTGATACGGCGTATACGCGTTTAATTTATTTAAGAGAAATTTTATCAAGACGATACTTATAATATGGAAAATGAAGCTGAAAGTGAGGGTGCAAGCGGAGATGGAATACGCGGTACCACAAAATGAAATGTTATGAAATTTTATAAGAAATGTTCTTTGTAACTTAATTAATGTCATTTGCTTAACGTGATTAACATAACTAAATATTTTGTTTTTATAAATACAAAAGAAGAATTAAAATAACCGAGATAACATATTCGTGCGTTTTTTCCAAAATTTGAACGTTTATTTACGAAAAACATGTACAATAGTATTATTCAAAGTATTACCCATCTGAATTATGACTTTTTCCCATCTTTCTGGCAATTTGTGGATCCCATCCCAAAAGAACTGCGCCGGCTTGGCAGCCAAGAATGAATCAAGCCAATTTTTGATACTCTGCTTTGATGTAAACCGTATTTCAGTGAGATCGTTCTGCATCGATCGGAACAAATGGTAGTCTGAAGGGGCAAGGTCTGGGCTATAAGGCAGGTGGGATAAGACTTCCCATCCACTGTTTTCCAAATAGTTCTTAACCGTAAAAGCAACGTGGGGCCGAGCGTTGTCATGGTGGAAAATTATTGCCTCGTGTCTGGTCGCATATTCCGTGCGTTTTTCAGCTACTGCTCTCTTCAAACGGATTAATTATGTTCGGTAGCGTTGTTCGTTGATGGTTTCATCCGGTTTGAGCAGCTCATAATACAGCACACCCCATCTGATCCCACCAAATACAGAGCATTACCTTCGCGCCACGGATATTCGGCTTTGCCGTTGATTTGGCTGGTTGACCGGGTTTCACATATGATTTTTTGCACTTGGAGTTGTCGTAATGGATCCATTTTTCACCACCAGTAACAATTCGATGCAAAAATGACTTCCTTTTGTGGCATCCCAGCAGCATTTCGGACATGCAAAACCGCCTTTCGACGTCTCTCGGCTTGAGTTCATGTGGAACCCAATTTCATTGCTTTTGAATATATCCAGCTGCTTTTAAAGATTTTGAAATGGCTGACACCCAAATGAGTGACACCCAAAGATTCTGCGAGCTCTTCTTGTGTTTGGCAACAATCTTCATAGAGTAATGCTTCCAGTTCTTCATCTTCATACTTTTTTAGCTGGCCAGGACGTTCATCGTCTTCCAAGCTAAAATCACCACTTTTAAATCGTGCAAACCACTTTTGGCACGTTCGCTTAGCTAGCGCATGTTCACCATAAACTTCCACCAAAATACGATGACTTTCGGCAGCAGTTTTCTTCATATTAAAGTAATGAAGAAGAACTCCCCGCAAAAACACTTTTTTAGACACAAAGTTCGACATATTTGAAAAAAAATTATTGTTGTTTACGCTTTGAATGAATGACATATACTGAAATGACGTACAATGACAGTAGCTTTCCAACGCATGTTCCAATGGAATAATACAAGTTACGCCATCTTTAAGCAAACCGCTAAGTTTTATAATAATGTATATCTTACCATCAATAATTCGTTGCATAATTTTCTCCGGTTCATTCAACTCTCAGTGCACCTCAAAATTTACGTATAGCAACATTTTAACAAAAAAGTAAGCTGTGAAGTACAACTTTCACTTAAATTAAAACCAGTAAATCAGCTGATTTTTTGAAATTACTTTATTTGCCTGAAATTTCAGTTGCTTTAAAATCCAGCCCACTACCTCACGAAATGTCACCTAGTTTTACAATCAATTCTCAGGCCTTCGTCCAATCAGAATCACTGCCTTCATCACCTAGTATGCCATTCGACGCTGCTCAACGCAAACTGCTCAAGTAATTTGGAACTTCATGGACCCCTTCCGAACGGAAAAGAAACCTCAAAAACCTAAAAAAGGAAACCCATATGGCATTCAGCGTTGAAGGTGCTCCTTAACACGCTGATGCTCCTTGAGAGCGTAACTTCTTTCACCGATTACGAGTGCCAGGCCTCCCTACCGACACCAACACCGGAGCCGAGCCGACCACCAACTTTTTTTATTCGTCCATAACTTACCTTCCTTGCTAGCACATAAACCATCCCGCCTCACACCTCCACCTCACAACATCCCTTTTACTTTTAACTACCAGAATATAAGAGGTCTTCGCTTTAAAACCAATGCTTTTTTACGCCAATCGCATGTTCTTCCCTTTAATATTTATGTCCTGACTGAGCAAATCTGATTTCTGACATAAAGAACCAGGAATTATTCTCCCCTACTTTTAATGTATTTCGCGACGACGATCCTATCCGCCCAAATAATGATTCTTCCTGTCGAAGTGCCCCACTTGTTGTCCACAACAGCAAAAAAACCAAACTCCCCTATAAGTCCATTTACGTTTATATGTTGCTTCATCCTACCAGCTTAACCAATCGAATCCTACCAACTTGCTATCGATGCGATCATTTAATTGACTTTTCTGACTCTATTGGAGATATCCCTATTCTCGGCTTCTTAAACCTTCCTCAACTACGGTTGACTCCAACAGATGATCTATCGTTTCTCATCGCTTCAGATGCCAGCACAGCTAAAGAATGTCTTTTCTTACATAACTTAACAGACTCAAGTTTATGCCAAGTCAGGTTTATATGTAAGGTAATTGGACCTTATTTTCACAATAGATTCAATTAATTCCTTTGTCAACAATTTGTTCCCTATCTCTCTCAACAATTGATAACTACCAACTTTCCTTTCTTCTCTCGTTTTTTCATAACACTTCTGTCCAGTCGAATTCTCACACAACTCTCTTATTCAACGACTTTCATAAGGTTATGCACTTTTTTCTTCCATACCAGCTTCTTTTCCGACTATTCCAACTTTCTTGATACTTCATTCATTATACTTCATTTCACCGAACTTTACGATTCCTTTTTTTAGCGCTACCTCAACAAGGTTCAAGTCAACCTTATAGACAACTCTAGGTCCTTTTTCAAATTTGTCAACTACAAAAACCTCGATAGTTACCCTTCTTCCCTCTCATTCAACAACAAGTCATCAACCGCTCCACTAATCATTGCCACCTTATGTATATATTCTTTTTTAAAGAATCCTTCACTAACGACTCTTTTGTAACAAATCTATCCTATTTTAATTACCTACTGAAATTATCCAGTTATCCAAAAAAGAATCGCAAAAACCAACAAGAAGTTGCAACAAGCAACTCTGAATAAGCTCAGCAAAGGCTTAGGCCAAAAGATAGGCGCCACCCAATTTTTAGTGCTAAAATTGGGAAAACAGATGGCATAAGAAAACGCCCGAATTATCTTTTCTCTGATGGGGAATTAATGTATGTATTTGCTTTAAAATATTAGGGTACAGGGTATGCACAAAAAAAACGCGAAAAATTTTCTTTAAAATATAACTGCTTGAATTAGCTTGACTTCGGCCAACGGAAGGCTCACAATTCCGCGTTGTCGGAAACGGTAAACATGAACGGGTCGCTCACTTTAATAAATAAACTAACCGTCTCACATATGGTAAAATAACAAAATGGAAAGAAGGCTCACGGAGCTTTAAAGCGACGAGTTCGCAGTACAAATTCATATATTTATTAGTTTTAAAAATGCAAAAGGGGTAATTAGCTATTTTAAAGTTTTCCTCCCTATACGGGGTCGCTCTCTCAGTGGGGTGTCCGCCAGTGGGGGAGAGTTGACCTTCCTTGCTGCAATTACTGTTCCATTCGTACTGGGTAATTTACTCATGTTTTTTTTTTTTTTCTTCTTCCTTTTTTTTGCTGGTGTGTTTTTCGTCCCCAGTTTGTTTTTTCTTAGTTTTGCTGTTCGTTGTTCGTGTTCTGTTCTTGTTTTCGTTCTCGTGGCTATCTTTTCGTTCTTTTTTTCTTGTACTCGTTTTTTTTTTTTTTTTTGTTGTCTCCTGTACGTTTGGTGTTAGTTAAATTTTCTTTTCATGTACTTTTTTTGTGGACTCTTGCCGTTAAGATGATAAGCTATCGAATGAGGTTACCATGCTTTTGGCTACCACTACCACTCACACACTCGTTCACACATGAACACTCACACATGGGGTTCTGTCAATTTAGCTGTTGGAGCAAAGGGAATCACATCCAGAGCTCTAACAGCCTCTTCCCAAATCCCAAGCCAATCACACTTGTCGATGTTTGTGGTCGTTTTTGTGAGTCATGTTTGAAAGTTATGTTTGTTTTGTCATATAAGTGCTTGCTTTGGTTCCAGCCCAACCTTTGACCCCAAACCAAAACTAAAACGTTAGGAGCTTAAATTCGAGACCGCCAAATAGGTTGGAAAATTATTTCAGAAACTCATTAGGGGTACATGGTGGGGGACCGTACATCTTCTTGAAGGTATAGGGATAGAAAACGACCGCAGGGAATTATAGGCTATCCTTTACAAGTGGTTTACAATAAGTCTTGTTTTTCCTTTATAGGGGTAGGGGATTCCTACAGATCTTATTTTCTTTTTAGCAAACACTCACTATTTAGGTTGGACTCGAGGCCATTGCAGGGTGTATTGCATCTCGGGGCATCAAGGGGAGGGCAGACCGTCCGTCTGTTAGAGTCTCCAGGCCGTCCGCCTGGCTCTACCCTCAGGCTACATAGAATCACCTCTGGAGCAATTGGCAGAGCGAAGGAGCTGAATCCAAAGTATCCAATGAATCCAGCCTGTGCCATGACTACCAGAGAGTGATAGGAGAAGAAAAGGAGGGACACCACAAGAAAGAGAAGGAGTAAAGAGAAGGCCGATAGACAACAAAGGGAGTCGGGAGTGTAGGATTTTTGGGGTGTTTTGCACGTAATACACAAAAAAATATATATTACATAAGCACTTCATTTATTTCATTAAGGTGAAAGCATTATGTCTAAGCAGATCTATAAGAGAAGAAAAAAAGATAACTTTGTAATAAGAATATTGTTATTTCTTTTCGCCATAACTTTTTCAGCGCCAGCACGATTCTTAATCAAACCTTGAGTTTGAGATTATTTTACCAAATCAAGATCGTAGTACAAATTGAATTGTCATTTGTACTTTTAAAGAACTGTTCAAGTCTGAATTTATCAAGTAATACTACCACAGCAACAAATTTGTCACCCAACACCAAGAAAGATAATGTATTTACTAACTCTGAAGGTTCAGAATACGTGAGTGTGGAGGAAGCCTTGGAAGCGTTCAGGCAGGGTATATTGAGAGTCAACATATCTTTTATACACATTTCAAACTGAAATTTGACAAAAATAAAGAACTTAAAATTCGCTGTTTTTATGACAGCAGTTTCAAGAACAAGTCCTTTGTCATTGACACAAATTATAAATTATGAACTACTGGATTTTAGAAGATCAAAACAAATATACCATATGCAGTTATGTTACAATAAGAAATAATGCATAAAAATGAGAAAAAATTTTCGAAATTGTGTTTTATTTATTATATGTAGATACTGGGAAAATTTTTGTGTTTCTTCATCAACTCCTGAAAATGTTTGTTGAAAAACTGCCTTCCATCGTCTATCTGTAAATTTTTCGGTTTGTTAAGAGAATTTTTAAAAGCTGTCTTCATGCCCTCTACAACCAGTGTTGATGTTTTGTTCTTTAAAGGGACAGCCCAAGCATATTTTCGAAAAATATCAATAACTGTCATAAAATATTTGTGCCTCTCGTTCTCCTGACTGTACGGTATCATATCATCCAAGTCTGCTTACCACAAATCATCTTATCCTATTATTTATTTATTGAAACGCCTTCGCACAGGTTTGTGCAATTCCTCCACAACGTTTCGTTTACTCATCATATGAAAAAAACGAAGCCGAATATTTATCTTTTATAAATCATTATTTGAAAATAAAACCAAACAATACTGGTATATCAAGGTTTTTTTATTTTTGAATCCTTGATAGAATGCTATCATCTTTTTATTTTAAGTAATATATTTTCCATTATATAACATGCACACGTATCTGGTCCGTCCTTGCATAAATTTCAAAACCATTGTCGCGGACAATAATTGTAGAAATGTCAAAACAAACAAATCTAAAGAAACTATTGCAGTCCTTGTCGAACCGCAGTTCGTGTCTCTTTCGCGCGATTTCCTTGCCGCCAAAAATTCTTTTTTTCTTAAACTGGAAGTAACATCTTAGTTTGGAATCATTTGGGAATCGTTTTTTGTTACGTAGCACATGCGGAAAGAGACACAAACTGCGGTATGTATTTGAGATAACTAATGTAATACTGAATTAATCGAGTAACAAAATTTTTAGAAATAAAACGCCATCATAATTTTGCCTTTTCAATTGCTGAGCGACAAGAGCATCTTTTACAACTTTTTTTTCACAGTTAAGCATATATACATGCACTGAGAATAGCCACCATGGCCCTAAGTGCCATTGGAGATCCAGAAAGTTCTGCTGTTGATACCGTCGTTGTTTTGTTTTGCCACGGCAACAGAAGGTTTTCCTGCCGCTTCCAAAGACTCCATTACCAATGTCACTGAAACTGCGCTTACAACTCCAGCTCACGCCAGAATCGCCGCCATAGCACCGAAAGAAAATCTGCTTCAAAAAATGCGTAGACGGATCATCGCCCTAGAAGTTCGTGATGAGAACGTCATCTACAGCCACGGCCAGCTAACCATGCAGTTTTCACTCGCCTACAGCTTATCGCCACAAGCCGCACCACGTAAGATACAAGACTTGCCGGAGTTCAGTGGTTGTGCGAAGGATCGGCCCATGTTCGCCAAAGCATACGCCGAATCAACAGCAGCATGTGGCTACACCAACTTGGAAAATAGCCAACGTCTTCAGAAGTACCTGAGAGGTGAATCCCGAGACACAGTCCAGTCGCTGCTCATACACCCAAGTAACGTGAATGCTGTCATAAAGCAGTTACGCTCCCGATTTGGTCGACCAGAACAGTTAATTCGAAGCCAATTGCGAGTCGTGAAAGAGATCTCACCGATCATTGAAACGTCCACGGAGAAACTGATTCGGGCAACACCATCTTGCCAATCCTACGTTGTTAGATGAGCTCATAGACAAGCTTCCCATGAGGAAACTTATTGACTGGGCCACGCTCGCAGCGCCGATACAACCGTATCCTACCATCATGGATTTTAGTCACTGGTTGAATAAGTTGGTCAGGACAGGAGAGCTTCGTGGTCCTGCTTCAAATTTTGCTGTTCTGGACGTTGTAGTGGTGAATCGGACTGATTCACTGGGTTGGGGATATCGCGGGATATCGTAGAAATGTCAAAACAAACAAATCTAAGGAAACTATTGCAGTCCTTGTCGAACCGCAGTGTTAGTGTCTCTTTCGCGCGATTTCCTTGCCGCCAAAAATTCTTTTGTTCTTAAACTGAAAGTGACATCTTAGTTTGGAATCATTTGGGAATCGTTTTTTGTCACGTAGCACACGCGGAAAGACACACAAACTGCGGTATGTATTTAAAATAACTAATGACTATAATACTGAATTTATCATATTATAACCTTTTTGGAAATAAAACCTCATCATAATCTGCGAGCTGAATTATACCTTCTCAATCGCTGCGCGACAAGAGCATCTTTTACAACCATAGACAATTAACAAAATGACAACCATGGATTGATAAGATGTGGGAAACATTTTCAAACTGCCTTAGATAATAAATACATCCAATAATGTCGTGGAAATATTCCTCTAATAATATATGTTGGTTTACTTTTAAAAAAATTTAAATCTCATCAAATACTAAAGTTCACGTGAACTTACCGGTGCTTTCTATTGGATTTTAAATAATTTAAACACTTTTATACTAGAAGGAAGAGGAGTAAGAGTAGCTAGTTCTAAACCGCCGGATAAGAAATATTTATCTATGAGTTCTGTTCGCTTGAAAAACCCTCATTTCAGAATTTATTTCTTCGATTTTTTTCCGGTGTTATTTTTAAATTTCTCGAGGTCATCGGAATATTCACGCAGTATTTTCTCATGTTTTTCAAGTTTTCATCCAATGCTGGATAACTATCCGAATATCGACATATTTTTCGTTGCATCATCATCCAAGGGTTCCTTAATGTTTTTTGTTTTCCATCAAAACATTGATCCATACTTCTTCAAAAATGAGGCAAATCAGTATGTTACCGTCGGTGGTAACCGTTATCCGCCATGTTAATGGACTATGTACTTCCTAAAATTCAAACAGTTGGTCTCAATGAGCTCCGGTTTCAACAAGACGGCACTACGAGCCATACAGCGCGTGAAACAATGGACTTGTTAAGCACTTTGGTAAGCACTTAATTTCACCTTTTCCTACGGTAAATTGGCCACCTAGATCGTGCGATATCACACCTTTGGATTATTTTTTCTGAAGATATGTAAAGTCTTAGGTCCACAAGAATAAGCCAGCTACAATTGACGCTTTGGAAGCCAACATTACTCGTTTTATCCGCGACATACCAGTCGCTATGCTCGAACGAATCGCCCCAAATTGGACCTTACGAATGGACCACCTCAAACGTAGTTGGCCAATATTTACATAACATCATTTCCAAAAAATAAATGCCATGAATTGCTCTTTTAACCAATAATAAATATTTTAAGTTCACTTTTAGATTAATGTTTTTTATTTTACATTATAAATCAAAGCTCACAATGAATCATCTTATGTATGATATTTGCTTAGCGTAGCTTTTCTACAATAGTGTTTATTTGAGCTTATTTATTTCTGAGATTATTATTACCTGCGCTTTGGGATGCAATCAAAAGTCGTAATCTGTCTACAAGTTCGTTTGGGTTATCCCAGTACAGATAATCAATAGGGTTGCTAAAGTATATCATACCAGTTGTAATTAAATAAGATTTACCAACTTTGCTTGTCACATTTTGGGGTTGTTGATGACGATGACGTCAGCAAATCATTTCAACTATCCAAGGCACCCTACTCTTACATTGGCGATTAGCGGAGACAACAGAGACAAAATAGTGCAAACTTTTGTTCCTTTCGATAAACTGAATTACGAATATTTTTGGCCCTCCGAGTCGGGATTGTTATTCACATCATAAAAGTATATATGTATGTATTATTAACTTAAAACTGCAACTGCTTTGAAATGATTTTTTTATTCAAATCGTATTGTCTAAATACTTAAATACAAGTCTATACAAGTGCATACAAGGCTACGCTGAAGACGAAACATTCAACAAATTGCTGGAACCAAGACATTAAGTTGCGGCAGTTGAGGAGCAAACAAAGCCGAATTAATTCGAGAACTAAGTCAGGAAATATCTGAAAGTTTGTGTAAGCCGTGTGCTATGTGGGCATCGACATCTAATATGATTCCAACCGTGAGTACCACCATTTCTGTATCTTATCTTGTGATTCTATAAGTAAACATATATAAATACAATATGAAAAAAAAAAGTTAAATAGAATTCTTACGCAATTGGAAAAGGATATTTTCAATTTCGGGAAAAGAGGTTTATGTAATAGGGCATCAAATTATTTGTTGGGCCGTTTGCCTATTTTGCAGAAAACTTTGGAGTCGGCAGAATGTGTGTATGAGGAGTGTTTAGGTAACTGTTTAGATAGTGAAGAGGACAAATACTCTGAAGTGGAAGCTGTGTTCGAGCAAGTTCGGGCAATTTCTCACAACGTAAATATTCGCCTCAAACATATTCCCGTTCCAGTTTTCTCCGGTAACTATGAGTCTTGGCGTGGTTTCTTGGACTTATTTTTCTCCTTGGTGCATCATAATTCCTCCTTGTCGGATATTCAAAGATTGCACAATCTTTAATCTAGTTTGTCAGGCGAGGCAGAGCGGATTTTGTCACATTCACCTATCGCTAACGGAAACTACGCAAAGATTTGGGCTATTTTGGAGGGCAGATACGATCACCGACGATATCTGGTCAACACGCAGTTCAATTGTCTCTTCAACCAACCGTTCATAATAAAAGAACGTACTGAATCACTCAAAGAGTTGTTGAATACGTCACTTAAAGTAGACCACTGCCTGAACAGTTTGTCGGCACCAAAGTTATACTGGGATGCGTTCTTGGTGTATGTACTGCTTCAAAAATTGTCGGTCAAAACGCAACAGATGTGGGAAGAGAGGCTTGGTGCCAAGGAAGACGCTAAGGAACTGGCCAATTTTACAGAACTTCAGCCATTTTCTCAAATCGAGGTTTCGAACTATGGAAGCAATAGGTCAGATGCAGGCAAAACTATCGGCAGAACCGACGAAGAGGTTAGAGCTTCGCAATGCTTTTCCCTCGTAATGCTTTACACATAACTATGCAATAAGGGTGCGCATTCAATTCGGCAATACAAAACTTTTTTTTTAAAATGAGCATCAACGATCGGTGTCAGAGTGTAAGTTGGTAGGTGTTTGCATTTAGCCATATTGCGGACAATTGTCCAAGTTCCAATAGATGTCTTTTTTGCCAACAACCCTATTATTCACTTCTGCATCATTCACCACAGAATCGTTTCTCAACGGGGTCATCATAACTCAGAACAGCCGAGTCTTTCCACTTTCAAGCCTTTGAGTCCATCTAGCTTCAAGCCTTCGAATCCAAATGCTCAACGACCCAACGAAAAAGTTCCATGTTGCTATGTTGGCCACAGCCATCGTGAAGGTCAAAGGATCACCGGGAAAGGTCACTTCGTTACAAGCAGTACTGGATTCAGGTTCTGAAGCTTTATTTATAACCGAATCAGCTATACAACTTTTGAATACGAGATCTAAACCAACTTATGTCAAGGTTTCCGGGTTACGTTTGGTCAACAGTGGCACATGCAAGAAGTTCGTGGACATCACAATCGGCTCTCAGCACACCAACTTCGAAATTTCCACGCAGGCTTTTGTCTACAAGTCATTGTCTGAGCATATCCCGACCCGGAGCCTTCAATTGACGGATGAAGATATCCCGATGGCTTGAGCTTAGCCGAATTAGAATTGGTCAGATCCGAAAATGCCAAGTTACCCGTAGCACAAAAGACCAAACTCGGGTTGATATTGTTTGAACGTGTACCCTTAGCAAACCAACTTGTTAATAACTTCCATCAATCTTGCGAACTTAACGTAAATTCGTACAGATTCACGTTTACAGCGGTTACAGCCGAACTCTTAATTGGTTAGCAGAAAGGGCACAAAGAGATGTACGTAGACAACCATATATCAGGATCAGATACAAAAAATTAAACAAAAAGGAAGATTAAGGAAATCAAAACAACACTGGAAGCTGCAGGACTGAATCTGAATAAGTGGGCGTCCAACGCAGATGACCTGGTGTATGAGGTGTCTCATCAACACGGCAATGCAGTCGGATTTGTGTTACCTTCGGAAAGATCAAACCAACTAAAGACTACTACTGTTCCAAACCAACCCACAGATTTCTCAACTAACGTGGATCATAAAGCACAGAGACACCGATCTGCAATTAAAGACAATCAAATAAAGCAACTCACCTTAAGAGCGCCCAGACTGCCAAAACTCATTAGGACGGTTGCATATTGTCGTAGGTTTGTCAAAACCTTCAGACAACATCACCCAAATTTTTGCCTCTATATCCGAAATCTCATAAGCAACACCAACAAACAGATTAGACGACCCTTCACACCGATGGAACTAAAGGAAGCGACTAAAGCTGTCATCCGAGTCGCACAAATCGAAATGTTTCTAGGAGGCATCATCAAAACGAGGGGTATGGGGTGCTTACATCCCTTTGTAGACGGCAACGGAATCATTGGATTCAAAACACGAAAATTTTAAATTAATCATACAAGAAACACATATCACAACTTTGCACGGAGGGACTCAGTTAATGATGGCACACCTTAAGTAAAAATACTGGATTTTTCAACTTAGAAGAACAGTGAAAAAACACATAGACGGCTGTGACACTTGTCACAGGTTTTGGAACAAAACCGCTCAACAGCTTATGGTAGAGTTACCAGCCGCAAGGGTGACGGTGTCAAACTCTTTACCAACACCGGCATCGATTATGCGGGACCAATCAATATTTGTGCTTGTAGCTAAATGCCACAAGGGTTATTTGGCATTATTCATCTGTTTGGTGACAAAAGCCATACATCTCGAGGCAATTAGCAACCTCACAACTCAAGCGTTTCAAGATTTGCGGCAAGGTGTGGAGTTTGCGCCAACGTTTACACGGACTGTGGGACTAATTTTGTCGGAGCAGATGCTTAACTATGTCGCCTGATGAAAGAAGGAATTCAGGGCTAAGACGAAACTGCGGACGTGCTAGCGACTTAAGGTTCTCCCCACTTTGGAGGTTTATGGGAAGCAGGAGCCAAGAGTGTAAAGTTGTGCTAGTGAAAGACGAAAGACTGCCCCCAGCGAAATGGATCGAATAGGAATAGGATCGTCGAACCGTTGTGTCATTTCTACTAAATTCTCGTACACACACCACACAGTTAGAGAAAAGATACCTAAAAGAACCTAATGGCAATACGAGAAAGCCAATTGGAGCAGACTTAATAACTTCTTCAGGTATTTTAACTGGTCGTTATTTTTCCTCGATAACGATGTGGATGCCGCTGCTGATATGATCATGGAAAGTATTCTCTTTGGAATGAGATGGTTTATCTCTCATCGGTTGAAGAGTATCACGCCTCCATCCCAACGCTCATTTACAATGACATTCCAGCTCCTTGGACAAGGCCAATCAGTTTGTTGCACACTTTGCGGCTAGCTCAACGCTCCCAGATTGTGGTTTTTCCACGCCTACACTTGAAGACGAATCTACTTTCGCACTCGTGTTGTAGCAAGAGTACTCAGAGATTTTAACATGTATAAATCCGCTGGTCCAGATGGTATATCGCCCCTTCTTCTGAAGAGGTGTTCTTTCACGCTGGCAAAACCACTGCGTAAGCTTTTTCATCAATCCTACTCTTTAGGATTCTTTCCGAGCAGATGGAAAACAGCATCTGTCCAACCCGTCCCTAAAAATAGCGAATCTTCTCTCTCCTCCTACAGACCCATTGCACTTACGTCCCTTTTTTCCAATATCATGGAAACGCTGATAAACCGTCAGCTCATGAAATATCTCGAAACACGAAAACTCCTCAATGACCGGCAACATGGTTTCGTAGCAACCATACGTGGAAAAGTGGAACCAAGGCATACATCAATCTGATGTATGATAGATGTACTTGATAGTTCTAAGACATTTGACAGAGTTTGGCATCAGACTCTTTTGTCGAAAATGCGTGCTTTTGGGATCGATGACTCTCTTCTTCAATGGATTAGAAATTACCTTTCAGAACGTTGAATTCAAGTTGTCTTGGACGGTTGCAAGTCTAATATTCACAAAATAAATGCTGGTGTGCCCCAGGGCTGCGTTCTGTCACCGACACTCTTTTTAATTTTCATTAGTGATCTCTTGTCTGCTACTTCTAATCCAATATATTCCTTTGCTAATGACAGTTCTCTCTGCTTTTTACATTCGTTCCCAGACTCACGCCCCTGCTCTTCGGTTGTAGAACGGGAGCGGCAGCGTATGTTAAACTCATTCAATTCCGACATTAACAGCAGAACCAATTGGGGAACTATCAACCGAGTGGAATTTAATGCTTCCAAAACTCAATGCTGTCTGCTGTCATTAAAGCGAAATTCAAATACCCAGTCATTATCCATGAATGGCACTTGCATCGTCGAAACCGATAAACTTTCCATCTCCAACTTACGTTAGAATGACTACACATTCGATGTCGCCAAAAATGCTGTGAAATGTCTAGGTTCCTCAAGCGATGTAAGAAATATTTTACCCCCTCTCATCTGGCCAAAATATATAAGGCATTCATTCGCCTAAAATTGGAGTGCAATTCCCACATCTGGTCAGCTGCTACTACAACATCTCTGACCTGCTATAAAACTTATTGGTGATACTAATATCAGTCATTCAATTGACAAACTCGAACATAGACGTAATGTCTCATGTCTCACTTTGTTTTATCGCTATTTCCACCACGCTATAACAGCAGCGGCGTATGGTTCATACCGCCGCCTTGTTGAAACAAGAGCTCACCAAGACCATGTGCTTGAATTTAAGGAAGCACATAGTCCGTTAACATGGCGCGATAACGGTTACCATTGACGGTAACATTCTGATTAGCCTCATTTTTGAAAAAATATGGACCAATGATTCCAACAGCCTATAAACGACACCATACCGTTGTCTTTAATGGAAGTAATGGTAGCTCTTATTACCCTTCGGGTTGCTCATCAGCCCAAATACGGCAATTTCATTTATAAACGTATCCATTGAGCCAGAAACGGGCTTCATCACTGAACAAAGTTTCACGATAAAACACCGGATTTTCATTGAGTTTCTCCAGAGCCCATTCACTGAAAATATGACGCAAAAACAAGTCGCCTGGTTACAATTCTTGCACAAGTTGAATTTTTTACGCTTTTAGGCCGAGATCTTTAAGTAAAATACGCCAAGTTTTCGAATACGCCAAGCCAAGAAGCTGAGAATAACGACGAATCAATTCGTCACGGTCTTCGCGTACACTCTCAGCTTTTTTTTTATAATCCCGCGCGCGCACCAAGGGGATATGAATACCCTCTTAGTGGCTTTTCTCCAGGGCGCGGGCGGGTGGTGTAGTTGTTTGAAACTCAGGTGTATTAGGTTTCGATATTTTTCCCAGAGATGGCTGTCAAACTGGACGGGACGAGCAAGTGCATCCTCAGCCAGTTGGTCTCAGTACGTGCTAATTGTTAGTTCATTACATTTAGCCCAGCCAGCAACCACTCCAACATCAGTGTTATGCCTTCATGTCAGACTTGACCCCGACGGGATTCTCATATAACTACATACAAATTCTACGAAAAGACTTTTTCAGAGAATTGCCTCGCTCACCGTAAGTTCCTTGAATCGTACGAAAAACATTTCTCAGAGAACGCTGGTTTTCGTAATACATCTGAAAAATTTGAAGACGCTGTTGTGGTGTGGGTCTTTCCATGATGATTTTCCAAACGATACTGAAAAAATTAATAGAGCAGTTTCATAGGAGTCACGGGTGATCTGTCAAAAAAAAGCCTATTGAAAACCAAACCTCACGATGAATCATCCTATACATGTAGATACTTACGAAGGCCCTTGCCTTCTCTTTGTATTTACGCAATAAAATAAAACAAAAATTAAAAGAAGACCAAATATAGTCAATTCATACACACAGGTCACATTCATTAAACCGTCTCCTCATTCATTCATTCCTCTGCAAATCAACATCAGCCAAACTGAAGTTATAATGTACACACACACACACACACAACCCCTTCAGGTCGGGGTTAGAATAGACCTGAGGTAAGGTATGCCCCTCGTAAGAGGCGATTAAAATCCATTCGTGTTCCAGAGGCATAACATAGCATTATAGCTCTAATCGACCCGAGCTGAAGCCTGAATGACGCTGAGGTAATGCATCCAAGCATGGTTATCGGAACACCCGAGATGGAGGATAACTGAGAAATCCAATAAGCAACCCCCAATCCAGAGGGTGGAGAAGGAGGGCTTGGCTGAAAAGATCAAAGGAACCCCTATAAACTCTCTGTAACAAGACGAGCAAGCACCGTCTTACAAGTAAGTGCTCCGCACCTCACAAGGTGGCAACGAGGGATACAGCAAGAAGCAAAGGGCGAGATCCAGCGGTACCCGCCACAAGGTGAATGGTGCAGTTTTTCCATCCGGAAGTGACCGCACACACATGTATTTATATATTACAGTAAAATGCTATAAAAATAACTAGTAATATAATTTGTAAAAATTACCATAAAACATTAAGACTGAGTCCAGTAAGGTCTTAACTATGGCATACTGGAAAAAAATTATTGGAATGACAGCTATGAGGGCTGACGTTTGTAGTATTCTGTTACCTGAGTAAGCAAGAGTGAAATTTTGCGGAAATGGCTTTCAGGCTAATGCTGCTAGCGCCCCCGTCAGTTTAAAAACTTGGCAGGACTCAAGGAACGCTTGATCCCTCGTCGCCATTAAGTTGGTGGTGTAGTTCAAGATGTAACATTCCTTGTTAAAACCGATTTGGCTCTGAAACAATACCTCATGGGGGTCTGTGTCAACCCTTGCATGGCCTCACTGCTTGCAAAGATAACCATGGAAGCCTTAGGTTACTACATCGATAACGGATTTGAGTGGGGACCCAATTAAAATGAATTCAACAAAAATCAAATCAACGGAGGGAATATTAGTGGAAGAGAAAGGTAAAGAGGAAAATTCATTTCAAAAGAGCTCAAGGATGCTAAGGTCACCAGACGTCGCACCAGCACCTTTAGCCAGAAGCACTGAAAGCAGTGTTTTTTCTGGGAAAAGAGAGACGGCATTTGAACCAAATTCGCAGTTATCTGCCTTCCACAAACTAGGTGAGCAGATACGGCAACTGGTGGAAATGTTAAAAGATGGGAAAAGGCGTTCAATACATAAACATATGAGAGACGCATTTAAAAGCATTAGATCCCTATATGAGCTTTCTGCTATTCAACTGCAGGACGAAAAATCAAAAGAGGTGATAAGGAAACAGAACTAATCAAAAACCTCTTCGTGGCTGAGAAACGCACAAGAACCCAAGAAAAGGCAGGGTCAAAATGGCGAAACAACGGAACCAAAGAGAAAAAAAAAACCCCAGGCAGTAGAGTCGAAGCAAAAAGGAAACAATATTGGGGGCATAACTCCAAGGATCAAGGAGAAGAGCACCGACATTCCGACAAAACAGAAGTCAAACGATGGCAAACATTTGACGAAAACTAAGAAGGAGACTAACAAAAAGAAGCTTAAGGCGAAAAGAAGTAAGCCGGACGCGTTCGTCGTCGAATAAAGTGAAGGACTATTTTACGCGGAGATTCTTCGTAGCATAAAAGCAGACCGCAAACTAGAAGCTATTGGAAAAGCAGTATTCTGGATAAGAAGGACCCAGAAAGGAGAGCTCCTAATACAGCTCAAGGAAACGGGAAATAAGACAAAAGAGTTTAAGAATGTAAGGACACTCACACAGCGCACTACCAACGAGCTGAAAGACATCGACGAAGTCACCGGAAAGGAGGACATTTGCGAGGCAATAAGGACTCAACTCGGGGTGGAACTACAACCAGCAGACATATTATCCTTGCGAAAAGCGTACTGTGGAACCCAAACAGCAACAATTGGTCTTCCCGTCGCATTGGCAGAGAAACTGTTAAATGCAGGAAAGGTAAAAATTGGATGAGCTATTTGTCACATTCGGGAGCGAACGCTTCTTAAAAAATGCTTCAAATGTCTTGAATTTGGGCACATAGCCAAGCATTGCAAAAGCAGTGAGCACCGCTCCAAGCTATGTAGAAGGTGTAGAACAGAAGGCCACATAGCAAAGAACTGCGAAAAGAAGCCATCTTCTATAGAAAAGAACACCCAAACGATGCGAAGCATGTAGCCGGAAGCAGCAGGTGTCTGGTTTTTAGGAAGACCATCACCGACAAGAAAACATGAAGATAATACAGATTAACCTAAATCACTGTAGAATTGCACAGGATATCCTGAAGAAAAAGCTGACGTACAAACGCCAGAGGCCGTAGTCTGCTAGAAAGTTTTGCAACTCTTAACATAGGCATTGCAAACCAAGGTCGTGCAAACACATATCGTAAGGCAGGAACGGGCTCGATAATTGACATTACGTTCGTTAGCAACTCCCTCTTGCAAAATATAAAATGGCGAGTCAACGAAGAATACACGCACAGTGACCACCAAGCAATATTTTTTGAGACGAATGAGAAGAGAACGGGCCAAAGATGGAAGGACACACACACCTGAACCCGTTCGAAGAAATGGTAAATACCGGAAACATAATTCAAAGCGGAACAGCTGAAGCCTGTATACAACAACTCGTCCGCATTATCACTACTGCGTGTGATGCATCACGCCCAGAAGAACAAGTACTACAGGAGGAACACCATGCTACTGGTGGAATGAGGAAATCAAAAAGCTTAGAGCAAAGTGCTTAAGAGCCCGACGCAAAGTCCAAAGATCTAGGGGAAGAGATCGCTTTGAAGAATACCTTATTGGTTTTAAAATAGCAAGACGTGACCTAAAAAGGAGAGCAAGACAAGATGTTTTAAAAAAAACTTTGTGAAGAAACCGACATAAACCCTTGGGATAAAGCATACAGAGTCGTCATGGCTAAGATAAAGGGCAGCAGGTCGCCGCAAATAACATGTCCAGCAATCCTAAGCTCCATGGTAGAACAACTTTTGCCTCGAAGTACATCTACTATGTACCATATCATATCAATTCAAAAAAGTCTTGAAGAAGGAGTTTTCCCGGATGCCTGGAAACTACAACACCTAGTCCTGCTTCCAAAGGGAAACAAACCTTGGGGAACCGTCTTCATATCGTCCAATATGCCTTCTAGACACAATGGGAAAGATACTGGGATGAATAATATATGCTAGACTGCTCGCGGTAGCAGAAGAGAGAGGAGCACTATCAGACTTTCAATTTGGGTTCAGAAAATCGCGGTCTACTGTTCAAGCCGTAAAAACTGAGGTCGACATTGCGGCCGAAGCGATACAAGGAGAAAGATGGCGGTATGGTACAAAAAAATACTATGTAGTGACTTTGGATATCAAAAATGCCTTTAACTCGGCAAACTGAGCGGTCATCAGAAAATCACTAGCCAGTGTAAATACGCCATATTACTTTCTGAAGATAGTAGAAAACTACTTTACCAACAGAAAACAGGTATGAAACTGACAAAGGGTTGAAATACTACAGCGTTTCAGCACGGGTTTCACATATCAGTACTCGGTCCACTCTTATGGAACATTATCTATGACGGAGTGCTAAGGCTTATGTTGCCGAGAGAAGTTTAAGTAATCGGATTTGCAGACGACATTGCCGTCGTTACGGTGGCAAAAGAAATAAAGGAGATAGAGTTAGCCACAAATGTAGCGATTATTCGCATCAAAGACTGGCCAGTATCCGTCGGTCTAAAATTAGCGGACCATAAAACGGAAGCCGTCTTAATTACCGGGACATCAAATAATCCGATCAAAAGAATCAATCAAATACCTGAAAGTAATACTTGATAACAGATTACAGTTCAAAGCACATGTAGAGTACTCCAGTAATAAGGCTTTACTGCTACAAAGAAAAATTTCTAGAATACTACCAAACTTTGGTGGACCTGGATATGCTAGGAGGATTCTCCTATCTAGAGTAGTCAGCTCAGTCCTCTTATACGTTGCTCCGGTCTGGGCGGGGGCACTCGCCATAAAAGCAAACAAGAGAAAACTGTTGTCCGCATACACGCTCAGTGCATTAAGAGCGATCTGTGGATTTCGAACAATCTCGGATGAAGCAGCCTTCGTGATAGCAGGAATGGTTCCGATCGACATTCTCGCGGACGAGATGTTGAGAATTTATAATAGAAGAACCCCAGGGCGACAAGATGCAGGTGAAATTGCAAGAATAAAAGGAGAAGAGCGAGCGGCTTCGGCAGCCCTCTGGCAAGCCAGGTGGGATAATAGTACAAAAGGCAGATCCCGAACATCGAGACCTGGACAAAACGAACACATGGAGATAACAACTACCACCTTACGCAGTTCGTATCTGGTCACGACGGCCATCGCAAATACTTGCACCGATTCGGACACGATAGCTCCCCTTTGTATCCAGAATGCCCAAACGAGGAGGAATATACGGAGCACGCCATATTTCATTGCCGGCGTTTTTCGCAGTGGAGAATTAATCTGCACAGTCCAATACTACTCATAGACCAAATGTTGCAGTCGGAGGAAAATTGGATGGAAATCGACACATTTGTGATAATAGTGCAAAACGAGCTAAGAAGAATAGAAAAAATTAGAAGAGCTGAAGAAGCAAATACAAGAAGACTAGCATGATCTGCTAACCAGTCCCGCAAACCAATACCTAACGGCAGTCCCGCGAGGAGAGTGGTTGAAAAACGTAGTGGTGTGAATTAGTACCTAGGCGCACTCCTGGCATCGAATATTCGGGTGTTGCGAATCGTGCATGATGGTGGCACGGGCTACCGCATACGGGCGCCACATAAATTGGCGCAAACAAAAAAAACACACACACACACAGGAACACAGAAAAAGGAAGTTAAGATACCAGATTAACAATGCATAACATATTATAATGCTACCAAAAATTGGAGGGCCCGGGCCTGCCCATAGGAGATTGCTTTCCAGAGTGGTGACCTCTGTCCTGCTATATAGAGCCCCGGTTTGGACTGGTAGACATTCTAGCAAACGAGATGCGAACGGTGTACCAAAGGCGCAGAGTATATCGCCAGGAAGTCAATTTTACAAGACGTATCAAGCAGGAACAAGGAAGGCAACGTCTACGTAATTGTGGCAGGAGAGATGAGACAACACCGTAAAAGGTTGATGGACCTATAAGTTGATACCCATCATCGAGCACTGCCTATACAGAACAAGAGGAGACTGCAACTATCATCTCACGCAATTTCTGTTCGGTCATGGTGGCTACAGAAAGTATCTCCACAGATTTGGTCATGATAGCTCACCTTACTGTCCTGAGTGTCTAGACCAAGAAGAAGATGTGGAAATGTGATATTCCAGTGCAGGCGGTTATCAGAGTGTGCTGCTAACCTGCCTAGCCCGCAGCTTATAATAAGCTATAGGACGGGATCTCAGAACGACCGATCAGAGACCTGCTTCCTAATAACAAGGGTGCAAGTCGAACTGAGAAGAGTCGAAAGGTAAAGAAGAGCCGCAATTGCTAATCCCCGCATCTAATAGGAAAGGGGCAGGAAGCGGCTGCTAGAGAGCGTAAAGCGTGATAAGCTAATTAGCGCCGCGAAGTTATACTCAAACGACGAAAGGAATAAATGCTTCTCATTAAAAAAGCAAAGATCTAGAAGCGTGACACGAAGCATAGCAGCCCCACGAAGTAGTACCTAATGGCAGTCTCGTGGCTAGAGTGGTAGAAGTGCGGGATAAGCTATTAGTACGTAGGTGCAGACCTGAATAAGAAATAGAGTAAAGCTGTGAATCGTGCATACTCTGTGAAACGGGTCAGTGGTACCTATGAGAGATTCCACATCCATTCGGCGTAACCGAAGAAAAAAAAATACAAACCTATATTATACGCTGCATCGAGAAACGCGACCGAAACCAAAATTACATACTCTTAACTAAACAAATTTGAAAAACACAACATTTAATCATTAAAATGGAATACACAATACAAGCAATTTAAATGTAAAAATTACCTACTTAAATAATTCTTACCTGACTTTTATCATAATCCAACGAAGACAACGAAACGTCATCCTTTTCGCACGAGTCAACTGGTTTGCAAGCAACACAACACTTGTACGCACGTACTACTAACGCAGTAAACCTTGCACCGAATCACACAGCATAATTGCACACAGCGTGAAAATTATAGTAGTTTATGTAGTTGCTTCTTTTTAATTATTCAATGAATATAATATATGAATTAATCGTTTCCTCTTTCCATGTACAATACATACAATATGGACAACAACGAGATGAACATGAAAGATCAACTCTGCTGTTCGTTGGAGGAGAATGTTGACGACAATGACGTCACCAAATCGTTTCAACTATTCATGACACTTAACCCTTACATTGGCGATTAGCGGGGACAACGAAGTGCGGAAGTTCGGAACGCACCTTCCATTTAGGGAAATTTATTTTGAGTGTCCCAATATGTCCCAATATGTCCCAATAAAACTATTTGTAAAGAAAACTAACACAATTTGATGAAAACGGTAAACTGAATTACGAACAGGGGTACATTTCAATTGAGGGTTGAATAATTTATTTATACCTTTTACCTTTGTTACCCCTCACTTTTGAGGTACTGTAAAAGTTTCTTATGTATACATTCGTCTTTTGTTAAATTTGTTGATATTTTTGTAAGTCGTCATCAGTATATCGTGATTTTTTGGGATTTTTAAAAAAATTAACTCATACAACCCATCTGTTCTGCTAAAAATTTCATCATCGATAACAAAGTTATAGTTTTCGTTAATATGAAAATTTGATCTAATCAATTTCATAGAATTTAATTTTCTACCAAAATACCATAGACTTTGTCATGATTTTCAATTGATGGATTTACACCAATGATTGTACTTACGCTATCTGCATTAGTAGGTGTTCTAAATGAAATTTCTTCTGTAGAAGAAGATACCATAAGGGATGAAGTCTTAAAACTTTGTTCTACTTGAGTTTTTTTTGTCTAGTTTCTTCTACATATCTTTCTATATTGTTATATTATAAGTTTTTTTAAAACTTCTTTTATGGGTTCAGTCATTGGTTATTGTGCTTTTAAATTTCCGTTATCATTTTACAAGTTTTAAGGAGCATGTACTTTCTTTGTTAGTCTTTCCTATCTTTAATGATTTTATTTAGTATATGTGGATTAACATTCATATTTGCATTCAAAATAAATCGACATAGGAGGAGGATATTAGCTGACTAGTTTGTAAAAGGTTGTTCATATCAGGGTTGTTCTTATCAGGGCTGTTCCTTTCAGGGCTATTTCTAGCAGGGTCTGTTATTATCAGACCGGTTCTAAATTGATGCATTCACTTAAACATCTTTTAAATGAGTGAACACTCTCACAAAATCAACATCTCTTTAAATAATCTATTAAATCAACCTTTATTTATAACGAAATCTTTATTAATGATCAAGAACCCATATAAATCTTTCTAGCAAGTTAAGCACAATTCTCGAAACAAATTGAATGACATATCGGAACTTATATATTCGTTGTATATATGATTGGCAAAAATAAAAGCTGTCAACTTTGCTGTGCCGCTCCATGCAGAAATAATCTCAGATCTTGTTTTGTTTATCACATGCCACGTCATCAAATATAAAAATAGAATTACGTTTGGATTTTATTAGTTTTTTGAAGTAGTCATACTTTGCTCGATTTAGTGATTTTGAATAAATATAAAGGTTCTCAAATTTGAAGCCTTTCAGATCTAAAAGGATACACAACATGACATTAGTTTTACCACCATTGATGAAGAGCCTTCAATTATTCCTCGAATATTATTTGGAAAAAGTTCACTATGTTTAATTTTTTTTATGAGTTTATTATCATAGTTTTTAAC
The DNA here is from genome assembly GCA_907269105.1 of Volucella inanis. Lineage (NCBI taxonomy): Eukaryota > Metazoa > Arthropoda > Insecta > Diptera > Syrphidae > Volucella > Volucella inanis. The sequence goes on along the minus strand of OU026153.1, from coordinate 90,180,804 downwards.
TTCAATAGATTGGGTATTCATAATAATTAGCGTACTTACCAAGAACGAATTAGTATAAAATGCTTGACTTTAGTGTTAAACCTATTAGTACGAAACATATGTATTGTACATTCTCAGGATACGGATTAATTAATTCGTTAATCAATAAATTACCATTTAAATTGCACCTTCCTCCATATAATTTCTATGGCCCAGGTACTAAATTAGAAAAACCTTTAGCTAGAGGAGATAGTGGGGTAAATCTATTGCATGAAGTGACATCGACATCACTTACGGTAATAATAAAAGTTTGGACAGCAGGCATACTGCAGAAAAAATGCTTACTGGAGAAGAGATTCTTCAATATAAAAATTTAGTATGTATTGTACAATAATATGTTAGTAACAAATTTGATGAAGACAAAAACAAAGCTTGAAATGGGCTGTCAAACTAAACATTTCATCAGCAATTTTTCATTTCATTTCTATTTCATCAGCAATGTCACTAACACATACATTAAGTGGGAACAAATCCACTCTAATTATAGAGTATTTTCCACCGATTACTTTGAAGTCTGTTCACGTGTGTGGTTTAGTTGATTTTCAGACCTATAATTCAACACCGAATATAAATTCATTTAATAATCGTTTTCATTTAGGTGGTAGTAACGAAATAACTTTTCATATTGGCTTATACGAAATCGAAGACATAAATAAATGCATTCAGGAGGCTATAATAAGGAAAATCCAAACAAAATTTCGAAATAAGGGCAAACAATAAAACTCTTAAGTATGAAATTTACAGTATTCGTACTATAGAAATCGATTTCTCTCATTGTAATTCCATATGTTCGCTCTTAGGATTCAGTAGAAAAAAATTAACTCCTAAAAAATTACCCGAATCAGATCTTTATTTAAACGTAAATAAAGTGAATATTGTACGTATCGAATGTAATTTGATTGACGAAACATGTATCAATAATTAGCCAGCCAATATATTACATGAATTTTCTATTAAGGTAAGACCTAGATAAAAATTAGTAGAGGTTCCACGAAATGTTATCTATTTACCTGTGAACTCTGATACAACAAGTTCAATAAGCTTGAAATCCAATAAACTGTCGAGTAGAAACCATAAGAGTTCAAACACATCTCACACACAATGAGAGTAAGCGAATATTTTTTAACCAAACTAGATTATAGAAGAACACGTAGTACACCCACTACTGTTAATATACAGTCAAAACCTGCCAAAAGAGTATCAAGTCTTACAGAACAAAATAAACAGTTCTTATATAGGATATAAACTAAAAAATTATAAATGTGTACAAACCATCCGTCAGCTCACCACACAAAACGATTGCTGAAACTATTACCACTATGACTATTACCCACACCATGCTATCCCCATCTCACTCACATATCGTCACTCTTGCTCTAGAGCCGAATTCTCAATTGAAACCTTCCCATTACCTACTACCAATCCATACGTGACTAGGTCCCCCCACACTACTTTTGTTCGCTCCCTCCTAAAATACGCCAGTCAAGTGTGGTTCCCATATCACCATGTTCATATCTCGAAAATCGAAAGCATCCAGCACTGTTTTCTTCAATGGATGCCCTGGGATGATCCTTTTATTCTGCCTCCTATTAAAACCGTCTCAATTATATTAACTTAAACTCCCTTAAGAAACGCTGAGATGCAGCCGACTTTCTCTTCATTCATCGACTCTTTTTAGGTCACTTTTTTGGCTGCCCAGAACGTTCATCGTCTTCCAAGCCAAAATCACTACTTTTAAATCGTGCAAACTACTTTTGGCACGTTTGCTCAGCTAGCGCATGTTCACCATAAACTTCCACCAAAATACGATGACTTTCGGCAGGAGTTTTCTTCATATTAAAGTAATGAAGAAGAACTCCCCGCAAAAACTCTTTTTCAGGCACAAAGTTCGACATATTTGAGTGAAAAAAAATTATTACTGTTTACGCTTCAAGTAAATGACATATACTGAAATGACGTACAATGACAGTAGATTTCCGACGCATGTTCGAATGGAATAATAACAATGGAATAATACAAGTTACGCCATCTCTTAGCAAACGCGGTCAAATTTTGAAGGTCTTTAAGGATATTTTCTTCGCGGAAAATGAAATACAATCTTCTTATGAAAATTTTTTTTCGTATTAATCATTAACTAAATAATAGGAAAAAAAAATTGTTCAATAAAGAAAAAAATATTTTAACGTCATTTTGGTGAGGTAGAGAAAGTCCCTTCAAAAAACAGTAGGTGGCTGTCCCCTTGATTGCTCTGAAATCAATATTCCAAAAAGATTATTATTCAGTAGGGTTGTCATTCTATCTCGTAGCAGATTTAAAAGCTTTGAATGAAAAATAACAAAATGGCGGCCTTGTAAACATTTTTTTTTTCAAAAATCGAGTTTGGAGCTTTTCCGCAGCTCCGGGGTACGCCCTCTCCTATCATTTGCTGTAACTTTAAAATGACTTAATGTATTGGTCTAGAATTTTCACAGTATATTCTCAACCTATTAGACTTTGAAAATATGCAAAAATAAGAATTTTTTGAATATCAAAAATTAGAGTATCCCCTTAATTAAAATACTCCACTTTTATTGGACAAAAGAACATTTCAGAATGTCTTGACCTTTATTAGTTCTTTTTACTTTTACAACTTAATTGAATTTCTTATACATATTTATAGGCTAATTTCCCTAACTCAGCTTCTGCTGCTGTTTGCTGTTGGTTAAAATACCTCGATGTGCATTGACTGCACCAATTACTTGGTGAGCATTTCCTGTTATGGGGTTCGCGCGTGCAGGTGTGGCCAGCATACCTTGTTATTAGGTTTCGCGCATCCAGGTTTTGTTTATCTCGTCTGCTGGTGGTAAATCTTCCCCTCTTAAATCCGATTGTTCTCAATCACCGAAGATATAATTTGACTGCTCGTCGGGGAAAACGAGCGGCTAAAAAGTTGCCTGGACGCCTACAAGCACAACTCAGAAGTTGTGCATCCGCAGTCTCTGCGGAATGCTGAACTTCATCCATCTGCTAAGCAGAATGAGAAAAGTTTCGGGCAAGTAGTTCCTGATCCCGCCGCCTTAGGAAGGGATCCTGCTCCCTCGGAAAGTGTCCCTGCCTCTGTCCAGACGCCAGCTCTTACATGGTCCGTAGTTATGCGGAGTAAGAAGTCTAGGGCGTCGGCGAAGAAAATTAAGGCTGAAGTTCTCAAAAATGTCACCCCAGCTTCATGAACTAAACTTCAAGGAGGAAGCTTAACTCCATCCCAGCTGAGAGAAAAGGCGCTGTTAACAAATCTATGCCAACTGCCAACAAACCTGCATCAGCCGTAACTATCGTAATCGTAAGAATCGTAAACCGCATCATCGAAATGAATCATTTGCGAAATGATATTATACTGCGTATTTCTTTCATTGAAGAAAGGCTGTCATCGCACGTTAAAGAGGTTGAGCTTTCTCTTAGTAACCTAAAAGAACGACAAGCGAAAGTTGAGATTCGTATTGACGAATTTGAAATGTCCATTCATACTCTTCAAACGCAGGAAGACGAGACGAAAACGCGGTTAGCTGAATCGCAGGCAGTTGAAGAGGAAGTGACTGATCTCCAAAAAAGATGTGAAGCTTTCGAACGACGGGAAATTGCAGCCGATGCCATTATATTTGGTGTCTCACAGCTACCAAATGAAAACTTGAAGACAATTTTTCATCACATATGTCACAACATTGACTGTATGCCTCTACCTTTGAAAGGCATTTTTCGCTCTCAGCAAAAGCGACGAACGTATTCAAATACAATAAAAAAAGACTCTCTCATTTTAGTCAAATTCAGCTTTCCAGCCGAAAGAAACACCGTCCTGTATGCAGTTGCTCTTTACTACAAAAATCATTGGCAGTTATGTCTCCAAGATGTGGATATCAAAACAAAAAACAACAGCAACATCTACATGTACGGTAGCCTAACTAGGAAGAACCGCTACCTTTATTAACAAGCTGTGCGTCTCAAGCGCAGTAAACAGCTGTTTTCTGTTTGCACACATTTTGGTTCCGTATATGTTAAAGAGAATGCAGAAGCTGAAGCGATACTGGTAGAGAATGAGGATGCTATTGCCACGAGATGTCAAACGAGGAAGACTTAAGAAGACGCAAAGAACAACAGCAGATCGAAATCGTCATCTATCAACAAGTATCAGTAGATTTTTTATTTTTGTTTTGCTAGTTTTCTTTTTTTTAACTTTTATTTTTGCTACTTTTTGTCAGTTTTTTTCACTTTTTCCTTTTTTTTCTCTTGAAATCTGCCTGATGTTATTTCCCCTTTTAATGAAATGTTGTTGCTCTAGGAAAGAGGTTTCTTGTTTTCAGAATGCGTCGTTAGGTTCTCATACTATTTCACCACTTAAAAATGGATTTGAATGGGAGTGGAGTGGATTCCATTGATGGTTTGTCATTTAAATTCACAAAGCTTAAATCCTAAATTAGACGAGTTTAGAGATATTTTTGTAGATTCAAACGTTGATGCCATCTGCGTGACGGAAACTTGGTTCGTTGAAGGTGTGAAAGATGATGTGTATGCATTGAGCGGATACAAACTTTTTCGAGCTGATAGATCTGATCGTTTTGGTGGCGGAGTGGCTATTTATTTTAAATATAGTATGTTTTGTAAACAGAAATGTAGCTCGCCAAATGGGTCACTTGTTCAGTATTTTTTTTGCACAAATTTTACGCGGCGGAAGAAGTATTTGCTTGGGTGTTGTGTATAGGCCAAAACGAAATATTGACTTGACACCCATTTATGAAGTAGTTGAAGAGGTGTCGACATGCTTAACCAACATAATTATTTGCGGTGATTTTAATAGTAACTTGTTGTGTGAAAGTCTCTTAATCGAAAAAATGCAACCATTTGATCTACAACCGGTAAATAATGATGTTCCTACTCATTTCACCAACTTCACCAGCACCTTATTAGATGTGTTTTTTGTAAATAATACCGCCAAGGTATTACTTTACGATCAAGTTGCTGCACCAGCCTTTTCTAAACACGACTTATTGTTTCTTACATACGATTTTGATATTGCTGATTGCGTAGACACATCAATTTTAAAAATTTTGATAGGACTTCCCTTGAACAGCATGTTAGTTCTATTCCATGGAACCTCATTTATTGTATGTCCTCACCAGATGAACAAATCGATTTCATCAATAAAAACATTAACCTTCTTTTTGATTACACATTCCAATCAGAAGAGGGATTGTAAGAGACAGAACAAAAGCGTGGTTCACGAATGAAATTCGAGAGTTGATATTACAACGTGATCAGGCGTATCGACGGTGGAAACGTTTTCGGGTGGAAGAGCCTCATCAAATCTATAAAAACTTGCGTAATAGTGTTATCCGTGAAATAAGAACTGCTAAGATGCAATTTTATTCTAACCGCTTCAGTTCTACATCCGACGGTCGTAAAATATGGAACAATATTCGTGAACTAGGAGTCGGTAAACAAAAGTTAAGTTGTCCTACTCATATCGACCGTAATGACCTAAATCGTAAGCTCTTATCAAATCTAAATTCAAGTGCCTCTGTTGATAATTGTGTGTTTGATGGTACTGTTTTACCAACTGCAACGAATTTCAAATTGGTCGTCAAAATGTAGTTTAGTACTAAATCCAGGAAAATGTAAATGTTTAGTTATCTCTAAAACTATTCTTCATCTTTCCAATTTCATTTAATGCTAACCGGCTCAAAAATTGAATTCGTTGACACTTCGAAAAATCTAGGCGTTGTCTTCAATAGAACACTAACGTGGAACAACCATATACATTTTATAGTGAGATAAACATATGGCGTTCTTCGAACACTATGGACTGCCCAAAAGTGTACACCAACTAAAACCGGACTGCTACTTGCCAAAGCCTTAGTTATTCCTCTGCTGGTTTATGGATGCGAAATTTTTCATGAATGTGACGCCGAGAGCAAAAGAAAACTACACGTAGCATTTAACACCACCATTCGATATGTATATTGTCTCAAAAGGTATGACCACGTTTCACACCTAGCCAAAAACTTGGTAAAGATGTCATTTCAAAATTATATAAAATTTTGTGCGCTTTTATTTCTCTTCAGCTTTATTAAAAGTAGGCAGCCGACATATCTATACGAAAAAATCAAGTTTCCAGTGTCTAACAGATCTGCGTGTTTACTACTTCCGCGTTTTTCATGTTTAACATCTGAGAGACAGTTTTACTTCTCCTTCTCAGGCAATTTTAATCAAAATTTTACTGTTTGAATTAAAGTATAAAATGTTAAATTGACAAAGTTTCATTAATATTAAATTTAACTTACTTCTACTTTTAATAAATAGTTTCACTACAGTTAAAATGTAAATTCTAAATTAAGGCTTAAGCGCAATAATGTTTATCTTTCACAGGTTTATAAGTAAATTCTTACTGTCTTAGCAAGTTTAAATAAATAAATAAATAAATAAAATAAAAATAAAAAAAAATAGCCTTGGCTCGGTGCAAGCGCTCAAAGCACTTCTTGCAAGTGGGCAGTGCTACATTGGGTGGTACTCCAATCCCAACGCTGCGGTGATTGTATATACATGTATACCTTACATGTATAGTTCAGGATGCAGATGAACGTGGCGTATGTGTTGGAGTAGAAGGCGTTTTTGGCAAGATATACTGTAGTTTGCCAGCGTCTACTGCAAGTATGGTGAGGAAATCGAGCCCGGGGGCGACCCCTCATCCTCGATTTCCCTTTTATGACATAGCGAGATGTCCAGTAATTCGTCTGGATATTAAAGCTTTCCACGGGGTGAAGCGCTTAGCGAATGGGCAATATTCACCCTCGCAATCGGCGGAGCGAATTGTCCGCTTTTGACATGGATAGTTGAAAGAGCGACATTGACGTCACATTTGCAAATGAATCCGCACTTAGGGCGTTCTCTTTTAGTTGGAAAATCTTCAGAAGCGTAAGTGACCACAGCTGGATACAAGTTGGGGTCACGTATGAGGAGAGTGTTAGGGCGGTTAGTTTTAAAAGGAGATGGTGCACTCGGAATGCTGATTAGAACGTGTATGGTTCCCATGTCCTTGCAGAGGTATCCTTGATGCCCCTTCAGGTGTATGGAAGCCTGAGCATCGATAAGCAAATCGAGTACACAACGAGTGTGTGTGGCGTTTCAACGACGATCTCTTTGAGAGAAGCCGCAAGGTTAATCTCAAAAGAGTGAAGTTGTGGACGCGCAGTGTGTATGCGAAAACAAAGGAAGAAATTCCAAAGGGCTCGGGCTACCAACGCTGAAAACTTGACTCAAATTGGCTCTGCTTTTCGGCTGTGCCTCGCTGAGTACAAGAGAATGATTGTTCATACTAGAGAAGATGACTGGAGAAGATTTGCGGATTCTAATAACTTGACTCAAATGGGCTCTGCTTTTCGGCGATGCCTCGCTGAGTACAAGAGAATGATTGTTCATTCTAAGGAAGATTACTGGAAAAGATTTGCGGATTCTAATGGGGACGATCCTTGGGGGATGCTATACAAAAGATTTAGAGCTAACAATAAATTACCCAAAGTTAGATACATATGCTAGGCGTCGAATTAGGCAGCTATACCCTGAGCCTCAGTGAGCAGGGATAAAAGGCGGCCAGTCCTGGGCAATAAGGTGCCCCACTGGTTGCAAAGCTCGACCGGAGTCTATATTCTGGTACCACGAGATGTCAGGAGCCCCCGGAACTTAGTTCCGGCCTGAACTAGGAGTTGGCCTCCTTGTGGGAGTATCGTGGTGGCTGTGATTCATACCCAAGTAGTGCTTGGACATCACATGGTTTGAGCAAATGTTGTAGCGTGCTGTGGCCTGTGCTCAACTATTTGATGATCATGGTGATAATTGGCGTGCTCGATGTGGAGTTGTTATTAATAAAATCAAATTTTATTAATAAAAAAGAGGAGGGTGGAAGAGTTATCTCGATCAGATCATTTAGTGATATCTCACTCATTTGAGTTTGTTTTCTTTCTATTCTTTTTATATATATATATATATATATATATATATATATATACTTCCCGCCTGGTTTTAGTTTCTATGCTAAAACAAACGAAAATTACGCAGCAGGTGGCGTTGGCTGCCTTATAAAGAACACTTTTAAAATTATTGATGTCTCCCTAGTAGATTGTCCTACTGCAGACGTCTTAAAGGTATCCATCGTAATAAATAATGAAATATTTGTTTTTTTATGCGTTTATAGATTGCAGATGTTTAACGTGACGATGTTTATTAATGATTTTTCTATTGTGCTATTATTATCTTAATGTGTTAGCTTTAAATGGCCTGACAAACTTCATCAATGTGCCACGTTTGCAGCAGTCGATTCGTTGGACCCAATTTTCAACGACTCAGCGACACATTTCGGCCGAAACGGCCGCTATTTCGCGTTCAATGTTGGCTCTGAGCTCTTCCAACGTCATCGGCGTTCCAATGACTTAACGTGGCCCCACAGAAAATAGTCAAGCGGCGTTAAATCACAGGAACGATGCGGCCAATCGACTGGCTCATGTCTTGAGATAACACGCTCACCATACATACTCTTCAATAAATCGATTGTAGCGTATGCTGTGTGCCTTGTGGCACCATCCTGTTGAAACCACATGTCGTCCAAGTCCATATCTTCCAATTCGGGCCAAAAAATAGTCGGTGATCATGGCGCGATAACGCTGACCATTTACAGTAACGTGACGATCGTTATCGTCGACGAAAAAATATGGCCCAATAACGCCGCTGGCATGCAAACCGCACCAAACAGTTATTTTTTGTGGATGAAGTGGTAATTCATGAAGCACATGTGGGTTTTCACACGACCAATAACGCATATTTTGCTTATTGACGAACCCATTAAGCCAAAAATGAGCTTCGTCACTGAAGATGATTTTGCGATGAAATTCATCATCTTGGCGCATCTTCTCCAGAACCCAATCGGAGAACGTTTTTAAAATTTTCAGACGTTGCTCGTTAATGTACTTTACCATGACGAAAATGTCGAGTTTACTGAATAAATTAACAGTGACAGTTTGATGATTAGTGAAAGAGTGCGTTCACAAATTAAACTCAAAGTTGTCAAGTCCTTATTGAAAAACCCTATACGTAACAAGTTGTGCTTTGAGTCCTGCTACAATGTTTATAACTGTAGTGACGAATCGAATGCATATATTCTTATTTCTTTACCACTCTCAAAATCCATATTGCCAGTTGCAGCTCACAAGATTTTCACAAGAAAACCCATTCATAAACTTAAGCCTTGGTTATCTAATTATTTATTAATTAAAGTAACAACTAAAAATAAACTCAGAATAAAGTGCAAAAAATACCCTTGCAACGCATTTTCAAAATGAAGTATAAAAAAATATATGCTGATTTGAAAAAGGAAATCCCAATTTGCCGTGACTCTTATTACCGTGCTCAATTTTATTCAGCTAGAGGTAATCTTAAGAAAGAGTGGAAAGTTGTAAACACCATTCTCAGCAAAAAAAAGTCTGCCATTCAAAAAACTTTTGCCCTACGTACTAGTAATAAGGAAATAACAAATAAAAAAGAAATCGCTGACGCTTTTAATAGACATTTTTTCAAGTATTGGACTTAAATTACATAGTGGACTAACGCAAAATCTATGTCCTCAATGTTCTGCTATTAATGATGTAAACTCTGTGCACTGTAGAAGTTTTGTTTTTGACCCTATAACTCCTTTAGAGATTTGAAGTACGATTGGCTTTTTAAATAACTCAAATTCATGTGGTGTCGATGGTATTTTTAATGTTGTTCTTAAAAATGTTGCATGTTTCATTGTGGATGTATTAGCTGATGTATTCAATCGTAGTGTTTTTTCTGATATTTTTCCTGACGATCTAAAGTGTGCAGATGTTATTCCTTTGTTTAAAAGAGGCTCTTCAACTGAAATAGGAAATTATAGGCCAATTTCGCTTCCGCCAACCATAAGTAAAGTTTTCGAAAAACTTATAAACCAAAGCCTTCGACATGGTTGAACATAAAATTTTGTTAAGTAAACTGGAAAATTCAGGTGTACGTGGCTTCATGCTTGAATGGTTAAACTCATATCTGAATAATAAATCACATACAGTTAAGTTGAATGAGACGAGAAGTGATGTGCAAATAATCAGGCTTGGGGTACCAAAAGGTTAAGTCCTGGGTCCCATTCTATTTTTAATTTATATCAACTCACTCTTCCACCTCGAAGAGTGCTAGTGAAAATTGTAGTGATGATTGTTTTTTGATAAAGAATGTATACGAATTTATGTACCTAGGACTCTTACTTGACTCTAATATGAAATTTTCATCTCACGCTACTGCACTGAAAAAGTACTTTATCTCCACACTTAGGCATTTTTATTACCTCCGTAATATATGTTCAACTAAGCTCCTAACCACAATTTACTGTTGACTTTGTAATTCTAAGCTGTAATAGAGTATAAATTGCTGGGGAGGTGACTATCAAAATAGAATTCAGCCATTGCAAGTTTTGCAAAAGAATGTTGTCCGAAAGATTTGTCGTAAGCCTTGTAGGCATCCTAGTTTTCCATTATTTTGTCAATTAGGGATTCTTCCTGTTCGTCACGTATACTATTTTAAGGTTCTAAAAGCATTCTTTATGAAGTCTGGTAACCGAAACTTTCGTATAATCTCCAACTATAACCTACGTAATAATTCGCTTAATATGTTACAAGTGCCAAGCTATCGAACCACCGCATATAGAAACTCTTATTCAGTTATATGTAATCGTTTATTTAATGTCCTCCCGGAAGAAATCAGATGTGTTCACATTTCCAAATGTTTTCTTAAGCGCGTAAAAAATTTGATGTTCTCTCAAGATTATTGTATTTTAGACTCTCTTACTAAATACCAAAATATAAAGATTTCTTTAGTAGGTTTTGTTTCACATAAAAATGTTCAATGTTTAGGTAAAGATCTAAAAATAAGAACAGGCGGCACTGACTGTATTAAAAACATATACATAAAAAAAATTTAGGAATAAAATATCTAGCATTCCTTATTAATGCTTGTTTAAAAATGGAATATTTTCCTGACGCTTGGAAGTTAGCCAAAATTGTTCCGGTGTTCAAAGCCGGCAAGCCACCTGAATGACCTGAAAGTTACCGGCCAATAAGTTTGCTCAATATTCTCAGCAAAATAATTGAAAAAGTTTTGAAATATCAAATTCTCAAGCATATCTGTGATAATACAATAATATACTATACTACTGTATATATATAATATAGTATATAATATATATATATACTATATATACTATTGTATATATACTATATACTATATATTGAATAAAATAAAAAACATTTAAAAAAATTTTTTTCATTCCCAAGTAAGTAACTTTTACCCCACATGGTATATGAGCATATTTTAGTTTTGGACACATTTTTGTGGCATTATTTCTTTCTGTATTATAGATATACTCAATTATTTCCCAGCTTACAGCTCCATCCAGAGTTTGTAAGTCTGATTTTGAAATATTGTTTCTTACACTTTTGATAAAATGTGGTACATCATATATTCCACATTCCATACACTTTTTTTGTAAAGAAAGGAACTGTTGTCCTCATCCAGCTTTAATTTATTGAAAAGACTTTGATTCGTAGGTCCTTGGTCACAGCAAATGCCTCTTACGTTTAGTACCAGATTTCTACATATTGTATGTCAATACAGTTGTATACTTCAATTTCGAGCTGCTTTGTTGGTATATTGCTTGGACAGATCACATGATAAAGCACTTGTTTACCACATTTACCACATATACCACGAATCATGAACACGCAAACTGATTTCGCACACAAATTTAATCTTTGATTTTCTCCATAATCAACGAAGCTCTCGATTGTCTTTATAATTTCGTTAATTTTTTTGTTAATATTTTTGTTTGCTTCGCATACAGATTCTATGGAATATATAGATCTGTTGAAGTCTATAAATGCTGAAACTTCATTTAGTTCATCAATGGATACATCGGTACTCGTTTGCACTTTTAATTAGAGTAGTTTATTTTGGCTTTCTTAGAATCAGAAGCAAGCTCATTGCCATACGATTCCAAAAACATTTCACTTTTCTTTTCGCAACTTTTTTGTATTTGTAAGTATCGAGGTACTTAATCAACCTTAAATAAACTTAAATAATATAGGGTGATTCATCGCGAGGTTTTATTTATAATGTAAAATAAGACACATAAATTTGAAAGCGAACTTACAATTTTTATTATCAGTTAAAAGAACAATTCATGGCACTTACTTTTGAGGAATGATATGTATCGAAATGTCGCCAAATTGTTCAGCTGTATTACAAAAATCAGAGTTCTGTGAAAAATATTTTTAGTGCGATTCGAGAAACTTACGGTGCGCATAATTGACCTACTGAAACCACTATTGCCAATATCATTCACAAATTTGAGTCCCAGTTTACATTAGTGGATGACACTTAACTGGTAAGACCACATCCAGCACTTAGTGAAGAGACTATAGCAGCTGTAGCTGAGAGTGTACGCGAAGACCGTGACGAATAGCTTCATCGTCGTTCTCAGCGGCCTGGCTTAGCGTATTCGACAACCTGGCGTACTTTACGTGAGGATCTCAGCCTAAAAGCGTACAAAGTGCAACTTGTGCAGGAATTGAAGGCGACTTGAATTTGCGTCATATTTTCAGTGACTAAGTTCTAGAAAAACTCAATGAAAATCCGGTGTTTTATGGTAAAATTTTGTTTAGCCCATTTCTGGCTCTATGGATATGTTAATAAACAAAATTACCGTATTTGGGCTAATGAGCAACCCGAAAAGTACTAAGATCTACGATTACATCCATTAAAAACAACGCTATGGTGTGGTTTATGGGCTTTTGGAATCATTGGTCCATATTTCTTCAAAAATGAAGCAAATCAGAATGTTACCGTCAATGGTAACCGTTATCGCGCCATGTTAACGGACTATGTGCTTCCTGAAATTCAAGTACATGATCTCGGTGAGCTTTTGTTTCAACAAGTTGGCGCTACGATTCATACAGCGCGTGAAACAATGGACTTGTTGAGAAATCATTGTGGTGAGCACTTCATTTCACGTTTTGCTACGGTAAATTGGCCGCCTATATCGTGCGATATCACACCTTTGGACTATTTTCTCTGGGGACATGTCTCAGGTCTTTGGGAATAAGCTAGCTACGATTGGCGCTTTGGAAGCTACTATTACTCGTGTTATCCGCGAAATACCAGTCGCAATGCTCGAACGAGTAGCCCAAAATTAGACCTTTAGAAAGGACCATCTCAGACGTAGTAAATTCCAGGTATTGTTCTTTTAACCAATAATAAAAATTGTAAGTTCACTTTCAAATGTATGTGTTTTTTTTAACATTAATTAAACCTCACGATAAATCACCCTTTCTACCAAAATATGCCCAAAACTGACAGCGGCACATATTGACCCTACCCAATTTCAAAAGATGAACGTGAAGCTGGCTGCACAGGTTATAAGCAGATCTGTATCCTGTAAAATGGAGGCTTTAAAAAAACTGAACGAATTCCCAGGCCATATAGCCCAATTTACGAAATCAACAGCTGAATTTATTAAAAAAATAGATCACCTTTTCGATCTTTAAAATGGAAAATCAGCTCTTGTACGAAATGATAAAAAATATCCATTTTATAATAGAAATGAAAGTATATATATTAAATATTAAACCCCTTAACGCAACAAATAGATCATTCCGTTTCAAAGATTTGGCTCTAACTATAGAGAGCGTTTTAAGAATAAGAGAAACGTTATTCATGATTCATGATGACTTTTTATATGTTTATATTATGTTCCTGTAAATAAATTTAATCAAGATCCCTTAGAAAACTGATTTGGGAAAATAAGAGCGCAGAATAAAAGTTATCCCAGTGTTGCTGAATGTAGCTCATTGATAGCAAAAATTATATCGATTAAATTTATATTTAAATCGGAATATTCCAATTGCGAGGAAAACGATTCGGAATACTTGCAGGTGGATTCGAATGCCGTTTTGCAGAATGATTCAGAGGAGTAAATAGTGCTTAATACTATAAGAATATTCTTCAGAATAAAAACTGTTTTGTATATTAATGACCATGCTATTAGATATTTTGCAGAATACTGCTACTTCAAAACAATAAAAAAAAATGAATAAAAACTGTGAAAATTGTGCGGGAGAAATGTTAAAAAACAAACAAGATTTCAATCTAACAGAGGTACTGAGAAAACTAAAAGAATATGAAAATTCGAAAGAAAATACAGTTCTCTTGTGGCCGTCCGAAAAATATTTTTAAGTAAGCCGTCTTCATATACACATACTTTGAAAAACTGACTTTTGCATCTAATTTTAGAGAAAACATAATTAAAGAATGTATATATAAAGGCATGTGCAATGCTGCCACTCTTCGTAGCAATGCTGGAAACCAATTTCTAACATCGCCTTCAAAGCCTTGGTCGTAGAATTTTTTACATTTTCTACGGTGCCGAACCCTTATTCTTAAGGTAAGTTTTGAGCTTTTTGGAATAAAAACTAATTCGCACGGGGAAAAGTCCGGACTCATTTGAAAAAACCACTGATAAAAACATTATTCTTCTGGGATTGATTTGATTGAACCCATTGTAAGCAACCTGATTGGATCCTATCAGTGCGGTTGCATGCCAGGAAAGTTCACAATCGATCAGATTTCCACACTCCGGCAGATCCTGGAGAAAACCTAGATCGATACACACTACCTGCTTATCGATTTTAAGGCTGCCTATGACAGCATTTATAGAGACGAACTATATAGAGCAATGTCTAATCTTGACATCCCTTCCAAACTCGTCCATTTGTGCAGGATGATGATGGATAACGCCCGCTGCTGAGGGATATGTTTGCCTATTGTCGGCTATATGATTCTATTCAGTGTACTGTGTGAACGTGGAAAAGCTTTTCGGTCCACAAAAATTTACTAAGAGTAGCAACCAACAAGCCTTTCCACCTGGCGCGATCTTTCTCCACCTGTTTCCAGCGGTGCTGCACTCCAAGTTGGTTCGGATCGCATTCCACTTGTTCGCACCATTATATATTTGGCCGTCCTTACTGCGTTGTTCCGAGCTCGGAATTGAAGATTTTCGATCTTTATATACAAATATTTGTATAGTTTTAAAAACCACCTTTTACATTACTTCAAATAAAAGGGAGCAAATACTCGTAAACATACATTTTCCGAATAAATTCGATGTTGCTCAATGCTTGAAAATTTATCAAATTTTTTAGGTCCTAAGCACAAAATTTAATAAAAAATCCAAATCGGAATATCGCTCTTACGCTTATGTATCGTATGTATATCTTCAACCTCATAACACCTTTAAGCCCTTAACCCCTCTTGCTTCAAATACGAATCACTTTTATAGTATAGTGCAACGTCATACCCACCCCGTCCAGCACTTCCACTTTACCGGACTAGCGATCTCATGATCTTAAAAATTATATTTCTACCTCCATTTAATTTACATTTCATAACAAGTTACGAACAAAATAACAAGCACACGTACATAAAGCTAATCAAACCGGTTACACTGGGCAACGTCAACGTATAATTGCTTTGCAAATCGCAGTCCATTCAAGTTGAGATGGGCGAATTGTTTTTTTTTATTTATTTATTTCGTTTACGTATTGTAAAGAAATAGGAGTATAAAATTTCCGTATAAAATTTATTTATTTATTTAGTAGATAACATGGTATGTAACATACATTAAGATATACGTCTCTTATAGTACCTAGGCTTGGTAGTTAATATAAGAACTTAATTTTATTACATTAGATGTTTAAATTAACAAGATATGTAATATTTCAAAAGTAAAAACAATTCATAAGATGACTGAAATAAGCAAACTTAACATTTGTATATACATATATATAATATAATAAATATAATTTGTATAAATTAGACAAAAAAAAAAAGAACAGAAAAACAAGAAAATTCAGCGAAAATGAAAAGTAAAAAGTAAGAGAAAGAGAAGTTAAATATACATTAATCTTTATTGTTCCTGAATAGAAAAATGCCTTAATATTAATATTAATAATTAAACTTGATATTTAAGGGCAAAAAATTCCATAACCTCACGGGGTGAACGAAAAAGAACCTTGATGAGTTGGGATTTTTAAATTTTGGTAAGTTTAAATTAAGTGTTCGGCGAGAAGAAGAAAACTCAAGCTTACAAAACAGATAATTTGGCGTTTTTGTCAATATAAGTTTGGGTAAGAATAAACAATTTCTTGCATACATGTATTGTACTAAAGTGCAACCCAATAAACTTTTCACATAGACCGATATCCAATCGTATCTGCTTAATCCATGAATGTATCTAACTGCATCAGTGAAGGCTGCCTGTAACTTATTACGTGACAACGAATTAATGATACGAAAAACAACATAGGCATATGCTATTATGGGAAGTATAAGGGCTTAGACGAGCTTCCGTCGAGTTTTAAAGGGTGTGAAGTTTGCAGTCAACCACAATCTACGCAAACAACCATAAATGCGACCAATGATAAAGTGTATGTGGTTGTTACAGGACATATTGCGGTTTATTACGAACCCAAGGCTAGTTACCAACTCCACTATCGCAAATTTCGATTCCGATATGCATATATTTGGCATCAGACTCAGTTCGAAATTGCTTTTTGATATGGGTAGAACCTGACACTTAGAAGGATTTAGCAGCAGCCCGCTTTTGCTGTCCAGTCATTAATCACTAACAAATCCCTGTTTAAAAATAAACATAGCCATGTACAATTAAACGTCATCTGCGTACATATTGAAAAAATGGAAAAAAAAAGTGTTTCGTGTGTTAATAAAGCATTGCTTTATTATGAAAAAAATATTGTTGAAATCAAACCTTGGCTTGATAAACATTATTTTGACTCTGTACGTGGAAAATCAACCGTCGAGAAGGGGTTTGCCAAATCTAAACAGTTCTAAGTGAGCACCGAAGTCGATGCACGCAGTACACGCCCTTTAAAAAAATAAAAAAACTGCTGTTTTATCAAGATAATACACCATGTCACAAATCAATGAAAACGATGGCAAAATTGCATGAATTAGGCTACGAATTGTTTTCCCATCCGACGTATTCTCCATTTCTAGCCTCCATTAACTTTTTCCTGTTTGTGGACCTCAAAGCAATGCTCACTGGAAAAAAAAAAATTTAGCACTTACCATTAAAAAAAAATATGTTTTACTATGTTAACCTACGAACTTTTCAGCCGACCTGTTACACATGCCAGGTGTGATTAAAAGGTAAGGTGACTTATGATTCATGATTATCGATTTCTTTTCTTTTTTTTTACTGTGTTGGTACATATGTTCCCAATTTACTCAGCATACTCAATTGTTTTTTTACGATAGAAAGGTTAGACGTGTTTTGCTGTGCTCAGCGATTTTCCATTACTATTAAAAACTGGAGCAAAGAATTTGCATAAATTTTTTTTTTTTATAAAAATGGAATCAAGTACCTTAAAACAATTGAAATGTGGTGTGGCATGCGGTGAGTCTGCTCTAAGTAAAAAAAATGTATACAGATGGTACATTTTACAAGCTCTTCCAAGATGACCGAGACGATGGCAATGACAAACCTCGATCGGGACGCCCCAGGAGGTTAACAGAAGATGATAACGTCGAAACTGTGAAGAAAAATGATTTGAAATATCGTCGAATTACCATTAAAGAAGTTGCTAAGTATGTTGGAATATCAATCGGCTCGTGTCATATAATTTTTTCGGATGTTTTGGGAATGAGACGTGTGTGAGCGAAGTTTGTTTCGAAAATTCTTAATTTCGATCGGAAAAACCGTCTCATGACCATCGCTCAGGAGCTTTTGAATGACGTCAATGATAATTATGACTTGTTTAAAATAGTCATGACTAGTGACGAATCATGGGTATATGATTTTGACGTCGTCCAATAGATCCAATTGAAGCACCCATTAGAGCCAAGACCGAAAAAAGCACGCCAAGTTCGATCAAACGTCAAAGTTTTAAACACCATTTTTTTTCGATTGCCGTGACGTAGTGCATCAGGAATTTTTATCTTAAGGTCGTACGCCCAATAAAGAGTATCCCCTAAAATTATGTGCCGTTTGCGAGAAGCAATACGAAAAAATTTTCCGGAATTGAAGACAGACAATTCATGGCGTTTACAACACGATAATGCACCTGCTCATTCATCGTTGCTTGTGAGAGATTTTTTGGCTGAAAGCAACACAACAATTATTCCTCAGCAAGCATTTTTACTGTGTTTGGCCACATGCGACTTTTTCTTGTTCCCAGAACTGACGAGATCTATGAAAGGACGGAAATTTGCAACGATTGAGGAAATAAAAACGACGTCACTGAAAGAGTTCAAGGTTATACCAAAAAGTGCTATGAGAAGCCCTTCAAAGATTGGTAAAAACGTCAACATAAGTGTATTTTATCTGAGGATATTACTATGAAGGAGACAACATTAATATTGATGAGTAAATAAACATTTTTTAAATAAAAATTTAAAGTCACCTCACTTGAAATATAAAACGACGCTTACCTGAATGCAAAGAAATAATCGAACTTAACACAAAAAAAAAGATTTCGAGTAATGGCAGACGAAAACTTTACATACAAGTTCGTCAAGAGTAAAAGGAACCACGACAAAACTTAACAGATTTGGTCTTCATTGTCAGTATTCTTGTGCATGTTGCATATATGTTTCACTCATTTACTAACCATCTTTCTTCTTTCCATGAGTCCAATGGCAATCAATACCACAATACCTAAACTTCAACCTTATTGAAACCACAGTTATCGGTAGAGATGTACTAATAGCCCGAATATAATTGTTTGGTATGAATGGCGAAGCATATTTGGATACAGCGGCAAGAACAAGCGTAGCTAGCACAAACCTAAAAAAGTTCCTGGCGAAAAACAAGTATATCATGGGGGTGGCCGTGGTGTAGTGGTATATGCATACACTCCTCAAACAGAGGGTCGCGGGTTCGAATCCCGTGCGAGACAGTTCTCTGAAAAAGTCTTTTCGTAGAATTTGCATGTAGTTATAACTTATGAGAATCCCGTCGGCGTCAACTCTGACACGAAGGCATAACACTGATGTGGGAATGGTTGCTGGCTGGGCTAAATGTAACGAAATAACAACTAGCACGTACTGAGACCCACTGGTTGAGGATGCACTTGCTCATCCCGTCCAGTTTGACAACCTACTCTAAAAAAAATATCGACACCTAATACACCTGAGTTTCAAACTACTACACCACCCGCCTGCGCCCTGGAGAAAACCAGTAAAAGGGTGTTCATATCCCCTTGTTGCGCTCGCGGGATTATGAAAAAAAAAATCATGCAGAAGGTTGGAGCAGATGTCACCTTGGCTGATGGATCAACAACTCACTAAAAAAGTCCTCTCAACGATATGCGAAATAGAGATTGGTGGCCGAAAATGGAAAATTCGATTCATTTGGTTAGCTAATGCAACTAAAAATCGTACTTTAATTGGGACCGATTTTCTACAACAAGCCGGAATTGTCCTTAACACGGGACAGAAGTATTGGTTTTTCGAGGACAATCACGAAAAGAAATTTTATTTCGAACGTTCGATGCCACTATCCCTAAATAGTATACAACTAGCCGATGATAACATTTAGAATGCCACCCAACAACATACAAGTGCAGGTATGAAGAAGAGAAGGATTGATTCTTCACCGAATATTATTGAAGAGAGCACAAACTTTTCTAATTGGCTGAAACAACATTCCACAATAAGTCCAATTAAAACACCAGTAAGAAATGATAATATAAACTTTTATGGATCATGCACCAGCTATTATTCGCCCCACTCTATTCAAGAGATATTCAGAGATACCAACTAGTGCATTGGCACCTGAGCGAGCTTCAACAACAAAAATTCCCCAACTCAGAAAAGTGGAAACCTTGTGTACTGCAATCCAATTGATTGACTTCAAATTCTTGAAATCTGATGATGGATTTGATCTCAAAGAAGACCAGAAAATAGCATTGGAAGAAGTTTTACGCCAGAACGCCAGATTTTTACCCATCGAACCAAGTTACACAGTTTGCAGTTCATTGCATCAATACAGGTAACAGTGACCCCATTTTATTACCACCGTATAGACTTTCTCAGCCCAAAAAGGATCAGCTGAAGGTAAAAATTGCGGACATCCTAAAAATTGGGAATAATAGAAGAAACGGAATCTTCTTGGTCAGCTCCAGCGGTAATGGTCCCAAAAAAAAAATGGATTTAAGACCACTCTCGATTTGCAGGCAGGGTACTAGCAGATTGGTGTACATTAAGAAGACCAGCAGAAAACAGAGTTCGTGACACCATTCGGCATGTACAAATTTAATTGTATGCCATTTGGGCTAAGAAATGCTCCAGCGACCTTCCAGACGCTCATCGATAAATTTCGGGCCGGACTTGAAGATGTATTAATTGTGGCCTACCTAGACGATATAATTATCTGTTCCCCAACATTTGATCAGCATTTAGAGGATTTGGGAAAAATATTTGCAAGACTGGAGAAGTTTAAATTAAAAATCAATAAAGATAAATGTCGGTTCTATTCCAAGGAAGTGAAATATTTAGACCAAATACTAAATACTAATGGAATTTGCATGGACCCAGAAAAAGTAGCAGCAATTAAAAATCGCCCCGAGCCGATTTTGCTGATATATCAGAGCCATTGAGTCAACAAAGAAGAAAGTATCATGGTCCTGGTCGACAGAGCATTTAAAAAACTGAAGGAACTGCTAACTACCGCCGCCGTTTTAAAACAAGTAGACCCCAACAAAACTTTCTTACTTAAGACTGACGCAAGCAGCTATGCTCTTGGAGCAGCATTACTCCAGGGGGAGGGAGCAGAGGAGAACCCTATCGAATATGCCAGCAGATAGCTCACTAATGCCGAAAGAAACTATTCTACAACCGAGCGGGAGGCACTTGCAATTGTCTGGGCCACAACAAAATTTCGGGGATATATTAAAGATGCAGAGATAACGCTTATCACAGACCATCAGCCTCGTCATTCCGAAGAAAGAACGTCCATATATTTTAAAAACTTACCACGATGATCCAACCGCTGGCCACTATATAGTGGAGCGCACGACCGCAAGAATTGCGCGAAGATATTTTTGGCCCGGAATGCGAACGGATATCGCCAACCATGTTAAGACATGTATCGAGTGTCAACGACACAATGCTACAAATTTAAAACCAGCTGCATTGCTGCAAACTGTTTCCAGTCGACAGCGCTTAGAACTCACTGCCGTAGGCTTGTTCGGTCCATTGCCAATAACAAGCGACGGCTTTCAATGGATTTTTATTGTCGAAGATGTGGCAAGTAGATGGATCGAACTGTTCAAACTCAAGGAAGCTACTGCAGAAGTTTGTGCAAAGCCTTTAACTGAAGAAATTTTTTTCGCTATGGACTTCCTAGGCGCCTTGTAAGTGAAAACAGCGTTCAATTCATATCTGCAATAATGCAAAAACTAACATTTTGCCTGGATATACAACAAACCTTTACCCCTCTTTACTATCCCCAGGCTAACCCAGTGGAGAGGAAGAATAGAGACTTAAAAACTCAGCTCTCTATGATTGTGGAAAACGACCACGCTTCATGGGCACGAGAACTGCCTGTCATTAGATTTGCGATGAAAACCGCCCAATGCCAGAGTACGAACTACTCTGCCGCCTTTTTGACTTTTGGCCGGGAGTTGAGGACTTTGGATGACGTAAACCACAACGTTAAATCTATTGCTTTGTCTGAGAACTTTATTCCTCAAATCACTCCGTTTCTGAAATCGATGGCCTATACTTTTAAGAACGCAAAAGAAAGTGAAGCTGACCAACAAGACAAAAACAAGAAGTATGCAGACAAACGACGACGTCGCCAGCCTCCACTGAACGCCGGACAGAGAGTTATGGTGACTACTCATGGTTTAAGTCAATCAAACATCATCAAACCAAACATCATAACTTAAAGGATTGGGTCTAATAGTTACGAAGTTGCCAGAGAACCCCTTGGTATCTATCACTCTTCTGACATTACGCCATATAACGGTAAACCCAACCATGAACAATTGATGAGACTAAGAAAAAGAGGACGTCCCAAGAAGATTACGTAGAATGTTGACACCACATCGAGGCGATTTTAGTGTCAAAGGGGGAGATTGAAACATTTTGTTTATCGTTTTCATTTTGCCATGAATTTGTACTTTTATTTTTAATTGCCTATGAATTATATATTTTTATTTTTATTTTAAGTGACTATATTTTTATTCACACACTGTATACAGTTAACAAAAGCTTTCACAATATATTGAATATACTTCTAAAAAGCTCTTACAATTTTGTATATGTAGATTGTAGATCATTCAGACATGATCTACTTCCATTTGGCTACTCTAAGGTTTTCCTAGGAGGGTCGTTGGTATTTTATTGTGTTTGAATTGTTTAAGAAAAATAAAAATTTGTTTGAAGAAAATTTTCTTTATTTTATTAAATCTTACGTATTTATTTTATTACATATACATTTTTTGCAGGAAATATTGTAGTGGCTAGGCAAAATACGCGCATATATGCGCTTAAGATGCAAATAAGTTAAATATGAAAGGACGTAAGGAATTTCAGCCGTTTCGTTAATATCATTTTCCTGTGAGCAGATGAGTAGCATGCGCTTCCAGGCTCTCTTTGCGCAGTTTTCCAATTGCACGGTGATTTGAAATAAACTATACTTTTCTTCTCATAAAGCCAATGAGGTCCTTTCCACTAAAGAGCCAATGATGACAATTTTGAAGGCCAAATCTCAGGCGAAGCAATATCAGCCGGATGTAAAAGCGGTTCCAAGATGGTTCCAAGATTTCAATGAGATTGTATTCAAGATTTTCGAAGTTTTCTATGAATACCCACCATTTTTTGGGCGGAGCCGAAAGTCAGTGCAAAACTATGGCGTGATGCATCTGAAAGTACTTGACTTTAAAGAAGAAACTATTAGCAGATGAACACCATTTTAGACTTAATATCTTTACTGCTTTAGATTCTTCGAAATGGACAGGAGAAACTTCTCTTTGTTCCCCTGGTACGGATATCAAAAGTGACCAACAGTTAGTCGTTCATTTCCATAAAATCGGACCTGCGGATTTTAAAACTTCTAATAACTCTGTCTGAAGGGTAATAAGTTAATTTTCATTGTTGGCACCTGTAACGACATCATCCACATATCCATAGCTAATTGTTTAAGCGTACAGACTGCTAAGAAAGGTGCTGCAGACGTCCCATAACTCACTGTTAGTAGTCTGTCATGTTTATTAGGATCCTCTGGATTTTGGCGCCAAACTATTCTTTGAAGATCGGCGTGTTTTCGAGATATTAGAATCTGCATACACGTTTTTTCAATTTCCCATGACATGACATACAAATAACGACGATGACGAAGGCATATTAAAAAGATATTGCGTTGTATGGTAGGCCCAAAGAGAGAAAGTGGAGTGTGGAGAGCTGTCTAATTTATTTGTCAACATTCTTGTAAGTTAATCAACAAAAGTGGGTGCAAAGGGAATTTTAATTTTCAGTAATATTTCTAAGCAAACAAACGCGAAAAAGGAAGGTCTATAATTCACGGCGTTTCGGGGACACAGGGGATAATTTCAAGAACCTGTATAGATTCGAGTTTGATAACATGAAATCGTTAAGTAATTAGCTCCTTTCCGATATTTCTAAAGAAACCCGTGGCTTA
Organism: Volucella inanis; assembly: GCA_907269105.1. Classification (NCBI taxonomy): domain Eukaryota; kingdom Metazoa; phylum Arthropoda; class Insecta; order Diptera; family Syrphidae; genus Volucella; species Volucella inanis. The sequence goes on along the minus strand of OU026153.1, from coordinate 90,156,962 downwards.
GCCATACCACGAATTCACACACATGGTGACGTGGGATTCCAAGTTTAAGTTGGTGAGGACATTGTGATTCATAGATCCACTGTATCGAAAACAGTTTGGCAAGTGTATTGTGCTATATATGAAAAAGCAAATCTATAGATGAAATTTCCCTCATCGATCGAGGAATTGAGAAAAGCTAAACAAGAATGGCAAGCCAAGATTTATTTTCCCAGTGCATTTAGCGCTCTCGATTCTACTCATATTGAGATATTAAAGCCTCATCTATATGGTGATGAGTACCTGAATCGCAAGTATTTTTTCTTCACTGAATGTGCAGGCCTCTTGCAATAATACAGAATGTTTCACAAGTGTTGGATGTCTAATGGATCTGTGGATAATTCAAGCATTTGGCGAAATTCAGCTGTTTTTAATATTATTCTTGCAGATGGAGGCTATGGTTTAACACCATCGATTATAACGCATTTCAGGAATCCAGTCACAGAAGCCACAAAAAAATATAATTAATTACAAACTCGGGAAAGAGAAGTTATTGAAGGCACGTTTGGACAAGTTAAATGAAGATTCCCTTTATTGGCTTTCCGAGTTAGACTCCTTACGGAAAGAGTGCCTAAAATTATAATAGCTTGCTTTGAATTGCATATTATAGCAAAGTATCTCAACGACGAAGTCTGTTCAGAAAGTAAAACCCTACCATCGCACTTGTATCTGAACATTCTGATGAGAATAACACTATCTACACACGGGGGATATCGAGAAAAAGCAAAATAATTCAAGGTTTCTTTATGTTATAGAAGTTTTAAAATAATGTTTTTATTTTTTTTACTTACATCTAGTATGTACATAGTCATCCCTTATTGAGAACGAAGAACGTTTTAAACAGCAAATATATATACATACATATGTATACAAAAATTTTAATTTAGTTAGTGAGTTTTAGTTTTTGGGCGTTGAGACTTGCCGAAATTCTAGAATGCTACTTGGTGGTCCTGATAGTTCTACCTGCTGAAATACTAGATGCTCATTTTCATCAGAATTTTTGCTGGTAATCGGCATAACCGCATTGCTCTGCACCTGTAATTTATTTAAGTGTTTTAAAGTACACTCGAACTGCAACTTTATAAAATGCTATAATTTTTTTATTTTTTGATAAATTTTATTGTGCCAAAGCAAAAAATGTTGGAAAATACATAAATTTTCACATTGTATCAGTAGTTTTCAATATGTCCACCTTTGGCGCGAAAAATGGCCTTGAGACGGCCGAAGAAAGCATCGCACGCTGCACGCAAGCGGCTCTGTGGTATTTTGGCCCATTCCCGGCGAAGTGCTTGTTTGAGGTATTCCAAACTTTGGTATTTTTTAGTGCCAACCTTCGCCTTCAAAATACCCCAGACAGAGACTCCAACGGATTTGCATCCGGAGAATTCGCAATCCAGTGTGTCGAAGAAACGAAGTGTGGAACATTGATTTTAAACCAATCTTGGTTAACGCACGCTTTGTTAGACGGTGCGGAGTCTTGTTGAAATGTCCACGGTCTTCGACCGAAATGATTGTTTACCCAAGGCTTCAATACTATCTCTAAGACAGTTTCACAGTATACGATCGCATTAATTTTGACGCCACGGTCCAAAAATACGAGCGAAGAGCGACCATAGGCGGTTATGGCAGCCCAAACCATCACCGTCGGTGCTGCCTGCTTTCTGGTGGCCGTCCGAAGGTGTTCATGTTCAAGGGACCACTCTGGCAAGTAAACTCGGTCATTTTGTTTGTTGACATATTGCTCTATAACAAATGGCGACTCATCGGAAAAGACCAAATTCGGCAACTCACCACTTTCGTGCAAGCGTAGGAACTCCTTCGCTCTTTCGACTCTAACTTTTTTCTGTTGCGGAGTAAGGTCGTGTGTTTTTTGGAGCTTCAATGGCTTGAGCCCAATCTCATTTTTTAGTATGTGTTGCATCCGTTCCAACGATATGTTAGGCTCCCGAGCCATTTTTCTCCCACTTCGACGCGGATTTCGCTCAATTCGAGCCTTCAATTTCCGAACCATTTCTGCCGATCTTGCTGTTTTGCAACGCTGCCAGTGTCACGGTAACGAGCTATGGTTCGAGACAAAAATGATTTATTCACGTTGAGCTGCTGGAGGGCTCTAACCATAGCTACTTGTGGTTTTCCAGCCAAATATAAAGCAATAACACTATCACTTTTGAATTCCATCGCGGATAAAAATTGTTTAACACAACTGAGACGCAAATCGATTAAAAGGCTTGTAAATAATAAAATTATCTGTCATGTGTCAAAATTTGAGATCACAGTAATGAACGGTTTGAAAATTATAGCAGTCTGAAGTTGGTTGCAGTTCCAGTCAGTTAGGGTGTATATAAAAGTGTATATAATCATAATTGTCAAAGTAATTGTAAAAGTATTGTATACTATATATACCTGGTATTATAGTCCATCAAATTCAGCAGCTGCTTTTCAAGGGTCATGGGAAGATTTCCCATCTTTTTCTTATTCCTTATATTCTATATTCTTATATTTTGATCGAGCCTTCATGTTTTCAATTTTTTCCCTAATTTACGAGATGTTCATATCAACGCCGTGGATTTTTCTAATTTTTTCTTCCACACCTTCCAACGCAACTTGCTTTTTGATTTTCATATCTGGAGCTTGGCTTTTTTCCAGCAAGCACGGATAAAATTGTAAAAATTTTATGAAATCGTCTGCTTCCATTACAGATTTCCGTTCTTTTGAGGGTTTTTCAAAGTATTCCTCTTCTAAACTTTCTCGAATATTCTCCATTTTGTTAATTTTTTATCATTTGAGGTTACCTCCAATGCACACTCAATTTCTTCTAGTGTTCACTCAATACATTCCATGTTTATTCACACCAAAATGAAGGAAACGCTCAACTGTCAAAATATGTGAGTGGAGGGTTTTCGTTTAACTTAACGAAATCTACTTTTAATAACACCTGATGGAGTGTTCACTCCAAAATGCTGAGGGAACTATCAAACTCAATTTTTATTAACACCATCCAATGAGTGATTTATTTTGCAGATGCATTAAAAACAATCCTGATCTTAGTTGTGCTACTTTCATTTTTAAAGAATGCGTGGTGTGGCAAGTAATACATAGGCACTGAGTTAAAGTTTCTTCCTTTGGAATTTCTTCCATATGACCAATATCAAGATAATCGTCCAAAAAGGCAGAGTATTTAGCTTTAAGATCGTTATAGAAATTGAATCTTCTCTCAATCAAGTGACTAACTTTTTATTATGATTTGAGAGTAACCCATCTGAAAATGGTGCGAGTCGATTCTGAGCTTGATGCTCCTTTGATGATGCCGAAAAACTTGTCAGCATCTATGAAGACATCGATAGGTCCTGGTTTATTATAACTCGGATCAACAAGCTCGAGTGAAGAATATTTAATTGGTATTTGCTTTTTTATGAATGGTGGAAGCGCAGAACAAAGCAATCGCTGTTAAGTGAATTCGAGTTAAAATGAGAAATTAGATTTACATATATTAACAAGTCCGTTTGTACTACCTGCAGATGTTGAAGAAATTCCGATAATTCGAGATAGTTTCAAGTTCGCCCAAGGCATTGAACAACTCCTTCAGTATGAATATTTGCGATTCAGGGTTATGCAGCGATAGTAAAGAACTGGGATTTAAATTCGGATCTGAAACTAGTGAGTGATGCCGGCATGTCGACATGTTACATGATCGACAATGAAAGTGTTAGCGACACATACTTAAGAGATGGCCATGTCGAAGCCAGCTGAAACGCAGCGAATTATTTTTAACGAAACTACGACAGTCTTCAACAGACAAGTCGAGGAATTCCTTACATTTTGGTAAACTGTGATCCTGTTTGCATTTTGCGCAATATTGTGTATATTCAACTAGATGATAGATATTTGATCATGTCGTGGAAGTATGAATAGCATGACTCCTAATAGTTACACCGAGTTTGTAAAAATTCCAAAAATTGTAAGACAGTAACGTCATCCCTTGATATTATTTTCTTTGTCCACGTTTGACGCGTCTCGTAGTCTAGCTTCTAAGTCAACACGAAGATAAGCCACGGATCCCTATCTATAGATCATTATGCATTACGGCCTCTAATTGCTTCAACCGCACGGTCCAAAATTTTTCGAAGAACTTGGGATTTAATGTTGTACACGAGGATAATGACAAGAATGATTGTATAAATTATTTAACAATTAAATACTTTTGATCGTATCACCTTTCCAATTTGTCTCAGGCCTAGATGTATTTTGATTCCGAGCAGCTTATATGTTTAATTAGATTTGCTGCATCTTCAATGCCGGTCATGCTCAAATCCAAATACTAAAGTAAAACTATTCCAATCTATTTTAACACAATTGTTCGAACAAAAAGTTCCAACGAAAACGGTTAAAATCCTCAACAGAGTATGTCCTTGGTATACGATTGAGGTGGTCAATTCTATAAAAATTAGGAACAAATTATATATTTAGAAGATGGAAGCTCAATATTACTTGGTCTGAGAACAAAGTGGCACGTTACCACTCAACCTTCATTGTACGTACTTTTAAGAAGAGGTATTATGCCTCCAAATTAAATACCGCCCTTCCCATACAGAGTAATTTACGTGAAATGGGTATCTACAGCAGCAATGCTGCATCTAATTGCGAAATTAACCCTGACGAACTAAATCACTTTTTTCTGGGGGATGAGCCTAATGATTGCAATTTTGACTTCAATCAGACTGTGGATACGCATTTTACATATGTTATACCCTGTCTGGAAAATTTCGAAGTAGCAACTGAAAACGACATTGTTCAATGCATAACAGCTCTTAGATCCAATTCAATTGGTGAGGATAATATTTCAATACGCTTTATCAAGCTCACTGTACCCCAAATTGCCTCTCATTTCACCCATGCAATTAATTGGTGCTTAACAATATCATCTTTTCGTGTGATTTGGAAAACTGCTAGATTGTTGCCCGTAGGAAAAAAAATCAGTCCATCTTCTCCTGGTGACTTGATACCAATTAGCATTCTTTCTTGCTTATCAAAGATTATCGAGAAAAAAAAATAGCAAAACAAATCACTGAGCATTTAATGTTCAATAAATTGCTGAGTGATATCAAAGATCATCGAGAAAAAAAAAAGAGCAAAACAAATCACTGAGCATTTAATGTCCAATAAATTGCTGAGTGATCAGCAATCTGCATTTAGAGCAAACCACAGTTGTTCAACAGCATTGGTCAATCTATTAGAGGAAATGAGGCAGGATGTCGACAAGGGAAATATTTCTGTTCTTTGTTTGCTTGACATTTCAAAGGCCTTTGATAAAGTAAATCACTCAATTCTATGCTGGAAACTTTGAAGCTTTTGTAGTTTGGCAAACTGGCAAACCATTTTCTCTCTGGTGGATCGCAAAGTGTGATTTCTAGTGAATGCTCTTCAACTCTCAAGAAAATGAAACGAGGTTCTCACCAGTGCTTAATTCTGGGACTCTTTGTATGTTTGTAAATGATCTTTCATCATGTAAGCTTCCTTCTCTCCAACTACAAGCAGACGATATCTAACTGCATCTGGCAAAACCCAACAGTAACCTTGATGAGCTCGCCCTTCTAGTAAATGAAAAACTGAAGTACAGGGCGATTCATCGTGAGATTTGATTTATAATGTAAAATAAGATACATAACTATGAAATGAACTTAAAATCTTTATTATTGCTTAAAAGAACTATTCATGGCATATATCTTTTAAAAATGATACCATGTAAATGTTGGCCACGACTACGTTTGAGATGGTCGATTCGGAATCGGAATAGAGAGTGGTATCTCGCGGGCAACACGAGTAAAGTTGGCTTCCAAAGCGTCAATCGTAGACCTGAGACTTTACATACCCCCAAGGAAAATAGTCCAAAGGTGTGGTGTTGCACGATCTAGGCGACCAATTTACCGTAGCAAAACATGAAATTAATTGCTCACCAAAATGATTTCTCAACAAGTCCATTGTTTCACACGCTGTATGTCTCATAGTGTCGTCTTGTTGAAACCAGAGCTCACCGAGAGCATGTGCTTGAGTTTCAGGAAGCACAAAGTCCGTCAACATGGCACGATAACGGCTATGCATTATATAGATTCCAGCTAATTATTTTACAGCTAATTTTGCTGGGCTGGACAGCCTCTGGGTGAAATGAATTATATGACATGCCCAAAGCTGCTAGCATGGTGGTTGATTCTTCCACCTTTGAAAACGCTTCGTTGAACGATACGGTAAGCAATTTCTGTTTAATGGAAAAAGTAGAGAGGTGACCGAGTTTCCAGTCGCTGGAAGAAGAAAGTAAGAAGGAGGTTGCAGCTATGGAGGTCTCCATTACATGGTGTCTCCACTAGCTACCAAATAAAGACTTGCTGTATACATAGCAGGCAGAATTGTCATATACGAGTACAGGCAAATCTTATTTTTCGACCATTAGCAAAAGGTATTTTGCCAAAAAAAAGTATGCTGTGAAATGTCCTCCAAAGAAAGTTTGACATCTGCTCTGATTTATGTTTTCTGGTTCTGCTATTCCTACATGCTTTGATTTCATAGCTAGTGGAGACAAAGTGTTAGGTTCTACTTATTTCGCAAGCAAATATAAAAATTAAAGATGATGAAAGCAGCAATAATTATTTTATTTTATTCTGCAATCTTTCCAAACAAATGACTTTTCCATTGGCCTGCAAAAGCAAAAAATTTAAATAAAACTGTTTCATTGGCACTCTCCTGGTTTTCATTTCAGAAGCAATTTTTTTTTTAAATTTTATGACAGCATGTACTAACCCATTTAAATATATGTAGATGTTAAATAGTATTGTGTGTCAAACCAGATTTTTGTTTTCGAGAAATAGAGTATGACTTCAAAATCAGAAGAAGTTTTAAATGTTCCTTTGGAGTCTGAATTACTTAACTTCAGCTAGGGTTCGCACACACGAGTTAAACTAGTAGGATTTGCTTGGGCTGGTGTAACTTTAATAAAGGGTGACCAGATAAAAACGATGGGAAAAAAATCTTATAAACCAGCAACAGCGTGAGATTAAAATTGATTCAAACTTTATTTAGAAGCTTTGTTTATGCCATTATGTGTGGAGTACCACATCTTTCAAATGGCCGCCTCGGCTCTGATGGCAGTGTTTCAAGCGCTCGGTCTTATTTTTGATCATGTAACATAGCGGTGTCTCTTTCTCATTTTGAAATAAATAAGGTCCGATGATGAAGCCACGTTATAAACCACACCAAACAGTCAATAGTTGTGGATGCATTATTACTAAGCCGAACATTTGTGGATTGTGTTAGCTCCAATAATGACAATTTTGCTTGTAGCCTTAGCCGTTGAGCAAAAAATGGGCCTCGTCCGAGGAAATGATTTTCGGCCAAAATTCGGATCTCTGGCTAACATTTCCATCCCCTTATCAGCAAACCTGCAGCGTTGTCTAGGGTCTTCCGGCTTCAATTTCCGCGTCAGCATAATCTTATATGGATGTAGGCCCAAATCCAACCACAAAATACGCCAGGTTGACTCTCTGGCGGTTTTTTCGATACTGGCCGCTGCGGCGGCTATGTTTTTTTTTTCATTTTGCAGCAATCTCTATCTGGATGGTGGCTTATGAGTGTACTCACGCTCAAGCTTTTCCACGGAGCAACAAATTGCGTTTTTACAACTGAACCAGAATAATAATATAATAATATTATAATAATAATTTTCGCAAGTTCGGCAAGCGTAAAACGATCTATGTATAATAAACTTTGACAGCTGCTGAAATATAAAAATTGGAAAAACTATCGTTGCTATTTGTTCACTTATCAGCAAAAGAGTTTTGCCTGCGAGTAGTCTGATAGTTGATCTACTAGTAAAAGAATATGATACAACCATATTAATATAACTAGCGTCTGTAAACCCTATGTCACCTTAGACTTGCACACGAGTAAATACTAATGCAAGACTCAATCCCATTATCATCCAAAACAATAGTAAACAAATGAAACTTAAGGAAAGAATCATCCACATCTTCACCTACTGTTTAGGGTTGGAAAGCTTAAGCTTTAAGCTGAAAAGTTTTGTGAATTTTCACTGGTTAAATCTGAATAAATAAAATGACTGTTTCGAGTTGATGTTATAAAAGTTATATAGTTTCGGTTTTATTTTACTGTCTATCACAAAATACTCTATGTTGCATGTTTCCTGTTTTACGTTACAATGTTGCTAAGCATTTCGTGCAAAGTGACAGTCGTAGTTTTGTTTGATTTAGATAATAATCAATTCATATTTTAATATAACACATTTCGTATTTATTTAACATTTAACTTCATTCAGATTATTTATATTTCATCTCGAACATTGTTGTTATTTTAATTTAATTTACATATTATTAAATTTATATTATGTCCTTTTATGGTTTCCTACGTGGGCAGGCAATCAACATCAGCAAGTTATTATGTAGTCTATGTCGTTTCATGTAAGTTTTGTTTGATTATTAGATGATTTCTTTATTTTTGCGAACAAAAGCATTGATTTCTTTAATTTGTGTTCCTTCTTTGGAGGGTGTGTGTGTGTTTGTGAGCATGAATTTTGTATTTGAAAATGAATTGAAGTTAGGTCGAGTGGGATTTATTATCTTCCATCACATTTATTAAGTGAACTGTATGTTTGGATAAAGACTATTGGTTTGAGTGAAATGCTTGACTTTAGACGATTATGCATTATGAGTGAAATTTTTCTCTTTCTCTCTCTTTTTAGAAATATTTGAATTATTGTGTAGTTTCTTGTATTAATTTTATTGAAATGACTTAAATTTACTGGTGATTTATGTGTTCGGAGTGCTGATTTTTCGTTTGAATTTGTATGAATCCCGGTAATTTTATTGTTTCGATGATAGGGTGTTTTCATTTTCTTTAGATTCGAAGGAAAAGCGATTGCCTTCCCGAGCTCCTGCAACACCGATTTAGTCAGAGTACGGTCTGGGAGGGGCCATTTGGCTACACAATCGTGATTCACTCAAAGGAATTTCTAGGATCTGGAATGTTTGGTTTATGTGTTGTGTTGAGATCTATAATGTATTGTTGTATTGTATTGTTTAAAGTTTAATTTGCTTCGTGATGTTTGCTCTCGTTCTTAATTGTATTGTCATAACTTATGAATGGTAAGTATATTTTATCTAATGGTTAGTTAGATCTACCGAGTGCTGCGAGCCTTTTTGATTTGTGTCGATTTCTGATTTATTCGTGGGCAAAGGGCATAGCTTTGTAGCTGGGCGTTTCATTTCTGCTGAACCAGTTTTAATGGTAGCTACTCGTGCAATGCCATCAACGCCTGTATGAAAAGCGGTTATCCTTGCCAAACTCCATTTCAAGGGGGGAAGTCGCTCGTCCTCGACTAGCACTAAGTTACATATCTTTATTTCTACATTTTTGGTTCTAGTTCACTTTGGGCGTTGCTGCAGGCGTGAAAAGTACTCAGCACTCCATTGCTTTCAAGACGACTTCATCAAGGCTTAAACGCGCTTCCCTCTTTCCAGATGCGAAATCTGGACAAGAGGTAATCTAATTAAAAAATGGCCTGGAGTCAGTGGCTGAAGATCATTGACATCGCACGCTTCAATTTGCGCGAGAAGAGTGGTGAGCTACTCAAACGGCGTCAATTGGTCACCAGCTATGCGTTTTAGATGAGATTTTACGGATTTTATCATAGCTTCTCAAAGAAATCCAAAGTGTGAAGAAGCCGGTGAAATAAATTTATAAATTTCCAAGTTGTGCCATCTCTTGATAGAATGCTTGCGACCTCTCGCCAATTCAACTAAGCTTTCTTGAATAATTTTCGCAGTTTTCCATCCGCCTCGATACAATCTCTACCGCAGTCGCTGTATACTTCTCGGCAGAGTCCTCTCCTTGTCACAAAACCCCAAATGCTGCTACAAATGCCTGAGTTGTTATATACTACATATATATATTAACTGTATGTGGACAGCCTTCGTGGCCATGCACACAAAAATCATAAAATACCCCTTAGACTGTTTTGCATTGCGACCCTTCCAGGTTTTGACGTCAATAGGCAACGCATAATCAACTCCTCCGTATGTAAACGGTCTAAATATTTTTATTCTAGCTAATGGGAGATTGCCTCAGCTGCCATGCCACCAAAGTGTGTTGTTGACTAAATTTAAAGCTTAAAAGCCTCTTGATGATAGGTCTGCAGGATTTAGTTCCTAAGGGATATGATTCCATATAGCACAGCTTATCAGTCTCTATATCTATGAGACTCTGTTCGAAATTAATGTCTTACACTTCAACGGAGGCGCCCTTATCCAACAAAGCGTTATTACCGAGTCGGTCCATGCCCACACGGTTGCAGCTTTTAATTTTAGCAATTTTAGCACCCAGGCTACTTCCGCCAACAACGTCGCCATCAAAACGGCTCCACATAGTTCTAGCCTTGGCAATGTTATCAATTTCGGTGGAGCAACTTTGGTTTTTGAAAAAAGCAAATGCATGCGTATTTTGTTGTCTGCTCCTACAGCCCGCAAATGTATTGCCGCTGCATACGCCTTTTCAGAGGCATTACTGAAACCATGAATTCCTAATCCTGTGGTACTCCCGGTTATGTTGACACAGCGAGGCATAACAATTTTCTCGACGTGTGCTAATTGCACGCGAAAAAGACACCATTCCTGCTTAATGTCTAGTGGGAGAGGGGCATCCCACTCTAATCCCTTCCACCAAAGCTTTTGCATTATTATCTTCGCCTTCATTGTGCACTCCAACCCATAGAGTCAGGCAACCTAGCTATGGAGGAAAGTATTGCCCTCTTAGTCGGTTCATCGTCAGTTATTGAGCCTACATGAATACAAAATGCATCTGGGACAGGAAGCCACCTCAGTCACATAGTCTTGAAGTTGATTTCATCAATCGGGACTGAAAATGGTATGCCTTGCTCGTCTACTGGAACGTGTTGAAGTACCTGTGTTGAGTTGCTGACATGTTTTCGAAGCTTAAGGCCTGCTGTTACTAATAGTTTCTTTATCGCTGTCAGTTTGTGTCATGCCTCGTCTATGATGTCTGCTCCGCTGACGACATCATATGCATAGGTCTCATCTCTTATAATTGGTAGTGCCAAAAGAAACCTTGATGCCTCGTCTTCAGCCAGTTAGCGTACTATACGAATTGGTAGATACGGAGCCGAAACTGTTCCAAATATCACCGTTCCCAGGCGATACATTTGTAGTAGCTTTCTCGGGTTTTCTCTCCGTACTATCATTTGATAGTTAGCATCTGTGTCGTTGACCTGAATCTGGCGGTACATTTTTTCTACATCTCCTGTGAATACGTACCGATACAACCGCCATCTCAGGATAATGTCCATCACGTTTTGCTGTTGTTTGGGTCCTATTAGTAAGTGGTCATTTAAAAAAGATCCTCCAAACAACTCACAAACACGTTGTTGTACTCTCTTCTTTTATGACCGCATGATGTGGGACAAAATAGTGGAATGGCGTTTTATGTACCTCAAAATTTTCTTCCATCAAGGAAGGAAAAATTACCGTTCTCAGGTGTGTTGGGTAATTTTCCTAGCAAAATCCATCCTAATTGAATACTTTGCGCTATGGAACCATCACCTTCTATGTTTCTTATGACTTCTCTGAGGACGATATCACTATACATATCACTTTCAGGTAGGATATCAATTTTTGCGGGTCCGTGAAATGTCGGATCAGAGAGTTGTAAACTTCTTATATGTGTCCATTCATTATACTTAATCTGTTGAGCCGGAAGAAGCCCAGTCAAAGCTCGATGCAAGGGACTTAAAGTCAACATCCACAAACCTATGCGTTGTTACGCTACTGACCATCACCAACCCATTAATTTTATCTTTGAGGTTTAACCGCTGAAGTGCCGCCTCAGTGATAAAAGAAGCTTCAGATCTCGGATCAATCAACGCCCTCATGACCATAAAAGCCCCTGTTGAAGTTCTTATATTGACTAACGCCGTATGCAATAACACTTGAGCGTCTGCATTGATATGAAAGTTACCCACATTAGGATTCCTTGTCCCCTGGATTCTTTGAGTGGGTTGAAGTTCCGGCGCGTAAGCACATATTGATGCTCCTTTGAGTATCGGGTTACTTAAGGTAGAAACGGCTAATGGTTGAAAGGTTTAGGAAGATGATGAAACCTGTTGCATTGAATGCCTATAGCTATTTTTGTATTCATGTACAATAACAGTGTATGGTGTCGCTAATTACAAAAATGACATTATTTCGCACTGGGGCACCTTTGTTTATAATGACTATATGCTAAGCAGTTTATGCAAACCTTAGCAGTTCGTAGTGCTTGTTTTCTCTGGAAAACATCCATACGCAAAAACTTCTTGCAATCCTTCAATGCATGTTTACTCTTCATATAGACCCTACAAACAACCTGCTTCTTCCCTTCCTGTTGTATGTGAAACTCACGATTACTGCTTGATTTTTTTTTTTTGTGTAATCTTACTACCATTTACCTGTTTTCCTATGGCTTTCAGAGAACGAAATCTACATTCCAAGAACTCTACAAATTCTTTTAATGTAGGAAGCTCCTTCTTAGAACCTAACCTCTGCTCCCACAACTGTTGAGTGGTTATGGTTAACTTTTGCAGGATCACGTAAATTAAAATTAGTGAAGCCCTTGCTCATTAGACAGAGAAGAATTATTGTGAATCAAGGCAAGGAACATATCATGGAACGCTCTCCAAGTTTCAATGACAGTTCCGCTACCTAGTATGACTTCATGGTACTTTTTTGCCTGAATCAACTTCTAAAATGTTTATACGAGTTTGCAAATAATTTACTTTTTTCAAGCGTACGCTATCGGCTTTTTTAAAATTGTCGTAATCTTTTGTCATACGTTCAAGAACATTTATTTGAATGTTGTATTTTTATTATTTTAGCAGACAACTGAATATATGATATATTTATATAGGTACGTATATTGTAAATTTGTATATATACATATATAGTTTTACATACAATACCAAGAATCAACTGTTTCAGGATTGGATTTAACATTAATATGTGGAACCCACTTACTTAAGTTAACTGTCCTTCAAAATCCTTCTTCCGTGTTCCTTGGCCCCCCCGTTAGTAACTGCTTAGGAGACACTTCTAGACTAAATGGTGGTTGGAGGAGTTGAAGTTGGAGGAATATTTGGTTTGCTGGAATCTCCTACTTGTGATGACGTTTATTTTTTTTTTTTGCCGAATATGTAGACTGTATTTTTTAATATATATCTCTTACACACACCAAACAAATTTATGAATTGATTGTCTATTTTTGAAAAGTGTCACATTTGCACTTAATTGTGTTGATATTAAACAATGTTTTTTATAAGATTTACCATGTAAACCGGTTTTTTGTGAAAATGAAACACTAATTTTTAATGGGAAAGCAAACATTTTATTCAAAGTATTGGCCATTGCTAGCTACATCTTTTTCCCATCTTTCAGGCAACTTATGGATTCTACGCTTCATTATGCTTCATTTGTTTTTTGAAGCAAACCAAAAAGACACCCAATTTTCGACTTCCTTGTAGTCGATGAAAACAAATAGTAGTCAGAAGGAGCCAAGTCTTTTTAAAACGGCGGGTGGGGTAGTAGCTCTAAGCCTAGTGCTTTAGTTGTATCATGAAACAGTTTTGCTTTGTATGTAGGTTCATTGTCATGGAGCAAAATTACCTTGCCGTGTCTTCTGGCCTATTCTGGTCGTTTTTCGATCAATACATGGTTCAAATTGATCATTCGTTGTCGGTAGTGACCTGTATTAACAGTTTCACCAGGTTTCAGGAACTCGTGGTACACCACACCTTTTTGGTCTCACCAGACACACAGCATTATTTTCTTGCCGAATTGATCTGTCTTTGCAGTCGATGTTGATGGTTGTCTCGGATCGACCCATGATTTTTTCCGTTTAGGATTCTGAAAATAAATCCATTTTTCATCGCCAGTAGCAATCCGATGCAAAACTGATTTTTTATCGTGTCTTTGAAGCAAAATTTCACAAGTGGTTTTTCGGTTTTTCATCTGTCTTTCATTCAATTCATGTGGCACCCATTTTCCAGACTTGGATCTTTCCCATAGCTTTAGCATAGTCAGAAATTGTTTGTTGTGCAACATTTAACATTTTTGCCATTTGTTTCTGACTCAAAGTGTCATCTATATACAATTCGGCGTCTTTAAACTTTTTTGGTGGTCCTCCACGTTCTTCATTTCTCATATCAAAATCGTTATCTCTGAACCGTTGAAACCATCTTTTGCATGTTGCTTCTGATAGAGCATGATCACCATATGCCTCGGCAAGCATTCGATGCGACTCTGCAGCACTTTTTTTCAAATGAAAAGAAGAAATTAATGCTTTCGGCGAGTCATTATTTTCTGGTACAAAATTCGACATTTTTAACACGATGGAAAAATATGATGTTGTTTGCTCAATAACTTGATGTATACTGAATATGTTTGACAGGTGTCATAGCAACCAAACAAAAAAAAAATTAAGGCCCGTTCACATTAAATATTCCCTATCGAGATATTTGTATCTTGACGCTCACTTCATACCGGTACAAATCTTTAACCTGAAAAATTTTGTGAATTTTCACTGGTTAAACATGAATAAATAAAATACCGTTTCTGGTTGATGTTATAAACGTTATATAATTTCGGTTTTATTTTACTGTCTATCACAAAATACTCTATGTTGCGTGTTTCTTATTTTATGTTAAAATGTTGCTAAAAAGTGACAGTCGTAGTTTTGTTTGATTTAGATAATTAACAATTCTATTTTTAATATAACACATTTCGTATTTATTTAACATTTAAGTTGATTCAGATTATTTCTTTTTCATCTCGAACACCTACAGAGAACATAAGCAAATATCATCAGTAACCAGCGAAGAAGGAACAACTCTCACCCCAATTGAATAAACTACCAAAATAGTTTAACAAAAAAATATTCACTATAAACAGATATTAAGTTACAAATTGTAATCAGTTTTAAGAGCATAAATAAACTGCACACACTTCGGCGTAGCATAAAATAAAATACTTTTCTGATTCATTCCTTGTTGTAGGATTTAACTGGGGGCACAACCGTGAAACAATATTGTATTCACAGCCAAACAATTTCACAATCCTGAGGAAGGATAAGCACTATTTCCTGAAGTACTGGAAAAAATAAGATTACTGAAAAATCGGAATAAATATACAAATTCATAAGTAAAATAATAAGTTAAAAGTGAATTCTCGAAACCTAACACTGCATTCCTATACAAAACGTCAACAACTATTCAGTTTACTTCGACCGACAAAAGAAAACATCATCATGACTGAAACTGCAGTACTCAAGGCTCTTATTGATGCATTTACAAATCAATTGATGTCATTAAAAAGAGAGCTAGAATTTATCAAAAGCCAAGCATCATTTGCGGTAACTACTATGCCACCAACACCCGCATTAAAAGCCTCAAATATCGCGTCCAAATAAAATAAATACCGACATTTTTAAGTGTCTATCAACATTTGATGGTACAGAAGGTGAATACATTTCTTGGAGAAACCAAGTGTTGACACAAGTGGAGAATATTAAACAATTTATAAATAGCTCGGAATATTATAACTGCGTTTGTACAATATAACCCGTGCAAAAGTAATTGGCGCTGCATCAAGTACTAAGGGATATGTTGTTAAGAACAAAACAAGGAAATAAATCTTTGACTGAATTTCACGATGATAATTACCAAGCTTTAACCTTGATACAACAAAAAATTAAAGTATTGGGACAAGTTTTGAGACATGTACGACTATTAGATGTCAATGATGATGCGATTCAGGCATTCATAATGGGTCTACGCAGTAACTGTACCAAAGAAATTCTGTATGCCAACAATCCCAGAAGTTTGGGAGATATCACGATAGTCGGGACTTTAATTTCGAGAGCTGTCGAAATGAACCAAGGAACGAAAGACAGACCACACACTATCACCAAATAAATGATCAAATAAGACGCGCATACCAGGTGCATCTGCAAAGACAAAACAATCATCCTTCACTGCGAAGAGATTATAATGAACCAATGGAAGTAGACAATTCTAAGCAATATGTGAGATCAACCAATTTTCAACAACAAAACAAATAGAATAATAATTTCCCACCAAATGGCCCTACTTATCACAATCCACTCCGATTCAACAACCAACAATCAGTAAAGAGAGAAAGAATCCTTTCATCACAGAACTTCAACCTCAACAAAAAGCAGAAAGTACATCAAACACAAGAAGAAGATCTTTAAACCATCCAAACCTTCAATGAAGACGAATACGAACCTAGAAGTCCGTTTTTAGGCGAGTAATATATAGGGTTTTCCAATAGGGACTTGACAACTTTGAATTTGATCTGAACGCACTCTTTCACTAATCATCAAACTGTCACTGTCAATTTATTCAGTCAGCTCAACATTTTCATCGTGGTAAAGTACACTAACGAGCAACGTCTGCAAATTATAAAAATCTTCTACAGATATTCGGAGTCGCAAAATCATCTTCAGTGACGAAGCTCATTTTTGGCTCAATGGGTTCGTCAATAAGCAAAATATGTGTTATTGGTCGGGTGAAAACCCACATGTGCTTCATGAATCTTCACTTTATCCACAAAAACTAACTGTTTGGTGGGTTTTGCATGAGGGCGGCGTTATTTTTTCGTCGACGATAACGATCGTCACGTTACTGTGAATGGTCAGCATTATCGCGCCATGATCACCGATTATTTTTGGCCCAAATTGGAAGATATCGACTTGAACGACATGTGGTTTCAACAGGATGATGCCACACAGCACACGCTACAATCGATTTATTGAAGAGTAAGTATGGTGAGCGTGTCATTTTAAGACATGGGCCAGTCAATTGGCCGCCTCGTTCGTGAGATTTAACGCCGCTTGAATATTTTCTGTAGGGCTACGTTAAGTCACTGGCTTATACCAACTAGCCGACGACGTATTAAGAGCTCAGAGCCAACATTGAACGCGAAATAGCGGCCGTTTCGGCCGAAATTTGTGGAAAAGTCGTTGAAAATTACGTGCAACGAATCGACCGCTGCAAACGTGCCCGCGGTAGCCATATGAACGAAGTCGAGTTCCATTCATAAATGTTTTGATTGTACTTCAAGCCAATAATAAAGTTTTTAAAATCTCAAATGGTTTGCTTTTTATTTATAAAAAAAATAGTCACTTTTTAGAAAACCCGATATAAGTGTTAGATGTAAGTTCTGTAAACTAATTTCTATCAAACCTGTAAAAGTCAAAACACTTCACGGGTATTTTTTAGTAAACACAAAAAAAGTTATAAGACTCTTAAATCATAATTTATTTTTTTACGAAACAGAAGCACTTCAAGAGTTCGATATGTTTCTTGGTGAACAACTTTCATGTAAAATCAAAGCTGAAATTAATTTGTTTAATTATACCCTAAATTATAAATACAAAAAATAAACTACACCATTAATTATAAAACATATAAAAAAGAAATTGAATACCTAATGAAAAAGAATGATGAGATTAGTGAAATTTTGCCATTTACGACTACTATACAAGCTACAGTTAAAACAAAAACAGAAGATCCTGTTTGGGTGAAACAGAATTCGTATCCTATGACAGTGAATTTATAAAAAAGAAGTAGAGAAGTTATTAGATAATGAAATAATACAGCCTTATGAACAAGGTAGACCTAAAAGACGGATAGTAGTTGATTTCCAAAAGCTTAACGCTTAACGCTGACCGCTATGGAATCGCTGATGTTGGAATGACAATTCAAAGTCTAGGCAAAGCAAAAGTTTTCACTACGTTAGATTTAGAATCATGTTTTCATCAAACTCTCATAAAAGAATTGCACAGGGAAAAAACAGCATTTGTTGCGAACGGCGCAAGGTATGAATTCTGTAGGATGCTCTTTGGGTTAAAAATGCTCCTTCCATTTTTTTAACGATGCATAGATGAAGTCCTTCGTCCGTACATAGGAAAATTTGTATATGTTTATATAGATGATGTGCTCATATACTCTTCATCACCTGAAAAATACGTAGAACATATTCAAACTGTAGTTAGCGCACTGCATAACTCCCATATGAAAATATTAAACGAAATATCACACTTTTTTCAGCTAGGACACATAATAAAACATAATAAAATAATAATAAAACAGTAGATCCAAGTAAAGTCAAAACAATAAAAAACTATCCCATTTCTACAAATTTAAAACAACTTAAATCACTTTTAGGTTTAGCAAGTTATTATATGTAGGAAATTTATTCAAAATTTTAAAGAAATTGTAAAATCACTCACTATGCACCTCGGAGGAGAAAATGGTGGAATTAGTAAAAATCAAAGTGCAAAGGTTAACATTAACAAACCTAGATGAACTAACACTAGATGCCTAAAATAAAGTAAAGGAAGCTCTTCAAGCACAGGTTAAATTATTTCAACCTGAATTTAATAAACCATTTGAATAAACCACGGATGAAAGTTATTTTCCTATCGATGCAGTACTGTCTCAAAACAAAAACCCATAGCATTTATTTCACGAAATGAGACAGAGCAAAATTACAGCACAAATGAAAAAGAATTTTTAGCCATTGTCTGGGCTTTACAAAAACTTAGGAAATATTATTACGGTATTGAAGACTTAATGATATACACAGATCACCAATCATTAATTTTTTCCATTTGGGATAAAAACCCCAACACTAAACTAAAAATTTCATTAAAGGAAATGGAGCAAAATTAGTTTACAAGCCAGGACAGCAAAATGCTTTTGCAGATGCTTTAACTCACCAATAGATAAATAACATCACAAGTTGTTCACAGCACTCAGCACAGGTCTCACTTCAAGAAGCTATTAAAAGAGCTAAATAAATTATAAATGCTTTTAGGAATTTAATAATACCGATATTCGACAAAAACAAAATTTAAATAGACACACGTACCATTTTTCCGGATCGAGTAAGGATTATTTACTATAAAACTAAAGATGAATTAATGAGTAGGTTAAAGCAAATAGCGAATCCAAAGGTAACAAATGCATTAAAATTATATGAGGAAACCTTATTGCATTTGCACGATGAGATCCTCGCAACTTTCAAACCAAACCTGTTTGGAATCACACAAACACAAGTACAAGAAGTAACAAGTTTGGACCAACAAAAACAAATAACAATAAAAACACATAAGAGAATTCAGAGAAATTACAAAAATAATGCTCAAGAAATCGCAATCCCATATAGTATTACTGACCGAATATACAAAAAATGTGTAGGAAAAACATAGACTGCAATATATGTTATGCCTAGAAAATAAATACGTACGAAGATGAAATAAGTTCTGACACTTTTACATTTTACATTTACATGAACAATCAAACTAACATTAGTACAGCCGACAAATACTCCAAATACTTTTATATACGTAAATTACACAGCAAAATGAATTGCTACGAATATATTGAAGAAATACTCACACAAATATACCCAAATACTAAACACTTAATGACAGGTAACGAAAACGTTTTTGTTGGAATAGAAGCAAAGAGCGTTTATGATTGACTATTAATACAGCATAGAGTTACGCCCGTTCACCATTTGGCAACCAACGGTCAAGTTGAACGTATAATAGTATAGCACCAGGGGACGAACTCCGTAAGACAATATAATAAAACCATTATAAATAAAAAATCCATAACAGGATATAGACCAGAAGACTTTTTTTTTTAATCAAGAGCGATATCCTGACATTAGAAAAAAACTTAAAGGCAAACAAGATAAATTACTAAATTATCACAATAAAAATCGGCACTCTTAAACCTACAAAGAAGGAGACATAATATACGCAAAAACATATTGACGCAATAAGCATACAACTAAATATCTGCAACATAAAGTGAAAAAAGACCATGGGGACACGATTTTAACAGGGGAAATCGTGAAAGGGAAAATCATATGCATTATAAAAACTTTATACGCTGACAAAAAACAACATGTGCAAATCAACAGGTATCTTAATCCTACTTTTTGTAATAACTCTTGGTGACAAAATAACTGATTTGAAAGACAAAAAATACTTTCTAGTAGAAACAGGCCTGTATACTCTTATAAAGTTACGACGTATTTATATCACGTAGCTAACTTAACAAAAATACTAAGATCATACGAGCACATAATGCAAAATCTATATAACACTAAACAAAACCAGGAGAACAAATATACTATATATTATTAAACAGAATTAAAACACTAAAAATACAACTTTTACCGAACACTTAACGTACTGCAAGATCATTAAAATTATTAGGTTCAGCATTGAAATTTATAACTGGAACACCTGATCATGACGACTTAATAGAAATAGCGTCAAGCCTCAACCAACCAAATAGAAAATAATAAAAAGCGAAAAATAATAAACCCACAGGTCGAAAGAATTTTGAAAATATTAGATCCTAAAGCTTTTTCAGAAACTATGGTTATAAATGAGGTATATAGAAAACTTGAAGTAATAATAAACACTATTAACTTCGCAAAAAATGGTAATTTTTACTCAGGTACATTAAATTTAAATGATGTAAAAAAAAAATTATGACAAATAAAGCTTTTGACTTACCACTAATAAATATCCTATAGTATTCATGTTAGTTTATTTAATCAAGCTATAAATACTACATATAAATATCCAATATTGAAAAATAAGTGTAAATTATATAATAAAAACATATTTATATGCATACAATAGTCCATATAAATCATTATACTGAAAAGTTGCAAATATAAGTTGCCGAGAGTTGAAGATAGATGATTGTTGCCTATCGTAAATTGTTGCCGAAGAGATTGTTAGAAACTTAGTTGAGAAAGGTGTAAGGCAGGAGAAAGTTGTTGCTAGATATTTCAATTCCCTTAAATATAATTGGTTGGGGAACTTGTTGCTGAAGTAGTCTTTTTATTTTGCAATAGTTGCCTTAACACTAGAAAGAGTTTCACGGTCTTTCCTACATCCTAATACTTTATTTTTTATACACGCTCTTCGAGCTTAAGAAATGAAGCCCACTAATTTGTAGTTTTCGATCAATTGTATAGAACTTTCCAAATATATTGTTTTTGGCGGTTATTGGTATGACTTACCATAAGTCATAACCGAATGTTGGCGGTGTCGTCGCTGAACCCTACCCTGCTGTAGCTAGACAAGCGTCGGAGAATAAGCAGAAAACATTAACAGATCTCAAAACTGCGAAAGCAAATACAAAAAGAAATCAAACACGCATAAAAAATCTTATTGATTTGAAAGGAGATTGCTTATCACATATTTTAAATAGGCATTGAAATTCCAAACATCCATAGAGCGCTTTAGCGTTAAAGAGAATGAAAAATCCAACGATAATTTTAAAGCGGAAGTGGAAGAGTTGTACATTGGTTCAAAATCTAAGGCGAATTAAATAAGACAACTCTATCGCGGGTGAAACCTTTAATACCTCTCTGTTTCATCATCAACAAATGTCGCGCTCAAAAATAAAACAAATTAAATTGCCTATATTTTTAGGAAAGTTTTCGTAGTATCTAAATTTCATTCGTTTGTTTAAAAAGCTAGTGGATAAAGATGAAACGCTGGATAATTTGCAAAGGTTCAATTATGTAAAGAGGTGCCTTTCAGGTGCAGCAATAAACTCCATGAAAAAATTTGATATGAAAGGAGCGAACTCTAAAAAGGCTTAAGAACGATTGGCTAAATACTTTGATAATAAATGTTTAATGTCCCAAGAACACAATAATTTGTTGTTGGAAATTTCTAAAGTTTCAAAACCAATTATGCGCTAGATATGGAAGCTCGATTCTGGGATCTTACATGATGCGACATGTGTTCACTAACATTTCAGAAAGCTAAAATGAATAAAATACCTAACGATTTTAAGTAAGTCATATAGAAAAGTCAAGCTTACGTGTGCCAAGAGGTACATCATTTGGTCTAGCTAAATGGGTTAGTCGCAAGAACGTGGACACACTTTATAACTTGCTTGAACAGGAATACGACAAATTTAACTGTCCAGCTTCTCGCATTTGGAACGTAGATGAAACGGAGCTCAGCGTTGTTCAATCCAGGAAACCAAAAGTATTAGCGCGTAAAGGAAAAAGACATATAGGGGCTATGATATCGGCGGAGCGTGAGTCTCTTATACCAGTTGTAAACTGCATGGGCACAGATAGAAATTTCGTTCCATCATACTTCTTATGAAAGAAGCTCCTCCTGGCACCAAATCTTCATGTCATATATCGGGATCGATTCAAGTCACAGATTGGTTCAAACATTTTTTGTCATACGTAAAACCTTCAAGAGAAGACTCAGTTCTCAAAATTTTGGATGCACACTACGGTCGTACCCGAAATATTGAAGTGTTTAATCTTGCAAGAGTTAACGGAGTAGTAATCATATCATTACCATCACAATCAACTTAAAAATTACAGCCGTTAGATAAACATTAATGGGTCCATTAAAAGTATATTATAACGATGAAATAATACGTTTTTACGTGAAAGTAGACGGAAAGTAATGCAGTATGTTTTAGTAAGGTTTTTCTCGAAAGCATACTTAAAGGTACAAGCGGGCCAGTTTGCCATTAATGGACATTTTAAACTGGAATTTGACGAAAATAAAAAACTTATTCTATTATGAAGTTCTGGATTTTAGGAGAGTAAAACAAAAATACCATATGCAGATATCTTAAGAAATAATGAATTAAAATAAGAAAATTTTTTTATAATTGCGTTTTATTTATTGTAATTAAATTTAAGAGATTTCTTTTATTTATACATGATTTGTGTTCGCGTGGAAAACGAAGTTATTTCATATTTACTTGGTCTTCTCGTGTTTGCAATATTTTTTCTACAAGGAATATATTAGGGCTCTGGGTTTTTAGGAGTTTCATCTCGTAGAAACCACCTTCAATGGGGTGACCTTGGAAATTATCCAGGAAATATGTGACAAGATTTTTCATATTAGTTTTCCTTATTGTAAACACTTCAGCAGATCAGTTGGGTGTGTTACCTTTTTAAAAGCATGTTTAAACTTGTTTATTGGAACCTTATCTCTTACATTGAATTTATTTTTGAGTGCTGTTTTAACTTGCTTAAAACAGATGATAAAAGGCTTTTGAAATTTATTTTATTAACATCGACTGGTCGCATTATTATTGTTCTTTGTACAGAATTGTTGAATGTTTCTGCAATTCCTCCACAACGATTCGTTTACTTATCATATGGAATAATAAAAAAAAGCCGAATATTTCTCTTTTATAAATCATTATTGGGGTGGCCGTGGTGTAGTGGTATATACATAGACTCCTCAAGCAGAGGGTCGCGGGTTCGAATCCCGTGCCAGTCAATTCTGTGAAAAATTCTTTTCATAGAATTTGTATGTAGTTATATGAAAATCCCGTCGGCGTCAGCTCTGACATGAAGGCATAACATTGATGTTGGAGTGGTTGCTGGCTGGGCTAAATGTAACGAACTAACAACTAGCACGTACTTAAGACACACTGGTTGAGGAGGATGTATAACTCGTCTCGTCCAGTTTGGCAACCACCTCTGGGAAAAATATCGAAACCTAATACACCTGAGTTTCAAACTACTACACCGCCCGCCCGCGCCCTGGAGAAAAAGCCAGTAAAAGGGTAAACATATACCCTTGGTGCGCTCGCGGTATAAAAAAAAAAATTATATGAAAATAAAACTAAACAATACTGGTATATTAGAGTTTTTTATTTTTTAATCTTTGATACAATAACACTATTTTTTTTTATTGTAAATAATTTATTTCAAACATAATATAAAACACGCACACGTATCTGGTCCATCCTTGTATAAATTTGAAGATCATGGACAATTAACAAAATGACAACCATGGATTAATGAGATGTGGGAAATATTCTCAAATTGATAGATAAGAAATACATCCAATAGTCTCGTGGAAATGCTCCTCTAATAATATATGTTACATAACACATGATTTACCTTTTAAAAAATATAAAATCTCATCAAACACTGGCTTTTAGGCCAGACATCATATTATATGAACTTACAGATGCTTACTAATTAATTTTAAATTATTTAAACAATCTTAAAGTTCAAGTTCTAAGCCGCCGGATAAGAAATATATATTTATCTATGAGTTCTGTTCGCTTGGAAAACCAACATTACAGAATCTATTTTATTGATTTTCTTTTCACTGTTATTTTTAAAATTCTTGAGTTCATCGGAACATTCGGGAAAAATTTTCTCATGTTTTTCAAGTTTTTCATCCAATGCTAGGAGACATTTTTTCAATTTATTCACGATCCGAATATCGACATACTTTTACGTTGCAACATCATCCAAATCGTAGAGTTCCTTAATGCTTTTTGTTTTGCATCAAAATATCAATTTAAATGTAATTTTAAGGACGTCTTAGTTTCATCGATAAGGCTGTTGAAGCTACTATCAATATACTCCCGCACAACGATCAGTGAATTATTAAGAAATTCAATAATATTGTCTATGTATTTTTTTGTTGATTGGCTAATGTTGAGCACTTGGGTTTCCCACATTATTAAGATATCAAAATCAGCAGAGGGTTATACTCTAAAACCTTCCCCAGGAGGCCCTTGACGACCGGTTATTACACCCGATAAGTGCTTTGCACTTGGCCCGAGCTTGTCGACACTCATTTTACTTATAACAATTAATCAGCTATTCTTCAATGTTAATGTGTGTTCTAATAACCATTTGAGATATTTCAAAAACTTTATTAGTGGCTTGAAGTACAATCAAGACATTTATGAATGGAACTCGACTTCGTTCTTATGGCCACCGCGGGCACGTTTACAGCGGTCGATTCCTTAGACCCAATTTTCAACGACTCGGCCACACATTTCGGCCGAAACGGCCGCTATTTCGCGTTCAATGTTAGCTCTGAGCTCTTCCAAAGTCTTCGGCGTGTTGGTATAAGCCAATGACTTAACGTAGCCCCACAGAAAATATTCAAGCGGCATTAAATCGCACGAACGAGACGGCCAATTGACTGGCCCATGTCTTGAAATAACACGCTCACCATACTTACTCTTCAATAAATCGATTGTAGCGTGTGCTGTGTGGCTTATAGCTCCATCCTGTTGAAGCCACATGTCGTCCAAGTCATATCTTTCAGCGCGATAACGCTGACCATTCACAGTAACGTGACGATCGTTATCGTCGACGAAAAAATATGTCCCAATAACGCCGCCGGCATGCAAACCGCACCAAACAGCTATTTTTTGTGGATGAAGTGGTGATTCATGAAGCACATGTTGGTTTTCACCCAACCGAAAACGCATATTTTGCTTATAATCCAATCGGAGAACGTAGCTCGTTAGTGTTCTTTACCATGATGAAAATGTTGAGTTTACTGAATAAATTGGCAGTGACAGTTTGATGATTAGTGAGAGAGTACGTTCACAAATTAATTTCAAAGTTGTCAAGTCCCTATTGGAAAACTCTATAAATGATGTTTGCTTCGCGTAGCTCCTCTACAATAAAGTTTATTTGATTTCTGACGACAACCTTTTGGTTGTAGACTCTGTCTACAAGTTCGTCTGGATTATCCCAGTACACATAATCGATAGGGTTGCTAGAGTATATCATATTAGTTGTACTTAAATAAGATTTACCAACTTTGCTTTTTTGGGGTGAATTTTCAATTGAGGGTTGAATAATTTGTTTATACTTTTTACCTTTGTTACCCCTCACTTTTGAGCTACTGTCAAACTTTCTTATGTGTACATTCGACTTTTGTAAATTTTGTTGATATTTTTGTAAATCCGCATCTAATCTAATCTAATCTGAATCTAACTTAATACATCCGCCTTTTGCTTAATGTTACATAATTGTATAATTACTTACAATCCATTGAGTGAAATAGTTTCGCGAGAAATATAATCAAGTTATTCGAGTAAGCGTGAAATCATATAAAATCAATAAATTGAAAATGCATTTTACTGATGTTCAGGGTTTCAAAGGAAAAACAAAAGCTTTACTTTAAAAGAATTGGCTCTACTGCACAATGTATACCACCATAATTTTATTCCTAAATCACCATTTAACTTGAATCAACTGTTAGCATTTTTAAAGAGGCAGGTTCATTGGGTTTATATGAATCACCAGGGACTACATTGGAATGGGGGATTCACTGAAATTTTTTCGAGAACAAAAAAAAAATACCACAGTTTATTTTAAAAGGGATTAAAAAACCCAATGGTTGAATGAATTAATTCAAGACCTAAATATTGTATTTCCATCATGAACATTGAAGAAATTGAGCGCCGCTTTCCCAATGAAATAAGATGTTTATCTCATAGCAAATGTTACGCATTCCAAAATGTTCATCTAATGCATAAATTCTTAAACTAAATAACTAAATGAATTATTTTTTTTATTTTTTTTATTAAATTCAATTGCTTAACACTGTAAGATAAAACTTATAAAATAGTGAAAGCCTAATTATGTTAAACAGTAATATGTAGGTTGAATTAAGGCATAAGTTCTTTGTGATCGGGGAAAAACAAGTCCGTTGTAAAGATATCCGGGTTGATGTGTCTGTATGATATTGTGTAGGCAATATATACATCGAAGCTATATGAGGTTCTCAAATGAGCACCTGCGATACTTTTGGCATAATCGAATACGTGGTCACGTCTTCGAAGGCCATAAACGTATCGAGCAACGTTTTTTTATACAACATCAAACCTCCTCCTATTCACACAGTCAACGTTACCATAGATCTCACAACCAAACAATAAAATTGGTAGTAAAAGCGTTCTTGATAGCATTCTTTTAGTAGTTATTGGTGTGAAAATCTGTGTTGACCAAAGTACACGAAGTCCTTTCCAATGGAAGCGTTTATATGATCTATACAATTTTTATATCCTCCAAATTTTCAGCATTAATTACAGCTTCTTTAATTTTGTCTATGCAGAATAATTAAGAATGAATTTACCGGCCTGTGGATCGGGTTCCCCTACACGGCTTACATAGATAACCGAATCGGTATCATAATATTAAACTCTGTCTCCCAACATTTCCAGGTAACTGTACAATTTTAGACGAGCTTGTGCAGCTGTGTAAGCTGCAGTACACACATTAACAAATGACAATAACTCTGCTTCATGTTTTTATATAATTTTGGTGGGGGCGAATGCCCTCATCTATTCGGCTTAATACAAGCTCTAACTTAAAAATTAAACTTTAACTAAAACTTAAAACTAAGGTTGGTTGGAGTGGTGAAGGAAAACGAATTTGTGGTAGGAAATGGTGCGGTGAGTTGAATTTTCGTAGCATACGGGAGATTGGTTCGTTCGCGCCACAGGAGGTGTTGTGGGTTGGTGGAAAGTAGAGGCGACGGGTACGTAGATTACGAGGGCTAGTGTTGAGGAAAATGGAGTTGTGAAGGGACGTGCATTCAAACTGACCTGAAAGGAGTCCATGAATAAAAAGAATGTCCGCTGCATCTCTGCGATCTTCAAGGGTGTTTAAGTTGATATGGTTGAGACGGTTTTATTAGGGGGGCAGACTAAAAGGATCGTTCCAGGGCATACCTCAAAAAGCAACTCGAGGAAAACGGCGCTGAATGCTTTCAATTCTCGAGATATGAACACGATGATATGGGGACTATACTTGACTGGCGTACTCTAGAGAGGGGCGAACAAAGTTAATATAGAGGGACCTAGTCACGTATGGGTTGGTAAATTCTTTGGAACACCGTTTTACAAAACCTAGTGCAGAGTTGGCTTTGAGAATTATCTCATCCATATAACACACAAAATGCCGAGGTCGCGAAGAGATTGTAAGGAGGAGATAGATTGGTTATGGAGAAGATAGAGTCGGAGAGGAGATTGGTTCCGTTTATATGAGAAGTTGTTGGATTGGCATTTGGCGATATTAAGTTCTAAACAATTTTTTAAGGCACTAGATCGAAAAACTATCAAGATCTTTTTAAAGGAGTTCGGAGAAAGAGGAGAGGAAATGGTTTTGGAAAATTTGATATCGTCGGCGTAAAGGGAGACAGACGAGTGTTTGATGATCATATCGAGATCATTTATGGTTAATATAAAAAGAAGAGGACCCAGATGGCTGCCTTGTGGAATTCCAGAGGTGGCCAAAAATGGAGCCGAGTGGGCTGACCTAAAACGGATACTGTAAAAACGGTTTTCGAGGTAAGAGGATATCCATTTTAACAGAATGGGTTCAAAGCTGAGGGCAGACAATTTGAAGATTATTAATTGATGAGAGATTTTATCGAAAGCTTTGCTAAAATCGGTTGCAACTTCATTGACTTCGTTGCCATTCTCTAGGGCTGAGAGGGCGAAGGATACGAATTCAACGAGATTTGTGGTGGTTGACCTACCCTAGGAGAAATAAAAATTAGAGCTTCATACAAAATACTTTTGAAGAGTTTAGGTATATGGGAGTTGGTTATTTCATTCTTTGATCCTTTCTTGTGGATCAGGGTTATGAAGGAGGTTTTCCAATCCTGTGGGAAAGGGCAAGGGAAAGAGAGAAAGAACATTTTTTAAGAAATATAGCAGGAGCGCCATCTGGGCCGGGTGTGAATTCGTTATCGAGTTGGTGTAATTTATATTCGATATAAGACGGGTCCAAAATATGAGAGAGAAGTGGGCCATTGGAGAAGTTCAGTAGGTAACTAAAATAGGATGGATCTGGTACAAAGGAGTCGTTGGTGAAGAATTGTTTAAAAAAGGTGGCAAATAGGTTGGCAATGGTGAGTGGATCGGTTGATATCACTTGAGTGATATATTTATTGCTTTAGAGGATGAAGAAATTGTAATGGGAGAAGAGTTAAGGCTGTTGTCGATCACCAGTAGGACGCCCCAGTAGGACGTCGTCACTAAATAATGGGTGTATATTTTAATTCGTGCGTTTTTTTTTTCAAAATTTGAACGTTTATTTAAGAAAGACATATACAATAGAATTATTCAAAGCATTGCCCATCTGAAGCTATGACTTTTTCCCATCTTTCTGGCAATTTGTGGATCCCATCCCAAAAGAACTGCGCCATCTTGGCAGCCAAGAAGGAATCAAGCCAATTTTTGATATTCTGCTCTGATGTGAACCGTATTTCAGTGAGGGCGTTTTGCATCGACCGGAACAAATGGTAGTCAGAAGGGGCAAGGTCTGGGCTTTAAGGCGGGTAGGGTAAGATCTCCCATCCACTGTTTTCCAAATAGTTCCTTACCAGAATAGCAACGTGGGGTCGAGCGTTGTCATGATGGAAAACTATTTCCACGTGTCTGGTCGCATATTCCGGGAGTTTTTCGGCTACTGCTCTCTTCAAACGGATTAATTGTGTTCGGTAACGTTGTCCATTGATGTTTTTACCTGGTTTTAGCAGCTCATAATACAGAACACCCATCTGATCCCAACAAATACAGAGCATTACCTTCGCGCCATGGATATTCGGCTTTGCCGTTGATTTTTCTGATTGGCCAGGTTTCACATATGATTTTTTGCACTTGGGGTTGTCGTAATGGAACCATTTTTCACCACCAGTGACAATCCGATGCAAAAATGACTTCCTTTTGTGGCGTTCCAACAGCATTTCGGACATGCAAAACTGCCTTTCGACGTCTCTCGGCTTGAGTTCATGTGGAACAAAATTTCCTTGCTTTTGAATATATCCAGCTGCTTTTAAACGTTTTGAAATGGTTGCTTGAGTGAAACCCAAAGATTCTGCGAGCTCTTCTTGTGTTTGGCAATAATCTTCATAGAGTAATGCTTCCAGTTCTTCATCTTCAAACTTTTTTGGCTGCCCAGGATTTTCATCGTCTTCCAAGCCAAAATCACCACTTTTAAATCGTGCAAACCACTTTTAACACGTTCGCTCAGCTAGCGCATATTCAAAATAAGCTTCCACCAAATACGATGACTTTCGGCAGCAGTTTTCTTCATATTGATTAATGAAGAAGAACTCCCCGCAATAACACTTTTTCAGGCACAAAGTTCGACATATTGGAGTGAAAAAAAATTATTGTTGTTTACGCTTCAAATGAATGACATATACTGAAATGACGTACAATGACAGTAGCTTTCCAACGCATGTTCCAATGGAATAAAAACAATGAAATAATACAAGTTACGCCATCTCCCAGCAAACCGCACGAATTTATAGACCCAATACATTAAAAGTAGGGGACACAATTCCAATACTGGCCGAATTTAGCAAGGTCGTCTGCTACTTTCTGAGCATTTCTGAGATGAGATGTGGGGTTTAGGGTGCTAAGCTCCAGTTTTAAGGTCGAAGTTAGGAAATAAGTTGCCAGCTGGGTTTGGTGGCATAGAAGGTTGAGAAGGGATAATATGGGTGGTTGGGGTTAAGTTGAAAGAGACGAGTTAGCGCGAGGGCTCTGGCAAAACGGGGGAAGTTAGAAGATTGGTGTGTAAGGGCTTTGTGTCGCATAAGTGAGGAGGGAGGACTAAAATTGGGGAATAAGTTTGTTTTGAAGCTCCAGTTAAGATCGTGATTAGAGCTTCGTTTTTTGGTAGCATGTATTTTATTTGGAAGGGAGTTGGAGAGGGGTCTTTTTTTAAGTTTATCTTTAAAACTACGTTTATTTTTGAAACTTTCATTACTCTTGAGATGTGCGTTTTCTCGTTCGTCAGATTATTTGGTGATACTTATCTTCCCAGGTTTAGTTGCCTTACCAGGGGGGTAGGGGACAACTACGAATATTTGATCGGGATGTTGACTGCAGGTGCAGGAACTATTGGAGTCATCAGGGGAAATAATCTGGCACTCGCTAATGGTGATAGAATAACTTCGGTGACAGAAATTTAACTCCCAAGAAACATCAGCGTGTTGAGGAGCCCCTTCAATGAAGAATGCCGTATGGTTTACCTTTTTCAGCTTTTCGAGTCTGTTTTTCCATGGAGAGGGGGTCCATAAAGTTCCGAATTGTTTGAGCAGTTTTCGTGGAACGATGGCGGCCGGGATTCTAGTTGGTTAAGGAAAAACGGTTTCGGTTTCCATTGTTAGGGTGACGGGAGGTGTACTATATTTGAAAATGATAGCAAGTGAGACTCCGTGTCTACTAATTCAATATGAATTGAGACATTGTACGGGGAACTAGCTTGGAATTGAATTTGATCGGGTATTCTATCGAATTTGTGGGAGGCCAATCTCACTTCATTACCGATTTCGGCAACTGTCAATCGAGTTGCTATGAGTTCCTCAATCATTTTTAGGGTCAGGTCATCGAGCGTAGAATCTGATGGATGCGGGGTATGATGTGTTGTTTTGGGGCAGGATTGAAAAAGCAAGTCGAGATCAGTACGGAGAATATTGATAGAGTCGTTTATGTGTGTGAGTTCGCTGGATTTAAGGAGGTTAGCAAAATTTGTTTTGAGAAAAGCTTATATTCCATCGAAGTGATATTTTATCACTTCGCTCTCGTTGTCATGGTAAGATTTGTTTTTCGACAGATTTTGGATCGCTGCCAGTTTCTTTTTGATCATTCTTCCTGTGGACTTGTAAGCTTCCACATTACTGCCAATGCAGTTTATTGAGTCTTCAATCTTTTCTAATTTGTCAAGAATAGTTCTGCTAATATGACAATTATTGGTTAACATCGCATTAACAGACTCGTTGTTACATTTAATTGTCAGCATTACGTGAGCCAAGGTGATATCTTTGCACTCGTCGCAGTAAAAATTGAAGAGACTGCAATACTCCTTGAGGTAGGTAATGAATCTCCCGGTAAGTCCGACGCATATGGCATGGAATGATTTTTACACAGAGACCATTTCATGCATTGGGGTCAACAATTGAGCACAAAGCACTAGCACAGCACTTTTTCATTATTTATTTATTGAGCTTAAACTAGGTCGACGAACAATTTTTGTTTGGATTTTTTTTTTTTTTTTTTTTTGTTTTGTTTTTGTTTAGTTTTTGTTTTGTTTTGTTTTTAGTGGTGAATTTTAGGAATCGGCAGACAAAACTTGGTCGACAAACAACGACAGGAAATAAACTGAGTCGGCAGTTTACGGGGCTTTGAAAAAAAGTGGAAAAAATAACTGAACTCTGCATACGGGAGAAAAAGAAAAAAACACGTCAGGTCACGCACAGGTTTAAAGTTGCAAATACAATATATAACCAACTTACTTCAATATTTTCTTCATTAATGGGAAGGATATGGCGTAATTCAACATTTGGATTTGTAAGCATTTCGTATAATTCTGATGGATTATTAATTATACTTGTTTTCTCTTGGTTTTCCTGTTGACTGAATTTACCCCAAAATGAATTTAATATGAGCTTAGCCACAGATCTTTTTCCGGGGTTGTTCCAAATTTCTGTATGACCTAGTTTAACATCATCCTTGAAAAATAGATCCTCTATATACTTGTTTTTCTTCTCATCTGTAGTACATTTACTAGGCCATACTGTTGCTTCCTGTTTCTTTTAAGTAAATTTATTCATCATTTGAGTGAAAAGCCTATCTGATTTTTTAACTCTGTGATATTGAACAGTTGAATATTCCCAAATTTCGCAAATATCAAATACTTTATATCCTTTCTCTGTAGCTTTCGAAACTTCGTCAATAATCCGGGTTCCGTACAAAGCTCTTTCATCATCGGTATGAGTGCAATGTTCCTCTTGAAATAGTTTATTGCTGCATATTCTACATAATGTAAAAATGAGTTTATTATTTTGTTTTATGTAAAGTACAGGATATAATAACTGCTCTGGTGTTAGTATTTAACATATAATAATTCCGTTGATGTTTGTTAAATCTATTTGAAAAACAGTAATATGAACTTTAGGGTGACCCAATAGAAATTTTCCGTACTTATAAGCCCAAGGATAAATAGAGAACACATCTATGTAACTTGATTTTTTCACTTGCTTCCATTTATAATAATTATACGTATTTCCTGTACGCCCTCCGCAAAATGCATCGCGAGGATTTAATGGAATATTTTGTATTAATGGATATAATTTCAGATTTTGAACATTATCATCACTCAGCTGTTTTTCAAATTTGCAACTCCACATTTCAACAAACTCATATCCAAGCTGTCTTTAACGTGCCGATTTAGCAAGAGTTTTTCATAGCGAATATCTAATGTGTCATGCGGGTCGTTGTTTAAGGACATATCACGATTGTGTTTTAAACATGTGCAAAACATAGCAAAAGCTATTGACTTTCACTCCTGATAATACAGTTTCTGTTTGTTTAGTTGCATGCTGAATATAACAATTTCGCTTATTTTCTTCAAAGATGAGCCAATTAATTACCTGGACTAATTGATTATCAGTGTATTTGTAACCCTTACTGGGAAGTAACTGTATTGTGTTTGGCTTAAAAAAATTACGACTATACATAGTACATGCAAATGCTATTGTAACAGCTTCTAAAAACGGTTCCACATTACATTCATCTAAGAAGATATTTCGAAACTTTATGGCTACTTCAGTTAAAATCTGTACATAACTAACATAGTATTCCACAAGCTAACGTTGCATATTAAATTCACTATGTTTATTTTCTTCATACCATTTTAGGAATACATCTAAGAACACATTCTTAGAATTCTAATATTGCATTCTGACCTTCTTTTTGTTTAGTCTAAATTACACTTCTGGTGAAAGTTACGATTTCTATCATTTAAACAAAGGTCACATCTTTGTTGAAAATTACATAAATCTGGTTGGTGAAGTTTTATTGGTCCAACAATATTGTTAATCACTTTTTCACCGATAATTGTCTCTTGACGACTCTCCAAATCATTGAACACATAACACGTCGTAAATATCAGGGCTCGAATATCCTGTTGAATATAACACAAGTTCTCTTGTAGGACAAGTTTTCTGCATTTTTTGCAATAAAATTCACTGCAAGTATGTTTCCCTTCCGATCTGTACGTTTTAAGGCAATATACACATATTTTTACTATTTCACAAATCGCTCTCTTTCCTATCGACCCAGAAACCTTGTGGTTATTAAAACAGGTGTTACCTCCTGTTGCAATCTTGACATATAATTTCAGGTAGATTTCTAGGGTAAGTAGGTGACCTTTTCGTGTACGATACCTTTTCTTTTCATAAATTCTTCATCAAAAGAATTTTTTTTTCTTTCGAGCATTTCTTCTCCCAGCAGGAAGCTTCACCAATATTACACTGATATGAAAAATGTCTGTACTTAGGCCCGTATGGCTGCCTTGGAAAATTTTCGATATCATTCCCCATAGTTCACTGTAATTTAAATCTGACACCTTGAATAATCGTTAGTCACCTCAAAATTCTTTGTGGACAGTAAACCCAATAGGAAGAAAAAAAAATAGTTTTCAGTTAAGAAATCATTTTATTTTAACATTTTATTTAAACAAAAACATTTTAAATATTATTTCCTTAGCTTGTAGTGTGTTAATATATATAATTAATATAATATATGTACATCATTCAACACTTCTGGTTCCTCTTATAAATAAATAAATAAGTGGTGCGACAGCCCTTTGTGGGCCAAGGCCTAACTTCTTGCACTCATTTGTGTTTCTCACTTTGTGAATTTGTATACTCCTGAGCAGGGCCTACTGTTAATTGCCGGTTCCAAACGGCTCTCTTGAGAAGCCTTTTCATAGGCAGAATTTGACTTTCGGAGGTTTGCCATTGTCGATGACGATTTTGAAAGCCTTGCTTTTGTGCTCCTACCGGAATGGTCCCCTTTATACAGGGTAGAATTCCAATTCGAAGGAACTCCCCACAGTTCGCAGTACCTCTATCTCGCTTGACGATAAGGCTGCCGTTGTCATCCATAATATTTCAACGAGTAGGTTAGAACACGTTGTTATTCTCCAATTCAATTGACACTCTTAGCTTGTATTTAGTTTGGCAGTGATAGACGTTGAAAACCGGGATCGTTTCCTAAGTTCCAAGAATTTCAAACCTTCTAACTTTAACTTGGGTTTAACTTTTCCCAATTTTTTTAGATGGTCCATTGTTTTTTTTTTTTCTTGATTTAAAGAAGTAAACTGGTAGCTAATAGTTTATACACCAGTGCTTATACTATATATATACCCAAAATTTCGCATTATTTCTAATTTTCTAATGTCCAGATAAGTATTTCTCGCATTAGTTTTTTTGAAAAATTTCACAAACAAAATGTTCGAAAAGATAAGGACCACGGTTTTAAAAACAACTCAATAAAATCTTGAAAATTCCGGTCAAAATTGTTATCGCTAACTTCAGTTATTTTCTTATACAATATGGTCAAAGAGATAACGACCAAGAACATTCTTCGGTTTAATTCTGCGATTTTCTTCATAACATTTTTTTAAATTCCTCAAAGCAATGTGGTGGTCAACAAGTTAAGAGAAACAACAAAATTCTTTCAGCCCATTTTATATTTTCTAATTCCCAACTCCAACAACAACAACGAATTCCATAAACAATGTATACTCAAAAAGAAAAACTACAACATCATTATTTCTAACATTATGAGGACTTGTTGCTACAAAACACTTGGATAACATTCAAACACCCCTCTCAAACCCCCTCCTCACAATCAACCGCATGCCTACAAACACGCACGATACAGACACTCCTCTCAAAACCCACCTCTTCACCACTAAATACCTGCTGAGTGCTCACAACACTCTACTTATCACATGGCGCCAACCATCCGCCAGCTCATCACACACAACGCGTGCCGACACGAATGGTATGTTAGTAACGAATGGTATGTGATACTTGGACACTCCAAATCGACAATGAACTTTGGCCCGATACGTCTTGTGGGAAAAACGAAAAAGTAAAAAACAAACCACGGTTAATCCTATAATCACACATATATACAGAATAGATTGCTTATACGTGCGATGATGCTTTGTGAACTACTGGTTTGATTTTGAACCCAGTATACCACCATCGGAGCAACAAAAAGAGACGTGAACTCACTGATGAGTTTTTAAGTGGTTTGGTACGTCTAATTCATGGCAATAGACACCCAAAAGTTATTCTTATAAAAGAATAGAAATTATTCAGAAAATTTCACAGTTTTTTTCATATATATGTTATAATCTTATCTATAGAATAGGAATGTATTGTTATCGACTTAACACAAACTTGCGTATATTACACATAATATCACTTGGTTTAGGAAAAAAAAATAAAATATCCTTTTTGTTATTTGTTTTGATAAAAGTATATTGAAAAAATTAACTGAACTATTTTCTTTGATTATATCGGTGTGCTGATAGCTCCATAGTAAGGATTCTTGAACTTTCTTGAAGTCGTTTAAATTGTTCGACTCGTGTCATTTAAGAGTCGTTTAGTGTCGGTATTATGGAACTTATGGCGTTTTCGTTTGGTCAGTCAGAAGCCTTATTTTTGTGAACTCCGATTTTATTTCCAATTTAGCACTAGAAACTTTTTCGGAATTATTATTATTACAATCTTCGATTAAGATAATAAAATAGTTATAAATTGTGTTTCCATATCTTTTATTATTCAAATACATGTATTTGCTTGCGAATCAATTTCAATCAATTTAAATACTTAAAGATAATAAATTGCCCAAAAACACACATTTTGAAACACAATTTGACGTTTATACATTTTGACATAAAATCCAGGAGAAAAAATTTGATTCTCAAATGGATACTAGAAGCAAAATTTTGTTTCTCGAAAATGGTGGAAGTGGTCACTTTTCTTCTCCGAAGCACGAGGAAAAGTTCAAACGCAAACGACATTAAACGACTTAACTTTCCCCTCATTTATATTCCTTATAGATTACACAACTACAATTTTGAATTGTTTTATTGCGATATTTCCAAATTGTCCTTGTGCCAGTCATCACTCTCATGTTTGAAATTCCAGTGTATTCAGAGGAACGCTTACATAAAACTTTGATAGAGATGTTATAAGGTTCGACAACAGGGAAAATCGATGTGAACGACGACTATTAGTTAAATTTGGTGCTATACGTGAGTTGTGGAATCAGTGGGTTGATATATTGCCAAAACTTTACAATCCATACGAAAATTTGACAATAGATGAACAGTTAGTAACTTTCAAAGATGTTCCTTCCGGCAGTACATGCCATCAAAGGCAGCGAAATATGAAATCAAGTTTTGGGTACTTTGTGATTCTGCAACGAGCTATGTTTGGAATATTTTGTCAAAAGGACACAATGTCACAACCGATAATTTTTTTTTATCAATTGGCACAAAAATTACTGGAGAGACAAATTACAATAGTAGGAACAATACGCAAAAACAAGCCCGAATTACCACCAGAAATAGTAAATATAAAAGGAAGACCAATATATTCAACTTATTTTGCATTTACCGAGAACACTTTTCTGATATATAAACTTCTCCTTTGCAAACTCGATTTATTTTATATTTTTCCTAAAAAAAAAAATCATTATTATTTGGGCATCGAAGTAGAACGTGATGGAGATAGTGATGATATCAAACTTAGCTAGAAGCAATATATAAAACATGTTCTCAAGCGTTTTGACATGGAAAACTGCAAAAGTGTGCATGCCATAGTTGTTAGGGTATCTAAGAATATTTCCTGTATTTTTTCTTTGTAATTTATGGTCATTTCTTTTTTTCCTTTCGAGTGTGAACATGTAAATTTCTGTTTAATAAATATGCTTTTGTGAAATTTTGAAATACTGTTGCAGATTGCCATCACCCCAAAGCAGACTGTTCAAAAGACTGGTTCCTTCGGAATTCGGTATAGTTAATAAAAACGGATTTATCCGCGGCATTTTTTTATCCTTTTATTTTTATTTGAAAATGACATACTATTTTTTATGATTTCTTTGCCTCCGTTTCTGGTGTGAACATTTACAAATTAAAGTAGCACTATACTTGACTAAATGCACAATAATTTACTAGTAACACATCCAGTAAAAAAAACAGAAGCAACATGATACAACTCTACTTATTTAACTAACTAACTCACGATACAACCCCACTAGTTGCACAGTAGGTCAGGAGAAAAACCAATGGAAAATGCCATTAGTGTTATATTGGAATTGCAATTGGCGCCATCAATACATTTCTCCATCGTTCCATTGTCAATGGTGGCGTATTTCCGTAACGAAGAGGCCCATAAAATCCATAGCATACCTGCAATGTTTTTGTTTTTGCTGAGAATGTTTTCTTTTCAAGTTAATACAGTTTCTCTTCATTCTCTCAATGCTTCCACCAATGAAAGTGCTTACTCTCAATTTGTGAATGCGTGAACCTCAATATGTAATGTTTGAAATTCAATGCGTAATGTGTGAACTACCAACGGACTCAACGGAGAAAAATGTGAAATTTTAACCTACTTTATCCGTCGTATTCGTCATATCCTTTGCTAACGGAAATCCTTACATAAAAAAGCGTGTATTATAACAAGCTATCAGTTGAATACGTTGACGCAACGGATGCAACGGTTTTTATGGGACAGACTTTTAAATTCCAAAAAGAACCGTCATATGTTATATCATAGATGAACTAACACAGATAGCAAAATCTATTAGAAATGCCCGATTTTGATGTAAAAATTTAAAAGCCAATACTTTTTTTATAATTATGAACCGTTAACATCTATTACTTTTTTCCATTACTCCTTTTTTAGAGAGGGTCTTCAAAGGCCCTTATGACCTCTGTTTCGGACTGCCTTCTGCCGACAAAATAACTCCAGACTACGGAAAAAGTAATCCCGACTGTACCAGTTTTTGCACCGCTACGCGTGATACCTGGGGTCTAGCATTATCATACAATAGGATCCGGTCATATCCATTTCCCAAAGTACATTGCTTTTTAGTCAATTCCGCATGCACTATGTCAATTTTCTCACAATATTTGACTGAATTAATTGGTTGAAAAAATGAAAAGTGAATTAGTCCTCCCGACGTCCATTAGATTGTCATCATAGCCTTTTCTGGGTGAAGACCTAGTTTGGGAGTGTGTTTTGGTTTTTCTTCTGCATCGAACCACTGTAAACATGTTTTAGGTTGCCACACAAAATCCACTTTTAATCACACATGATTATATACATGTTTATTTTGAAGCCTTAAGCTCAGCGATGCACAGATTTTTAAGCGGCGTAGATATTCTACCTCATTTAGTTCATGGGGCACCTACTTTTCGAGTGTTTGTACTTTTCCTATTAGAGATGGGTGTCGACTTATTGTCAAGGGTAACACGACTTGCTTGCTTTAAAACGTTGCCAGCAATTATCGTTTCTGGTTTCCCACGCGGCTCGTTTTCGAAGCTAAGATCTCCCGAATGGAACTTAGCAAACCAATATTCCAGTCATTTACCACTTCATCTTTTATCTCGTCATTGTTGTTTTTCGCTTCAAGAGACACGTTATGTCCAAGTTTAAATTTATAAAGAAAAAGGGTCCGAGTACGAGGCGTCGACAGCAAGATAAACAATTCCTAGAATAAAATTACTGTGGTTGCAACGAACCCTAAAAGTCTCACACGTCGCACACATGTACTACTTTATCTACTAATTACACTTTCTGCTTATATGTTTAGTTGAACTACAAGTTATCTCGATCCCCACGCTGGATCCGGCAGACCACGTCATTAATACAGGTTATGATCTTGTATATACCTTCCCAATCTTGTGGATATTTTGATGATTTGCCTTTCATACACAGAGGATTATACAGCCACACCAAACCTCCTTCGTTAAAGCCGGAAGATTTCACAGTTGTTTTCATGCAATTTACGAATTCGGCTGCCCAAGTCATTTACGTAGTCATTCATCTACTTAGGCTCCGTAGGTGGGGATCCAAATTTTGTTTCACTTAGCAACGCAATTGTTTGACTAAATAAGATGGTGTGTGTCGTGTTGAACTATGAACCACGTTTCTGTAGGACATTAAGAACAGGGGTATGTGTCGATTCCAGTCCCGTTAGCAGTTTCTGACAACCTAAGACAGATGTTCATTCAAGGTCCCATTGAATCGCTCGACTATTCCATCAAATTGAGGATGTAGTGGCGCTATCCTTATTCCTTATTCCTTGTTTATTTCTAGATATTGGCACACTTCCTGGTGGACCTTGAATTCAAAGTTTTGCCCTTAATCAGAGTGTAGTTCCATTAAGACCGCAAATCTGTTCAACCAATTGTTGTCTTTCCTGCTATCGTCTTAGCCTCTTGATTTGGGATAGCAAACACTTTCGGCCACTTGCTGAAGTAATCCATAAACACAAGGGTGTTTGCTTCAGATAAGGTTTATTCTTATTATATATATTTTCCACTAACACGTAGAGTAAAATTGAGAATTGTGGTATTGTAATATGGTATAGCGCAGTATCTCGGATCACCTGCCTTTTTTACAAAACTAAACATGTTCATAGTTGTACAGTCAGATGAAAAATGCGTAACATGTTTTCTTATGTTTAAAATCCTTTAAGTTTTTGCACAGTTGTGTTTAAGGAGGCGAGGCAATAGTTTGACTTTATTTGTACAGGTGGAAAAGTTATTTTTAAAAATAAGACTTATATAAGTTAAATAGTTTTGATTAATATTAGAATTAATGAGATTGAAGGTTCATAAGGCGACAGTGAAATTCTCAATACTGAGGAAAGTTTTAAGTTTAAAAATATTTTAACACAAAAAGAGAAAATCGGCTTATGTGGTACATCTAAGACCCGCTAATACGGTATAGTGTACCACAAAGGACGATACTGTTGCTTGATTTGGTTTCCAAATTTTAAACTTTTATTATTTTTAGATAGCAATACCTAAAAAGCATAAATTAGAAAATGAGAAAGAGCTAATATATTAAAGCGGTGGAGATTTAGGTATGGGCATATTGCTCGCATCTAAAACAGTTTTAGTATCACATATGACGCTGCAGCGTATGGGTGGTGTTCGAATATAAAATTTTTTTTTAATAAAAAATATCTATATTTAAACTAATCTTAAACTAAACTAAATGTAACAACTCAACCTAAATGTAATCGAATAAACGTAACGTAAGCTTATGATTGTAATACGAATGTATTGTATGACACTTTAAAGCTAAAAATGGATGTTATATCCGATAGAATAAATTAATTCCCTTTGCTGTTACTTCAAGCCGAAAAGGCGTGTTTTATTTTAAACCGCATTTTTCGACTGCTATTCTTTCTACCCTACACGTATCTTACAAAGTGTTAACTCTACACACCCCAGCTAATCTGATTTTATCATATGAACACGTGTTTGAAAGGTGACATGCCGGGCTACATATTTTGTGAAGACAGCTGTGTAATTCGTTGCTCGTGTTAAAAGTTATACTGATTTGAATATGCATGAAATATCTGAAGAAATAAGCTATGTGATGCGTTTTTACTATAAAAAAGGGAAAAACGCTGCAAAAACGTGCCGAAATATTTGTGGAATTTACAGTGAGAATGCTGTGAGTGAACGAATGAATGAAATATTGATATAAAAGGTGCACCTCGCACTGGTCGGCCTGTCACTGAAAAAGTCGATGAAACTTTACAACTGATGGAGCAAGAGCGGCACAGAAGCTGTCTGGAGATTGCGGAGGCACTAAACAACAACCGTATGACAGTTTGGAATCATCTTAAACGAGCAGGCTACTCAACGAAGCACGATGTTTAGGTGACCATGAATTAACGCAAAGAAATTTAATTGACCGAATAACCATCAGTGAAACACTGCTTAATCGTAACGAAATGGAAAAAATTTTGAAGCGATTCATTACAGGCGATGAAAAATGGATTAAATATGAGACCTGGTCAGACGATTGTGTACTCGTCCAATGTACACAAATCCAAACGAAATATAATTTTCGAGAAAACAGGGGAGCACACTAAAAAATTAAAAAACAGAAATAAATAAAAAACAAACCGCACACGCGACGCGAAATTGACTAAGTTTTGTTCAACGATCCTTTCAATGTCCCTTTGTTGCCCGTTTGTCATTTCGCCATTCTTGTCACTTACATATACTAATGTTCCATATTATTAACTTACACGATTTTGTATCATTTACATATAAATAGCAGCACACTCACACTTACACAACACACATCTCTTATGTCAAAAGAAGTACAGCATACTCCAACTGCGATTGGGTACAGTAAGGTACATAATCGAGGACACTTGCGAAAGAAAATCGTCCACCGTGCAGGAGTTTGTTCGGGTACACAATATAATTTTTTTTTTAATAACTAATAGCTCTATAGAAACTAAGCTTAAACTAAACTAGATGTAACAATAAACAATAAATGTAAACTAATAAACGTAATGTAAGCCTATGATTATAATACGAATGTATTGTATGACACTTTAAAGCTAAAAATAGATGTTATATCCGATAGAATAAATTATCTTTTTCTTTTCTGTTACTTCAAGAAAAGACGTGTTTTATTTTACCCCTATGCTTTTTACCCTACACATATCTAAGAAAGTTTAAGCCCTACACACCCCCACAGCTGGTATGAACCAAACATTGAACAGTTTTTTTAGCAAATTAGACCGAAGACCAGATTTTAATAAAGCTCTTGAAAATCAGCTTGTTGATTATGCGCTAGATATGGAAGTTCGATTCTGGGACCTTACATGACATGACAGGTGTTCACTAGCATTTCGGTTATCTAAAATGAATAAAATACTTAACGCAAGTTCCACTATTTTGAAGAAATAAAGAAAAGTTAACTTTACGTATGCCAACAGGTACATCGTTTGGTCGAGCTAAATGGTTTCGTCGGAAGAACGTTGACGCATTTTATAACTTGCTTAGAAAGGAAAGAGACATATAGGGGTTATGACATCGGCTGAGCGTGGGTCTCTTATACCAGCTGTAAACTGGTGGAAATTTCGTTCCACCATACTTTATATTTCCCAGAAAAAATTTAAATCCTTAGCTCCTCCTGGCGCCAAATCTTCATGTCATATATCGGGATCAATTTTTTGATTTTGATTTTTTGAGAAGACTCAGTTCTCCCAATTTTGAATGCACACTACGGTCATACCCGAAATATTGAAGTGTTGAATTTCGCAAGAGATAACGGAGTAGTGATCATATCACTACCACCACATTCAACCAATAAATTTCAGCCGTTAGATAAAACATTCATGGGTCCATTAAAAGTGTATTATAACGATAAAATAACATGTTTTTCACGTGAAACTAGATGAAAAGTAACGCTGTTTGATTTAGTAGAACTTTTCTCGAAAGCATACTTAAAGGTACAAACCGGCCAGATTGCCAATAATGGATTTAAATGTACAGGAATTTATCCGTTAGATAAATGTGAGTGATACGGGTATAGAAGAGTATGGCTAAAAGTGTCGACACGCGTTTGATGTAGTGAATACGGGTTATCGGAATGTGGGTCGTGGGTCGGCACGCGTTTTGTGTGGTGAGCTGGATGGCGCCATATGATAAGAAGAGTTTCGTGAGTAGTTAGTTGGTATTTTGTGGTGAAGAGGGGAGTTTGTATCATGCGTGGAATTGAATGATGAAGAGGACGGTTTGAAAGGGGGGCTTAAATGTTATCAAAGTTTTTTGTAGAAACAAGTGATCATAATGTTGAAAATAATAATGTTGTAGTTTATCTTTTCCAGAGTAAACTGTTAATGGAATTCGTCGTCTTCTTCGTGGTTGGAGAGTTAATTAGGAGATGATAAATGTGCTGAAAGAATTTTGTTCTTTCTTTTATCTTGCTAAACACCAGATTGTTTTGGGGAATTTAAGCGTGGTATTTCAGTTAAACAATTTTATAAAGTAATTCGCAGAATTATACTGATTAATGTTTTTCGTCCCTATCTCCTTGACCGTATTGTATA
This sequence comes from Volucella inanis, assembly GCA_907269105.1. Lineage (NCBI taxonomy): Eukaryota > Metazoa > Arthropoda > Insecta > Diptera > Syrphidae > Volucella > Volucella inanis. The sequence goes on along the minus strand of OU026153.1, from coordinate 90,113,026 downwards.
AGAAAATAGCTGAACTTTGCAATAAACATTTTTACAAAATCGTGATCGTTGTCTTTTTGAACATATTGTTTGTGGAATTTGTCTTACCAAATCCTACCAATCTACTTATTTTACCTATATTCGGCCTTGCCATTGATTTGCCTGGTTGGCCGGGTTTCACATATGATTTTTTGCGCTTGAGGTTGTCGTAATGGATCCATTTTTCATCAGCAGTAACAATCCGATGCAAAAATGACTTCCTTTTGTGGCGTTCCAGCAGCATTTCGGACATGCAAAACCGCCTTTCGACGTCTCTTGGCTTAAATTCATGTGAAACCCAATTTCCTTGCTTTTGAATATATCCAGCTGCTTTTAAGCATTTTGAAATGGCTGCTTGAGTGACACCCAAGGATTCTGCGAGCTCTTCTTGTGTTTGGCAATAATCTTTATAGAGTAATGCTTCCAGTTCTTCATCTTCAAACTTTTTTGGCTGCCCAGGACGTTCATCGTCTTCCAAGCCAAAATCACCACTTTTAAATCGTGCAAACCACTTTTGGCACATTCGCTCAGCTAGCACATGTTCACCATACGCTTCCACTAAAATACGATGACTTTCGGCAGCAGTTTTCTTCATATTAAAGTAATGAAGAAGAACTCCCAGCAAAAACACTTTTTCAGGCACAAAGTTCCACATATTTGAGTGAAAAAAAATTATTGTTGTTTACGCTTCAAATGAATGACATATACTGAAATGACGTACAATGACAGAAGCTTTCCAACGCGTGTTCCAATGGAACGCCATCTCTTAGCAAACCGAATTAAGAAATAGATGGTGAACACGGGTTTGACCTTGAGCCCACTTTTTAAGGTCAAACGAAGGTCACTTTTGATTTTTTAATGGGAACTCCTATATTTTTCGTAGTCTGCGTGAAATATTACAATTCTTTTACATGAAACACTTTTTTCAAAAATGCGTTCTTTTCCCGTCAGAGGGCGCCATAAAACTTAAGATATCAATATTACTCGAAAAGTACGAAATATCGGGAAAAATGTTTCAGACAAAAGTCACAAGGTTCTGAAGGGGACATAAGATGGTGACCACGAGTTTGACATTGAGACCCATTTTCAAGGTCAAACGGAGGTCACTTTTGATTTTTCAAATGATAATTCCTGATTTTCATTGCTCAGTCGTATTGCTCCTAGACTTGTCATTTGTTTTTACATACTGCGCTTAGCATAAACCAGTATTTCTGGAGTAATCTTCCGGCAAGCTTCAGTTATTCTTCTTTTCATGTCCTCACGTGTTGTTGGTTTTTTTCTGTGAACCTAACTTTTAAAGTAGCCCCACAAGAAGAAATCAAGTGACGTAACATCAGGTGTTCTAGCAAGCGATTTCCTCGGACCCCCTCGTCCGGTCCATTGTTGATGGTAAACTTTGTTTAATACGCCCCGGGCTATTTGGAAATAATGAGCTGGACAACCATCATGTTGAAACCACATTGTTTGTCGCAACTCCAATGGCAGTTCTTCTAGTAATTCTGGAAGGTGGTCCCGCATGAAGTTTGCATACGTTTCGCCATTCATGTTGCCTTCAATAAAATATGGACCTATTAATTTATACCCAATAATTCACGTCCAAACATTAACATTCCAAGGGTGCTGGCGTTCAACTTGTCGCAACCAAAAAGGGTTTTCGGTAGCCCAGTAATGCATATTATGTCGATTGACCGTACCGTGATTGGTGAAAGTCGACTCATCAGAAAATAACACCTTGGCGAAGAAAAGCGGGTCTCGTTCAATTTGCTGAAGTGCCCATTGACAAAAGGAAACCCGGTTGCGAAAATCCTCACTAGAAAGTTCTTGATGCATTGAAACATGATAAGGATGGTATTTATGCCAATGTAATGTCTTACAGACAGTCGTTTGAGAAATTCCTGATTCACGACTTATTTGGCGAGTGCTAATGTTAGGATCGTGTGCAACGGCAGCTAACACTGCTATTTCATTGTCATCAACAGCCACCCTATCTGACCGATTCCCGATAAAAGGAAGCACGCGATCGTACCTGGTCTGGGAAACGTTGGGCGTAAAGAGCAACAACACCATCGATACCATCTCCATAAATTAATATCATTTCAATTTTCTCTTGAATTGAAATAGCCTGCATTATTAATCTGGAAAACGTTACTAATAATAATTAGTTCCTCAAAACAAATATCGAACTTCTAAATGAAGTACAGCTCCGTTCAAGTAGAAAAAAAGGGCAGAGTGCACATCATACACTCTCAGATAAGTTTAGGACAATTTGTCTCTATCTGAAATTTCTTTGAGCTTTAACTTCACTCAAAACAAATCTCGGCCTTCTAATACCCTAACAACGTTGGAAACAGATTAATGATTTAGGCGTGCCAGTGCAGTGGTATCGAGCACTGAATGAATAAGACCTTTGAGACAAAGCCGTGTGCCCCATTGAGGAATACGACTGAGCAATGAAAATCAGGAATAATCATTTGAAAAATCAAAAGTGACCTTCGTTTGATCTTGAAAATGGGTCTCAAGGTCAAACTCGTGGTCACCATATTATGTTCCCTTCAGAAACTTGTGACTTTTGTCTGAAACATTATTCGCGATATTTCATACTTTTCCAGTAATTCTGATTTCTTAAGTTTTATGCCGCTCTCTGACGGTAAAAGAACGCATTTTAAAAAAAGGATTTCATGTAAAAGAATTGTAATTTTTTACGCAGATTACGAATCTGTCAAAAAATAGGGGTTCCCATTAAAAAAATCAAAAGTGACCTTCGTTCGTGGTCACCATATTATGTCCCCTTCAGAACCTTGTGACTATTGTCTGAAACATTTTTGGCGATATCGCGTATTTTTATAGTAATTTGGATGTCTCAAGTTAAAAAACTCACCCGATATAAACTATAAGCTTAAAAATCGCTGTTCTTATGACAGCAATTTCAAGAAAATGTCTCTGGTCATTACATGTTTCGAGTATCGAAAATACGAGTCAGAAAGAATTTTAAGTAGTGGTGAAATAGAACACGTTACAAGGTTTGACACAGATTATAAATCGAATTATGAACTACTGGATTTTAGGAGAGCAAAGCAAATATAACATGTGCAGATATAATAATGAATAAAAATAGGAACAACTTTTCATAAGTGTGTTTTATTTATTATACTGGCAGAATATATTAATTTAAGAGATTTCTTGTATTTATCCATGAATTTCATGGATTTCACATATACATGGCCTTCACGAATTTGCAATACTTTTTCTACAAGGAATACACTAGGATGCTGGGTTTTTGGGAGTTCCATCTCGTAGAAACCATCTTGAATGTGTGACAAGATTTTTCATGTTAATTTTCCCTATTGTAAAAACTTCAGCAGACTAATATAGTTGGGTGTGTAACCTTTTTCAAAAACATGTTTAAACTTGCTTATTCGAACCTTATCTCCCACATTGAATTTATTTTTAGGTGCTGTTTTAACTTGCTTAAAAACAAATGATAAAAGGTTTTTGAAATTTCTTTTATTAACATCGACAGGTCGCATTTTTATTGTTTTATGGACAGAATTGTTGTATGTTGGAAGTAAATCTTTAAGACTGTGTGTTGCCAAACCTGGTAGTGCCGCTGTGTTGTCTAACGATACGCAAACCTTATCAGTAAGGAAGTCATCTGCTAAATTAAGAAGTAATTTTTTTCTTTTGAGGAGGAAAAAGGCGGCCAGAAGCCATAAGCCGACAAAAAGTAGAGGTGTAAAAACGAATTTTTTAGCCTCGCTCTTCAATTTCGATAATCAGATATCGATATAATCGATATATATATACTGTTCTCTCTTTTTGATTCCGGAAATCTCTTAAACAAAAAACAACATTTTAAGAAATTCGTTTGTGAAAATTTCGAGGTAATCTGGGATTCACCACGCCAAGTTGCACGACGCCATTTGTGCACGTTTGAGACGGCCAAATTTGAGCGCGACATCGAGGGTAACCAGTGAAAAGCTATATTAGCGAATTAGTTTTCATCACTCACGAATCACCAGTAGAGACCCACAGAAAAAATATGAGAGCCAAGCTGTCATGGGCTCTCAGTCATCACGATCTTCAAGGAAAACAATAAGAATACGTCTACAACGGTTGGATGAGGGAAGATGTCTAAAGGAAAAAAGGGGCAAGGAATATCTCGACGCAAAATATGACATACTTGAGGAACAAATGGAATCGAATCTCGACGGTGAAGCTGGTTCACGTACGGCCAATGATAGGCTATCCAACTGGGTCTCCGAACAAAACGTTGCTTTCAGGACGCCAGGAAAATACAGCTCAAGCAGTTCCTGTGAGCCCTACGCTGAATATAGTTCAGCACAAAGCTGAGGTAGATTACTTCGAATGCAGAATGTTCAATCAACCGACAAGGCCAGTTCCAGAGCTGAGCGTGAATTGGGTTGGAGCACAATTCCCTTCCATACCAATTTCGATTAAATACACTACAAATACAAGAGACCACTCACCTCAAACACAGTCTAATAACAGCACACACAAACTCGTGGTTAACGCTCGCATGTTTTATTAAAGCAACTGTGACAACATCTTACCTGGTAAAGCACCAAATCTGAGCAGTCAAGAGTTAGCTACTAGACATATAGTGTCTAAGGAACTGCCGAGTTTCTCCGAGTTACATGCAGAGGGGCCGCTCTTCATAAGCTGTTTTGAAACCACGACTGAATCATGTGGGCTCTCCGACTACGAGAATTTGAATCGTCCACAGAAAAGTCTCAAAGGCCCTCCGAAGCAGTACGAGAAAGATTGATGTACCCAAATAGGTACAAGGTATCATATCGACATTGCGAATGCTGTTTGGGTGTCCGGAGACATAATTAACTCTTTGATAGCCAAGCTGAGAAGTAAACGACCTCCGAGAGCTGAACGACTGGATTCATTGGTAACATTTGCTTTGTCAGTGCAAAACATTGTTGCGACGATGGAATCTTCATTTTTACACGCACATCTTAATAATCCATGTCTTTTACAGGAATTGAAAGAAAAGCTTCCGTACCAGATGCATTAATATTGAGGCATATTTAAGATGGGATTAGAATCTGTCGACCTTTCCAAGTTCAGCGCATGGTTGTTTCAAGTAGCACAGGCGGCATGTGAAGTTACCGAGATGACATCACTACACATACCAGTGACGAAAACGGATAGAAGAAAAATCAACAGTCCATTCATCAACAAGAACCACATTGCAGAAGTGCGCAATCCCAATAGCCAGATCTCTTTCGTAATATGTGGCAGCGGTAACTGCACATCAATAGAAGAGTGCAATCAGTTTGTGGGACGAGATCAAGAAGTGTTATCCGTGTCGCACATGTCTTATTCGTCACCCCGACAAAGGATGTACTTCAAATAAACAGTGTGGAATAAGTGGTTGCTCGTATAGGCACCACAGGTTGTTACATAAATACAGAGATGCGACAAACCAACTACCACAAAATGACGTCATCCACGACAGAATGTATGCACTTCAATACAAGCAGGCGAATGTCCTTTTCAGGTCGTACCAGTAACGCTCTATAATAACGGAATTATACATATGCCTTCCTCGACGACGGGTAATCTATCACCCTCATGGACGAAGAGTTAGCTAATATTCTGAAGTTGTAGGGTGCCCAGGAACAACTATGCCTGAGATGTACAGCATGGACGAAGAGTTAGCTAATATTCTGAAGTTGTAGGGTGCCCAGGAACAACTATGCCTGAGGCTGGAAAAACAGTCAAGAAAAGTCAATCTACAAATATCAGGATCGCATTTCCCAAAAAAGTACCTATTATCAAGTGTACGTACTGTTGAGTCCCTTGATCTTCCCAATCAATAAACTCCAAGGCGATGAAATCCCAGTTTCCTTATTTCAAAGACATTCCACTTTCATCATTCTTTAATGTCGAACCTGGAATCCTAATTGGCCTAGATCATGCAAATCTAATATTTTCATTCAAGAATAGTGAAGGAAAAATTGATCAGTGATCAAAACCAGACGGGGATGGACGGTATTTATGCCATAAGATGGAACTACGTCAGAAGATACACGAACTGGTTCAGGATTTTTTCGCCATAGAAATTATTACATCGAAAAATATAAAACGTTGATGAATAATGAGGATACAAGGGCAAAAACAATGCTAGAGGAGCACACTGTACAAATAGGAAAAAGATACAATGTACCATTGTTATTGAAAAGTGAACTAGTAGAGCTTCCTGATAGTAGGCTGGCAGCGGTGCGTAGGATAGTGTGCCTCTAAAATAGGCTCAAGAAACAACCGGAGTTGGCATCGAATCTTCAAACGCAAATGCAGGAATACCTAAGAAAGGGGTATGCACGTAAGCTCACTGGCATCGAACGACGGGAGAGCGGAAAAGAAGGGGTTTGGTACTTACCGATCTTTCCCGTTATTAGTCTGAATAAACCGTCCAAAGTGCGCGTTGTATGGGATGCAGCTGCTCGAGTAAACGAAGTTTCCCTCAACTCAGTGCTGATATCTGGGCCTGATTATTTGCCACCGCTGTCAAAAATCCTTTTTTTCATGCTTTTTCAAACCTCCTCCACAACAAGACATCCCACCCCGCATCCATCAGACTCTACGCTCGATGACTTAACCCTAAAAATAATAGACGTCAGCGAAGAACTCATAGCAACTCGGTTGACCGTTGCCGAAATCGGTAAAGAAGTGAGATTGGCTTACCAAAAAATCGATGGAATCCCCGATCAAATTCAACTCCAAGCTAGTTCCCCGTACAATGTCTCAATTCATAATGAATTAGTAGACACGGAGTCACTTTCAAATACTCCTCCCGCCGCCCTAACAACGGAAACCGAAACCGCGCTGCCTTTCCCGCCCGCACCCGCCCAACAAAAACCGCTCAAACAATTCGGAACTTCATGGACCCCCTCCGAATGGAAAAGCCGACTCGAAAAGTTGAAAATGGGAAACCATACAGTATTCTACGTTGAAGGGGCTCCTCAACACGCTGATGTTAGTTGGTTGCGGAATTTCTTTCACCGAAATTATGCCATCACCATTAGCGAGTGCGAGATGATTTCCCCTGCTGACTCCAATAGTTCCTGCAGCTTCAAAATCAGCATCCCAACAAAATATTCACGGATATTCCCCACTTCCCCTGGTAAGGCCACTAAACCTGGGAAGATAAGTATCACTAAATGCTTTGAGGAACGAGAAAACCCACGTGTCGACGACAACCAAAATTCTAAAAATAAACGTAATGATAAGCTTTAAAAAACCGCTCCCAAACCCCCTTCCAACTAAAAAGCACGCTAACAAAAAACGAAGCTCTAATCCCGATCCCAACTGGAGCTTCAAAACGAACTTGTTCCCCGATTTTAGTCCCCCCTCCTCACTTATCCGACACAAAGCCCTTACACACCAATCCTCTAATCCGCTAATTTCCAATGTTCCATCCAAGCGCCCGCGCCAACGCGTCTCTTTCAACTTAACCCCAACCACCCATATTATCCCTTCTCAATCTTCTACGCCCCCGATCCAGGCAAACAACTCATTTCCTAACTTCGACCTACAAACTGGAGCTAAGTACCCTAATTTTATTAACTCCCATACCCTAAACCCAACATCTCATCCGGCGCCCAATTCCATATCCAACCACGAATCTCCATCTCCCTCCCCCACTGCCCCTATTCTTGATCCTTTTTTTTCCCCTACAGTTAAACTAACCCAGCAAACCAATGGAAACATTCGTCTCTTTCTCGCCTATCTACACGACAAATCGGACTCGGTCTGCTACGAAGGGAAGACCAAAACCAGCGTCATGGTATCCATCCAGCAGGAAGGCCTCCCTACCGACCCTATCAGTCTCAGGAACCTTTATGTCAGGTACCACGAGATTTTTAGCATGTCCCCTCAGAAAGTAGCAGATGACCTTGCTGCATTCGGCCACTACGTTCACTCTAAATGAGTCTCACACCTACAGAGAAACCGAGCTGACCACGATAAATTTTTTTGTCCATAACGTGCCTTCCTCATCAGCACTTAAACCTTCCCGCCATACATCTCCACCACACAACATCCCTCTTACATTTTACTACCAGAATGTAAGAGGTCTTCGCTCTAAAACCAATGCTGTCCTACGTCAATCGCATTCTCTTCCCTTTGATATTTACGCCTTGACTGAAACCAATTTTATTCCCGACATAAAGAACCAGGAATTGTTCCCCCTACTTTTAATGTTTTTCGCGACGACGATCCTACCCGCCCACATGATGATTCCCCCTGTCGAGGCGTCTTACTGGCGATCCACAACAGCCTTAACTCTTCTCCCATTAGCATCTCTTCATCCTCTAAAGTCGACTTTGTCGCTATAAAAATATCACTCCCCTTCAAGTCCCTTTACGTTTTATGTTGCCAGCTCAACCTACCGAATCTTACCAACTTGTTGTCTGACTCTACTGACGATATCTTTGTTTTCGGCGACTTTAATCTTCCTCAGCTACAGTGGATTCCATCAGACGATCAATCGTTCTTCATCGCTTCAAATGCCAACTCAGCTAAGGAATGTCTCTTCTTAGATCGCTTAACAGACTCAAGTCTATGCCAAGTTAGTGGTGTATCCAACTATATGGGCAGGCAATTGGACCTTATTTTCACAACAGATTCCAACTCCTCAATCTCACTTTGTCCCCTACAATCGATAACTACCACCCCCCCCCCTCTCTACTTTCATTTTTTCATAACTCTTCTTTCCAGTCCACTCCTCCCACAACTCTCTCATCCTACGACTTTCATAAAGCAAACTTTCACAAAATCAGTGACTATCTTAGCAGATCCCCCCTTAACTTTCACAACCTAAGTGTAAATGATGCCTTATCCATTTTTTATAAAGAAGTATTTAATTCTTTCAGCCTTTACGTTCCGTTTTCCCTCCTTAAAACATCATCTACTAGTCCTCCCTGGTATAATCGCAAGCTTCGTTCCTTACGAAACAAGAGAAACAAGTTTTGGGCTGTTTTCCTGCGTACCAGTTTACCAGCGTTACCTTAACAATGCGCAACTCAACCTTATAAATGACCCTAAGTCCTTTTACCAATTTGTTAACTACAAAAGAAAGTCCGATGGTTACCCTCCTTCCCTCTTTTTCAACAACAAGTCATCAACCGATCCACTCACCACTGCCAACCTATTTGCCAGCTTCTTTAAACAATCCTTCATCAACGACTCCTTTGTACCAGATCCCTCCTATTTTCGTTACCTACCGAACTTCTCCAACGGCCCACTTCTCTCTCACATCTTGGATCCCTCCTATATCGAATATAAATTACATCAACTCAATGACGAATTTACACCCGGTCCAGATGGCCTCCCTGCCATATTTCTTAAAAAATGTTCTTCGTCTCTTTCCCTTGCCCCTTCTGATCTCTTTCGTCTATCCCTTTCACAAGGAGAATTGCCTCAGGTTTGGAAAACCTCCTTTATAACCCCGATCCACAAAAAGGGATCAAAGAACGAAATAACAAACTATCGTCCAATCGCTAAACTCTCCCATATTCCTAAACTCCTCGAAAGTATTTTGTATGAAGCTCTAAGTTTCCAATGCAAATCACTTATTTCCCCTAGACAACATGGCTTCCTAAAGGGTAGGTCAACCACCACAAATCTTGTTGAATTCGTATCCTTTGCCATCTCTGCCCTAGAGAACGGCAACGAAGTCGATGTAGTTGCAACCGATTTTAGCAAAGCCTTCGATAAAATCTCTCATCGATTAATACTCTTCAAATTGTCTGCCCTCGGCTTTGAACCCATACTGTTAAAATGGATATCTTCTTACCTCGAAAACCGTTTTTACAGTGTTCGTTTTAGGTCAGCTCACTCCACTCCATTTTTGGATACCTCTGGAGTTCCTCAAGGTAGCCATCTCGGCCCCCTTCTCTTTATATTTACCATAAATGATCTCGATAGGATCATCAAATACTCGTCCGTCTCCCTTTACGCCGACGATACCAAATTTTTCAAAACCATTTCCTCTCCCCATGACTCCTTTCTTCTTCAGAAAGACCTTGATAGTTTTTCGATCTGGTGCCTCAAAAATTGTTTGGAACTTAATATCACCAAATGCCAATCCATCACCTTTTCACATAAGCGGCTCAAATCTCCTCCCCGATTCTACCTTCTCCACAACCAACCGATCTCCTCCGTTGAATCTCTTCGCGACCTCGGCATTTTGTGTGATAGGGAGCTCAATTTCCGTTTGCATATGTATGGGATAATCCTTAAAGCCAACTCTGCACTAGGTTTTGTAAAACGATGGTCCAAAGAATTCACAAACCCATACGTGACCAGGTCCCTCTATATTACCTTTGTTCGTCCCCTTCTAGAGTACGCTAGTCAAGTATGGTCCCCATATCATCGCGTTCATATCTCGAGAATCGAAAGCAACCAGCGCCGTTTTCTTCGATTTGCTCTTCCAGGTTTGCCCTGGGATGATTCTTTAACTCTGCCCCTCTATCAAAACCGTCTCAACCTTATTAACCTAAACACCCTTGAGGAACGCAGAGATTCAGCCGACTTTCTCTTCATTCATCGACTTCTTTCAGGTCAGGTTGAATGCATGTCCCTTCACAATTCTATTTTCCCCAACACTAACCCTCGTAATCTAAGTACCCCTCGTCTCTTCTATCTCCCAACCCACCACACCACCTATGGCGCGAACGAACCAATCTCCCGCATGCTACGAAAAATTAATTCAAACCCTAGCGTCTTTGACTTCCACTGCAACACTTCCTACCTCAAATCGGTTCTCCTTCACCACAACAACCAACCTTATTTTTAAGTATTAGTTTCAGTTTAATTTTAAGTTATAGCTTGTATTAAGCCGAATAAATGTGGGCTTTCGCCCCCACCAAAATTAAATTTCGTTTTCGGGAAAAAAGAATAGCCATCTGTAGGGACATTCGAGAAATCTTCCACCATGGGGCATGTGGCAGTCACCTCGAACTGATGTATTTTCATTCTCCTTCTTGTATAAAACCAAACGATTTAGAGAGGGTCTATTAAAGGACAAGCTTCCGCCCAAGAAAAGAGAAGTTGTCAAAATTTTAGTGAGCGTTTCCGAACCACTTGGACATATTGCCAACTTCATCGTTATGCTTAAAATCTTTTTACAGGAAGTTTGACGTCAGAAAATTCAGTGGGATGAAGAGTTGCAAGTTCAACGTATAGCATGGCATCAGTGCACCAGTTGTCAAGGAAATAAGAATGAAAAGGCCATATATGGTATGAAAATATGGTATTCGGTGCTGACTGACTGGCTTATTTACGCATTCAGAGTAATTGTAGACAAGTCTGTTAAAGATTAAGGGTTGGTCCTCTCAAACTACTGTCGGTACCATTTATGGAGTTAGGAGCAACTGCGTTTGGTGTCAGACTAGTGAAAGTTGTCGCAAGAGGTCACTCAATCAAAATCAATAGACGATACTTCTGGTTAGATTCGCAGGCTGTATTATGCTGGATAGAAATTAGAAACAGTTTAAAATGTTCAGGATAGGGGAAATTTTGGAAGGCTCTGGTAGAGCCGAATGGCGATAGGTTCCCAGCAAACACAATGTAGCTGACAATGCGACGAAATGGATTGTTAAAATAGAATGGTCGTCCGAGAGCCGCTGGTATAGTGGACCAGAATTTTTATGTCAGCCCAGTGATAGATGGTGGGCGAGTGAAGTGATCCACGATGATTCATGGAGTCATGCGTATAAAGGGACGCATCGATACCCCCGAACATGTACCTTTCAATTGTAAATGCCCAATTATTCTTTCCAAAACTCATCATATCACTTGGCTTATTGTTCAAAATTTTCGTCAAAAATATAAACACATCAATTTCGAAACTACAGAGATTCGTCAAAGCTATTATATTCAATGTCTGCGCACGGTGCTCAAGCAAGTTACGCGTAGATGTCAAACATGGAAAAACGCGAGAGCAGTTCCTATACCACCAATCATGGGAGAGTTGCCCCCGGCACGACTTAAGGCCTTCACTCGACCGTTATCTTATGCGGGGGTGGATTATTTTGGGCCGATGTAAGTTGCAGACACTCAGAAAAACGGTGGGGGGTGATATTTACTTGTTTGACCATCAGATAAAGGTCGCACACAGTCTATCTAGTGATACGTGTATTATGGCCATGCAACGGTTCTGCGCATGAAGAGGAAAGCCGGTGGAAGCGTAGGGCGATAACGGTACAACTTTCAGGGGTGCTAGTTAGGAACTGCGTCATAGTTTGGCTCATTAAGATGTAGACAGAATTGCAAAAAAATTCATAAACGAAAGGATAAAATGGAATTTTATTCCTCCAGCGTCACCCCATATAGGGGGGAGCTGAGAACGGTTAGTGCGGTCGGTGAAGCAGGTGCTGGTGCAAATGAATCAGCCTAAAATCGTAAAGATGAGGTTTTACTGACGATGATGGCGGAGATTGAATATATTATTAATTCTAGGCCATTAACATATGTTTCTTTAGATCAAAAACGCCGAACCATTTTTCAATGGGTTCAACGAATGTTGTGAGATTGTGAACAGTATGTAGATACGTTTTGGAAGAGGTGAGTCAAGGAGTATTTGCCGACACTTACGGATCAAGTGGTTCCATTCTGCCAAGCCTATGGTAGAGGGAGACGTGGTCATCATAGTAGATGCAAAAAGCCCTAGAAGCACCTGGCCCAAAGGACGAATCCTGCGTATACATCGGAGCAAAGATAGGCAAACGCGATCAGCATTAGTTCAGACGACAACAGGAGTATACACAAGACCCACGGCAAAATTAGCAATTTAGATGTGGAGGATTTGACACTGATGGTAACCTGGACCAAGCTCCCAGATTACCAGGGGGGAGTGTTGCCAAACCTGGTAACGCCGCTGTTTTGTCTGCTGAATTAAGATGCCTTTTTTTGGGAAAAAGGCAGCCAGAAGCCAAAAGCCGACAAAAAAGAGGGGCAAAGACAAATTTTGTAACCTCGCAGATAATAAAAAAAGTTCGAAAAATCGGAATACCCTTCCCTCTTATTAACTTTGGCAATCTCTAAAACAAAAAAAAAAAACAATACTGTGTAACCATTTTTCGTTACCGTTCAAAGCAGAATTCTATCCACATTTTCTCTTTTGGAGTCCTATTGAAGCGTTCAACAATTGACGGTTTTAATACACTACACATTGAATAGTGATTTATATTGTGTTTCTTCATCGCCCGTCTGTAAATTTTTCGGTTTGTGAAGAGAACTATTAAAAATTGTCTCCATGCCCTCTGCCACCAGTAATGATGTTTTGTTCTAATGGGACAGCCCAAGGATATTTCGAAAGAGTATGAATAACTTTAATTAATATTTGTGTCCCTCGTTCTCCTGACTTTACGGTGTCATTTCAACCAAGTCTGCTTGACAAAAATCATCTAATCCTATTATTTTAAATCGTTCACAAAATCTCGCGCAGGTTTGTGCAATACTTCTACAACGTTTCATTTACTCATCATATGGAAAAACAAAAAAAGAAAAGAAAAATATTTCTCTTTTAAAAATATTAGGGTTTTTTTTATTTTTTTATTTTTTTATTTTTTAATCTTTGATACAATGCCATTATTTTTTTTTTTTAAGTAATTTATTTTCAATCATATAACACGCACACGTATCTGGTCCATCCTTGCATAATTTTGAAGATCATATCACAATTAACAAAATGACAACCATGGATTGATGAGATGTGGCAAACATTCTAGAATTGCCTTAGATAAGAAATACATCCATTAAGCTCGTGGAAATGTTCCTCTAATAATATATGTTGGTTAACTTTTAAAAAAATTAAAATCTCATCAAATATTAAAAAGATTTTTAGGCCAGACTTCATATATTATGACCTTACAGATGATTACGTATGGACTTTAAATTATTTAAGCAATCTTAAACTAGAAGGACGAGCAATAAGAATAGCAAGTTTTAAGCCGCCAATAAGAAATATGTATTTATCTGAGTTCTGTTCGCTTAGAAAACCAACATTTATTATTATTATTATTATTATTATTATTATTATTATTATTATTATTATTATTATTATTATTATTATTATTATTATTATTATTATTATTATTATTATTATTATTATTATTATTATTATTATTATTATTATTATTATTATTATTATTATTATTATTATTATTATTATTATTATTATTATTATAAATTTCTATTTTTCAATCTTTAATACAATGCCATTATTTTTATATTTTTAGCAATTTATTTTCAATCATATAACACGCACACGAATCTGGTCTATCCTTGCATAAATTTGAAGATTATAAACAATTAACAAAATGACAACCATGGATTGATGAGATGTGGCAAACATTCTAGAATTGCCTTAGATAAAAAATACATCCAATAATCTCTGTTCTGTTCGCTTGGAAAACCAACTTTTCAGAATTTAATCTTTGATTTTCCTTTCGGTGTTGTTTTTAAAATTCTCGAGGTCATCGAAACATTCGCGAAGTATTTTCTCACGTTTTCAAGATTTTTATGCAATGCTTGGAAACATTTTTTCAATTCATTTACCATACGAATATCGACATACTTTTTCGTTGCAACATCATCCAAATCGTAGGGTTCCTTAATGTCTTTAATTGCTTTCTGTTTTCTATCAATATATCCATTTAAATGTAATTTTAAGGACGTCTTAGTTTCATCGATAAGGCTGTTAAAGCTACTATCAATATATCAGTGAATTTTTAAGAAAAACAATTTAATAGTCTATGTATTTTTTTATTTTTATTTTATTTATTTATTTATTTTTATTTTTTTTTTTTTTTTGATTGCCTGATGTGGAGCTTTTGGTTAAAACATTGTTAAAACATTTTCCTTCAATATCAAAATTCCCAGAGGGTAATACTTTAAATCCTTCCCCAGGAGGCCCCTGAGAATCAGTTATTACACCCGATAACTGCTTTGCTCTTCGCCCTAACTTCTTGACACTCATTTTACTTATAACAATTAATCAGCTATTCTTCGGTGTTAATATATGATATTTGCTTCGCGAAGCTCCTCTACAATAAAATTTATTTCATTTCTGACGTTATTATTATCTGCGCTTTGGGATGCAATCAAAAGTCGTAATCTGTCTACAAGTTCGTTTGGGTTATCCCAGTACACATAATCGATAGGGTTGCTAGAGTATATCATAATAGTTGTACTTAAAGAAGATTTACCAACTTTGCTTTCACATTTTGGGGTAGATTTTCAATTAAGGGTTGAATAATTTGTTTATACTTTTTACCTTCGTTACCCCTCACTTTTGAGCTACTGTAAAAGTTTCTTTTGTGTACATTCGTCTTTTGTAAAATTTGTTGATATTTTTGTAAATCCTCATCAGTATATCGTGATTTTTTGGGATTTTTAAAAAAAATTAACTCATACAACCCATCTGTTCTGCTGAAAATGTCATCATCGATAACAA
This sequence comes from Volucella inanis, assembly GCA_907269105.1. Classification (NCBI taxonomy): domain Eukaryota; kingdom Metazoa; phylum Arthropoda; class Insecta; order Diptera; family Syrphidae; genus Volucella; species Volucella inanis. The sequence continues at coordinate 90,097,515 of OU026153.1, read as the reverse complement.
AGTTATTGTCTTCATTAATATGAAAATTTGATCTAATCAATTTCACAGAATTTAATTTCCTATCAAAAAACGGACTATAGACTTTGTAATGATTCTCATTTGATGGATTCACACCAATGATTGTGCTATTACTATCTGTATTAGTAGGTGTTCTAAATAAAATTTCTTCTGCCGAGGAAGTTACCATAGGGGATGTGGTCTTAAAACTCTTTACAATTTGAGTTTTTTTCTTTCGGAGAACTTTGAAATTTTAATCGTCGTCTAGGGTGTTCTACATTTCTTTCTATATTGTTATTTGAACCGCTGGCGCTTCTAATATTCTTTTAGAATTCCTTTTTTCGGTTCAATCATTGGTTGGAAAGCATTTTCAAATTTCCTTTATCATTTTACAAGTTTTAAGGTGCTTGTAATGTAATTAACAATCACATTTGCTTTCAAAATAAATCCTGTTTAAAAATAATTATGTAATTAGCATTATCACGAATCAGATGCTTAGGTATGTGATTATATGATTGACAAAAATTAAAGCTGTCATCTTTACTGTGACGCTCCATGCAGAAATAATCTCGAATGTTGTCTTGTTTATCTCATGCCACATCATTAAATATAAAAAATAGAATTATATTTGGTTTTATTAGTTTTTTTGAGGTAGTCCTATTTTGTTTGATTTAGTGATTTTGAATAAATATAAAGGTTTTCAAATTTTAAACCTTTCGGATCCAAAAGGATACTCGTCATGACAATAGTTTTACCACCATTTGATGGGCCTTCAATTATTACTCGAATATTATTTGGAAAAAGTTCACTATGTTTAATTTTTTTTATGATATTAGTATATAGTTTTTAACTTTAATACCATTTGCTTGCTTTATGAATCTCATTTTGTTAAATGAAACATTCTGTATAGACCGTCATATTTTATAGATTTTGTATTCATAACCATGGGCTGAAAACTCAGTGCCATTTTATAGTAAACCACAAATTTTTTGTAAAATTCAACTTTCTTCTTCTGTTTCGGCGATTACTTCTTCGTCGGTCTTAAATCTCTTTCCGTCGAGCATTCTTTTGAGGTCTCCGAACAGGAAATAGTCGCTGAGGGCCAAATCTGGATAATACGGTGGGTGGGGAAGCAATTCGTAGCCTAATTTATTCAATTTTGCCATCGTTTTCATCGACTTGTGACACGGTGCATTGTCTTAATGAAACAGCACTTTCTTTTTCTTCAAATGCGGCCATTTTTCTGCGATTTCATCCTTCAAACGCTTCAACAACGCAACGTAATAGTCGCTGTTGATAGTCTGCCCCTTTTGGAGATAGTCGATGAAAATTATTCCATGTGTATCCCAAAATACAGATGCCATAACCTTGCCAGCCGACTGTTGAGTTTTTGGTCGCTTTGAACGAGGTTCGTCGCCTGCTCGTCACTCAGCTGACTCCCGACTTGACTCTGGTGTGAGGTAATGGAGCCAAGTTTCATCCATTGTCACATACCGACGCAAAAATGCGGCTTTATTGCAGTTGAACAGCTTTAAACACTCCTCTGAATCATCAACGCGTTGTTGTTTTTGGTCGACTGTGAGAAAACGCGGCACCCACTTTGAACAAAGCTTTCGCATGTCCAAATATTCGTCTATGTTATATCCAACACGCTCGTTTGATATCATCAGAGCTTCAGCTATCTCGATCAACTTCACTTTACGGTCATTCGTAATCATTTTGTGAACTTTTTTGATGTTTTCATCTGAAACATCCATTTCTTTGCATCAGCTGCATTTTGTCCCATCAAAAAGCAATGATAAATCAACACACGAAATTGCTTTGAATCCATTTTTTTTTCACAATAACAAAAGTTGCTTCACTCACAACACTATATCTCGAGAGCTAGTCGTCCAAAAGCTGTCAAATTTATACACGTATTGGTTGGTACTAACTGAAAATAGTATGGATTTTATTCAAGTGGTGCCCTCTCTTAGAAACGGACTTTTCAGCCCATGTATTGATTATCAGCATACTCACCAAGAACATGCTTGACTTTAGTGTAAAACCTATCAGTACGAAATATACATACATTCTCAGGATACGGATAAGTAAATCCGTTAATCAATAAATTACCGTTTCCTTTATATAATTTCTGTGGCGTTTAGCTAGGGGAGATAGCGGGGTAAATCTATTGCATGAAGCGACATCGACATCACTTACGCTAATAATAAAAGTTTGAACAGCAGACATATTGCAGACAAAATTCTCACTGAAAAAGCTTGGCAGAGGATAAAAAGAAAAAATTCTTCAATATCAGAAAAACTGAATATGTAGTATATTAGTAACATATATGATGAAGACAAAAACAAAGCTTGGAATGGGCTGTCAAACTAAACATTTCATCAGCAATTTTTCATTTTATTTCTATTTCATCAGCAATGTCACTTACACTTAAATTAAGTGAGAACAAACCCACTCTAACTATAGAGTATTTTCCACCGATTATTTTGAAGTCTATCTACGCGTGTGGCTTAGTTGATTTTCTGACCTATAATTCCATACCGAATGTGGATTCATTTAATAATCGTTTTCATTTTGGTGGTAGTAACGAAATAACTTTTTATATTAGCTCATACGAAGGAGTTGCTACGCTTGCACGAAAGTGGTGAGTTGCCGAACTTGGTCTTTTCCGATGAATCGCCATTTGTTATCGAGCAGTATGTCAACAAACAAAATGACCGAGTTTTCTTGCCAGAAAGGTCCTTCGAAAATTTACACCTTCGGACGGCCACCAGAAAGCAGGCAGCAACGATGGTGATGGTTTGGACCGCCATAACCGCTGGTTATGGTCGCTCTCCGCTCGTATTTTTGGACCATGGCGTCAAAATTAATGCGATCGCATACCGTGAAACTGTCTTAGAGGCAGTATTGAAGCCTTAGGCAAACAACCATTTTGGTCGAAGACCATGGTCATTTCAACAAGACTCGACATCGTCTCACAAAGCGCGCCTCAACCAAGATTGGTTAAAAGACAATGTTCCACAGTTCATTTCTTCGACACTGAAAATCGATAAAAGGATTGTTAAATTCTTAAAAAAGGATCACCACACGAACCAAAAAAAAAGCGGAGAAAAAATGAAACAAGTCCTATTCACTTGGTTATAATTTTTAGTGTGATTGGTTTATCCCCAAAAGGTATGCAAAATACTGAGTCTAAATTACAGTCATTAATATTGGGAACTTTCTGCATATCATTATTATTGGTAATGCAGTGGATTACTAATGTTTTACATTTACCCCTTTTATATATATTATATTTTACATTATCATATATATTATTACATATAATTAATTAATCAAATTGTAATCTCGAACATCCTCCCCTGCCGTGAACATAGTTCTCAATGTGTTTCGCCCCTTAATTTCGTAGTGTCTCTGCCTTCATGTTGGTGCTTTGTTGGAACTCTGAAGTTCCTAGTATGGCGATATTAAAAATTGTAAGTATGGTTGTGACCAGGTATTTTAAAGTAAATTGACAAATACTTGAGTATGCCTTATGGGGTCAATGGCCATTGGTGTTGCAACTGTGCATCGTATTTCACAATGAAAGTTGCTCATCCTTCTTCTCCTCTCTTTCGTGCTCGTAGTACGTGTAGGAAATTTGTAAACGATTTAGATTCTCGTGAAGTGTCGTGTTGTCCTTGAACTCCAATTTTCGAAATGTACATTTTGTACATGGAGAAAAAAAAATTGAAAAAAGGGCATTAGTGAACATATTTCTTTTTTTTCAGAAAAAATAAGTGCATAGTATGAAAAAAAAAATAATAAAACGACAGCGCGTTCGTGGTATTGGTATTTCGATTCGCGGCGAAATTGTGCGCGAGTGAAATGGTTACGCATGTGTTTGCTTCAGTGTAAATGGGTATATGTTTTTGTTGATGTATTGTACCAAAACAATAAACTTTAGAATTTCGTGTGCGCTTTGAATGTGGGACATGAATCATGATAGTTTTACGCATGAGGGCATGCTCTATCTGTTGAGTGGGAGTCTATGCACTGAGACTGATTCCGACTTTTTAAAAGGATTTGTTATTGATATATATATATATCAATAATCGTAAAGCATATAATAAGTGTTTTGTAAATTCGGGACAAAAACTGTGCGTTGTACTTGCCGTCGGCATTCTGAGTTTTGTGGTTCGACGTCGGCGTTTTGAAGGTTTTGTATAAATATGTTTTATGAATATTTATTATTGTTGATTTGGATTGTGTTTGTTTTGTAGGAGAATTTTTGTGATCGGTCGTTTTATTTTATTTCTCTGTGTTTTCAACATGACAACCCGAACCAGGTTATCTGTCTCAGGATACGTGCTTATGACGCGTACTAAACTCCATTTTGTGGGGGGTAGGTGATCATCCTTGATCAGGACTGGATCTCCGCGCTGTTACAGACGCGTCAAATATTCAGCTTTCCACTGCTTCCAGAATAGCTGTTGTAATTTCTGGAGGTGGTCCCATCGTTGTTAATGTCCGCTCTTGATCTCCGCTAAGTCAGGTTGAGGGATTGAGTTTAGAGGTCGTCCAATAAGGAACTGTCCGGAAGTGAGAGCGGTGAAATCGTGAGGATTGTCGGTCATAGGACACAATGGTGTCGAATTTAAACACGCTTCTATTTGATGTAGAAGCGTGGGGAGTTCCTCAAATGTGTAAGTGTCGGTGCCGATGATCCTTTTAAGGCGGTATTTTATTGATTTCACACCGGCTTCCCACATTCCGCCAAAGTGGGGGGAAGCTGGAGGAATAAAATGCCACTCTATTCCTTCTTTGGAGATCGTTTCTACCACATCCTTCCAATCAAACTTCGATTTCTCAAATGACTTCTTCAATTCAATGTTGGCTCCCACGAAGTTCGTCCCATGATCGCAAAATATATGCGAACATAATCCTTTTCTCGATGTGAATCGTCATAGGGCTGCGATGAACGCGTTTATAGTAAGGTCGCTCACCAATTCGATGTATATGGCCTTGGTAGCCAAACGCACAAAAATGGCAAAGTACGCCTTGACGGTTTGGCCCCCCCTCCTTTCCATGACATTACTTCGATCGGACCTGCGTAGTTGACCCCGGAATGTGTTTTTTTTTTTGAGATGCGCTCTCTTGGGGCCGGTAGATTGCCCATCAGTTGGTGCGACGTTTTAGCTCGATACAGAAAGCAGATGGTGCAGCTATGTAAATATCCCTTAACACAATTTTTAAATTTCAGGATCCAGTACCTGTTGCATAAGTATGCTGTGGTTTGCTCTAGTCCTCCATGAAACGTTCGCAGATGAGCATCACCAATCAAAAGCTTTGTGAAATAATGATTTCCTTTTAGTATGATGAAAGTTGATGAAATGGAAGATTCGCTTGTTGCAATCTACCTCCGACTCGCAAGATTCCATCAGAGTCCGTATAAGGGCAGAGCGAGTTTGGGGCTTTGGCTTTCACGTCGGGAGTAAACATGTCTGCCTGTACAAGCTTTACGGCTAACAGTGTGGCAGAATGAATTTCGACTGGAGAGAGTAAATTACCTTTTCTCGACTCAGGTATGTTTCGTAAATTTGTTATAAATAGTTGACAGTACGCAATGACCCTTATAAGTTTTGTATTGTAAGATTAGAGTGTTTTGATATTAGAGTATAAAAATCATTTTTTTCCTGAATCCTCATGTGAGTTTTAATTGACCGTTTCTCCTCGTTTGTAGTTAAAGGGTCGAAAAGATTAGATTAGATTAAACAGATACCCCAACCTAAGGTCAACTTAGCTCTGACAAGCTCCACTGCTGACCTTCCCCAACCCAGATACCTCTACGAAAGTCCGTTTTCTATTCATACCTAATCTCTTGACAGCCCGATCAGTAATAAAGGTGGCCTCTCAACCCGGATCTATCAATCCGCGGAGTGTAACGTCTATACCTGAAGAGGATCTTACTTTCGCCAGCGCTGTTGCGAGTAACACGTCTACATGGGATTCCACTGCGTGAAAAGTATTGACCTGTTGTGTGGGCTGAAAAGGGGTAGCGTTTAAGTTTACTGTAGATAAATGGGATTGTGTGGGGGTATGTGAAGGGAACTTAATATGTAAAAGGGAGTGGTGAAGCTGTTGGCAAAAGTAGCATCGGACTCTGCTGGGACACTGTTGGGTTGCGTGACTGTATGTCAGACAATTCTCGCATATTCCGATTTTGTTCACGATATTCCTGCGAGACGCGATGTCCATTTTTAAAAACCAGTTGCAGGTCCGCAGTGAATGAGGCCCTTTATTGCACACTTTGCAGCTAAATTGACTCTTTTGATTCTGCTTCAAGTAAAACGATTTTGTTTTCGTTAATGGTGCCCTAGATCTCTTACTGACTCTTATATCTTCCCGTTGAGTAACTGCTTCCAATGTCCCAAACCTCGCTTCCAAAAATTCAGTGAAACTTTCAAACTTTGGTAATTCCTCATCTGTCCCTAGCTTTTCTTCCCAAAGTTGTTGTGTTATTGTGGGAAGTTTTTTCACTAAACAAAAGATAAGGATAACATCCCACCGGTACATCGAGATTTTTCAAAGCGTGTCGACATTCCACTGATGTATCTAGTAATTTTTTCAGATGTGCAGCGGTCTTGTGGCTAATGTTCTCCTGTGCAAAAAAGATTCTCAGCTGTGCATTAACAAGGACACGTTTATGGTCATAGCGAGATGTGAGAATGTCCCATGCTGGTTTATAGTTCCCGTTGTCAATGACTAAATGTTGAAGGAGACGCTCGGCTTCACCGCCCAAACTAGATTTCAAATAATGCAATTTCTCAACCTCTGTTAGTGCTTTATTCGTATTTATTAAAGATACAAAAAGATCATGAAACGATCTCCAGGACTCATATTCTCCCAAAAAGACTGGTAAATTTATTTTCGGCAATCGAATGACGTTCTTATCGCTAGAGGTACTTATATTATCACTTACCGGAGTCTGAACTGTTGTAATCCAGGTAATTGTCTTTAATCCTGTCGAAGATTTCCTCTCATTCATCCTCCTTTCCAGCTTTAATTGAGGATATTCCATCGGTGTTATGTTGGGTATTAATCTTCCTCCAGCACGGCAATCCTATTGGAGATGTAATTTTTTGTCCTCTCCTTCGGGGATCTCTTTCTAAAATTTTCCCAATCCTTTGTAATTTGCTTTAGCAAATTCTTTTGGAGCTTCAGAACGGTGCTCATTGTTGAAATCAAGTAAAAAAAATATACTCGTAAGAGAAAAAAAAATTAAAATGGAGTGTATTTCAACTTACGTATCTTTTAGATTATTTCAATTGCCGGAGATCTGCAGAAAATTGATTTGAAATCGGAGCGGTATCCCAGATTTGTGTCGCACAGTTGTAACGGATATCCCAACGGAGCCTTTGCGGTAGCAACGGACTCAACGATTTATGTGCTATTGCAAAGTAGTCCAACGGTGAGCAGAACTGTTCACTGGAACGGCAAAATGGTCGAACAACGGAGATGAAGGTTAAAGCTGCGATTTTGCTGGAATTTTTTATTTTTTTTTTTTTGCCTTATGTTTTTAAAACACAATTTAAGAAAAAGGAAGAAATTGCATGACGCGGGAAACCGATTTGCACCTTAAAAAAAGAACTCACTGGTAGAATTGTTCTTCACTTTTTGTTTATAGTTTCTTTACGTTAATGTCTACTGCTTTTCTTTATGTTAAAGTTTTTCACACAGGTTGATTGATTCACTATCAATCGTAAGGACTCGAAGGACCATAAAAATTGATAAAAGGATTGTTAAATCCTTTAAAAAGGATCAACACACGAACCAAGAAAATATGAAACACTTGGTTATAATTATTATAATTATAATTATAATTATAATTATTATTGGTAATGCGGTGGAGTACTAATGTTTTACATTTACCCCTTTTACATATATTATATTTTACATTATCATATATTTTATTAAATATAATTAATTAATCAAATTGTAATCTCGAACAGGCACAATGGATTGCAAATTCTCCGTCTTGGGTATTTTGAAGGCGAACGTTGGCACTAAAAAATACCAAAGCTTGGACCACCTTAAACAAGCACTTCGCCGAGAATGGGCCAAAATACCACAGAGCCACTTGCGTGCAGCATGCGATGCTTTCTTCGGCCGTCTCAAGACCATTATTTGCGCCAAAGGTGAAAAATACTGACACAATTTTAAAATTGATGTATTTTTTTTTTAACATTTTTTGCTTTGGCACAATAAAATTTATCAAAAAATAAAAAAAATATAGCATTGCAGTTCGAGTCAGTCACCCTATATATATATATATAGGTATATATCATACCATACATAATCACCATAACTGAACAGTTTCGAAAAAAATGATATTAATCAAATTTGTGTTCAATATAAAAACCTTAATATTTTACCTTCAGAAAGCTGCATCTATATTGAGGGTACTGCATCTTAAATTGGTTGAATGGCAGTTGCAAAAACTAAACTTATAAATAATGGAATAACTTTCTTATTCGATGAAATTCGTTATGAGTTAAATGGTGTCGAAATTGACAGCAATCGTAATGCGGGTATTACATCAAATATTAAAAATTATATTTTATTTATTTATTTTTATTTTTATTTATTTATTTCATTGAAAGCTTATACGAAGTAAGATATATTATCTTATTACCTATTGCTAAGCTAAAAAAAAGAAGAATATAAAGAAAGCTACAAAATATTGACAACATAATATGATATAATTTGGAAATTAGAGCAGAAGTAACCATATATATGTACATACAAATATGACATAAAGATATTGTATCTATGATTTACACGACTGTTAAAATTAAAAGTACTTTATTAATTTCCTTTTAAATTGTGCTGCATTATCTATCCTTCTAAGCTGTTGCGGTGAGTTGTTCCACAAACGGATAGAGTTGGAGAAAAATTGGTGTTCAGAAGTCAAAGAGGAGTGTCGAGGGTGGATTAAGTCAAGGATCTACTTAACGAAAAAGCCCTTATTCTTTTATAAAGATAAGTTGGTTTATGGGTTAGTAAAATATCAGAAAAGGCATAGTGTACGGAACTGAAGAAGACTATCAAATGACATGTTTTATATACATACAATCGTGATGAAAAATTAGAGACTCTGTCATACCTTCGTAAACCAAAAATATAACGGATAATACAGTTAAAGACGACATTAAGCTTCCGTTTACTATTGTAGTTACACTTCAAATAGATTTCACACCCATAAGTTAATACGGGCATGATCAGGGTTTTCGCAATTGTAATTCTGGTAGCCAAAGGCGTGAGAAATGGCGTGGTCCACTGTGCACGAAGAATACCATAGGATTTACCAACAATAATGTAAATATGATTTTTCCGAAATAAACAACGATTAAAAGTAACTCCAAGGCTACGAATGGTATCAACGTACTCGATTGGTAGGTAAGTCGAATGATTTTCTGGAAATTGCTAAACATTTAGATTTCGATGAATTTAATAAAAGACCAATTTTCAGAGACCAACGTGCTACTTCGGCGAGATCGTCGTTTGCAGAACTAACGGTATGCTCTATAAAGCGGGCAGCTTATGTAGAGTTGTACATCGTCAGCATACAAATGTATAGAGCAATGCCTAACAATCGAAGGTAGTTCAGTTATGTACAGGGAAAACAACAGTGGTCCCAAAATAGATCCCTAAGGGCACAGCTCTCGGAAGGTAAAAAGTCGGGGAGAATATTGTTTGATGCAACAGCTTGGAGTTAATTGGTCAAATAGGATGAAATCAGCCTTAGCGCGCATGGTGAAGAATTATATAACCTCAAGAGCTTAGTACATAAAGTTGCATGGTCAACGGTATCAAATGCCTTAGAGAAGTCGAGCAGAACTAAAAATGTTACCTCACAGTTATTACTACCAAGTGGTATATCCTCGGCTACATTTAGCAACGATTTTAATTGGTGGTGCTGTGATTTTGGGCCTTTTGAAGCCTTTAAATGCTTTCCAAAGAATTTCTTTTGCTGCCATCAAGTTTTCAATATGCATATTTCCTACGATATTTTTGTGGTTTTTTAGGGTCTCCTCGAGCAGATTACATAGTTTATTTAGACGTCTTTTATTCTGCGGAGCTCGAGTAAATTACCATTTCTTGTGTGCTTTACTCTTTTCCCTTACCACTTCTTTTATCTCTGGCAGGTAATTTGTGCTATTTTTTGCCGTTTTTTGTCATTGATGAGGTGTGTTGTTCCACGCAGCACGTAAAACGATTTCCTCGAATGAGTCAACTTCGATATCAAATTCAAGTGGTGATCTGATTGAGATGTTTAATTCCACGTTTTCTTCGATTTCTTTTCTGAATCCTTCTCAATTGGTATTTCTTCCAGTTAATCGAAGCGGTTCTTATTTTTTAATGAGCATGTCTCTCATTGTCAGTATGACCATCCTTCATTTCGGAGGAAATATCGAAGCTTTCATAAACTTTTATATAATTGTTATAAATTCCTTTAAAAACGAAAAAGTCGTCAAGATCGGGTATTTTCATTGTGTCTGTCGGTTTAACCGTCTAATGGAAGTCACAGTTGTGTTCCATACTAGCTTCATAGACCAATTTACCTTACCAAGCGATGTAAATATATTTTTGGTAATATATTTTGAGACCTTGGATCGCGGAGGGAAATAAATAGCTGAAATTTTTCTTTTTTTCTAAAACGCATGCATTGTAATTGGAAGAGAAACTAATTGATGTGCCACAAGCTAGGGGAAATGAATTCGCAATTTTGATTATTGTTAAGACACTAGTCCATATTTTTTTATTAGACTCTATACTAACTGATGGGTTGATTTATCCCATTTATCGAGTTATACAAAACTCGACTATTTCAGCTCAAACCGGCTTTATTTCGATTATTTGGGATTTGGGGATTTGCGAATTTATTAAAAAAAATAATAATAATAATAACAAAACGCAATTTTTTACGCATTTTGTTTCGTTCGATCGAAAGTAAGAAACACAAATAAGTGAGAGAAGCTAGGCCTTGGCTCACAACGGATTGTCGCGCCACATATTTATTTATTTTGTTTTTACCTTTCTGAATCTTAACTGAACTGAACTGGCGTTATGCAGCTAGCTAATTGGTTCCAAGACTTGCTATCCACCTTCCTCAATTTTCGATGATCGAGACTAGTTCGAAAGTCGAAGTCGTAGCTCCGCCATCTCGTTGTTGAGTTTGAAAGTTTCCAAACAAATTTAAAATATTTTCTTTTTATTCTTCAAAGAAGGAACAAATTTTGGTATGTAATTGGTAATTTCTCATTCATTATTTATATATTTCCCTTTTATGTCTCTGCAGGGAGATGAAACAACATTCTCGGAATATTTTTGAAAACAAATTTATTTCTAAAACACTAAAAAATTATCAAAAATTTTAATTTATTACTTATTAGTATTATTTAATTAAGTTATTCAATTAACACATGTCAAACTAAATGAACAATAAGGAAACTGATTTTAAAAAATTACCTTAATTAATAATCGTTTTCATTGATATCAAGAGTCCAGAGTTTGGGCCTAAACATGAAAAGTGTTTATACAATTAACTTACAACACAAGTTTAAGCTTGGTTTCAGATTTGTAATAGTTGCAAATCTTCTTCAAATGAAAAGTTCAAAATATGATTCATATGTCATTTTTAATTTTATGCTGATACTATCCCCTTATCTCAGCGTAAAATATTTTTCCTTTTACTTATGGCTTTATTATACATACCTAGTGAACATTACATGAAATTTATTGTCATTGTAGCCATTCTGGCAGATTATAGAAATGGAAAGTGTTTGGTAATTTACAATACTTGCAAATGCAAATGTTTAGTAGAGTGTGACATGTAGGTTAATTTTTTTGTTGTGTAAAGCTTCTAATATATTTTAGATAATCTCTCGTAAACTGGTTGGAAAAGAGTTTTTGTGGTTTTTGTAGAGTAAACGTTTTAAAGTTTTTATGTTCATGTATACAAAATTTACATTTCATAGAATACATAGGTCATGGACTGATTAAAAACCAAATTTGAAATCGATATGGGAAACTATGCAGTTGAAAACCTTGAAACAGTTTTAACAAGTTTTGTGGCCAGTCGTAAGTATAGTGGAAATAATGCATATTTTGAAAAGTTAATCGGCCATCTGGCAAAGGAAGGTAATAATGCTAATGTCAGCGATAATTTGTATATATCAATAGACATATTTATTTCAGAGAACACTTATTTGCTGCAAGCACCTGTTTTACTTACCTGGATAGATAATTGTGTGAATACCCTCATTCATGATTTTGAAAAAATTGATTTAAAAGTGGTCTCTTTTTTATTTCGCCTTTGCGCGATTGTTATAGAAAATAATTGGCAAACTATTAATCTTTGTGGGATAAACATACTAGAAAGGTAATTAAAAAAAAAAAAATTTCAATGAATAAAAACCTAAAAACTTAACACAATTTTTCTATTTCAAATTGCAAAGCAAAGAGTTCAGATTTTAAACCTCATAGTCTAAGACCGCCATACGAAAATAAAAATTATCCGGGGGCCGCACTCAAAAAAAAAAAAAAAAATACTGTTTAACTTTGTTTTGTTGAAATATTAGACAACATTAACAAAATTATATATTTCAATGAGAATTTTGGGGTAACTTTCATTCCTTTACTAATGTAGCTATATAAGTATCAATATCAATGCTTATAGTAGCCAAACGGAATAAATTTGATAACGATTTGTCCGTCAACTCGTTCGAGTGTCTAATCATCAGTTAAAATCCTGCATTTGATGCTCAAGTTGTTCTGTATGTATCAGACTTTACCTCATTTTTAAGAAATGAATGGTTGGTATTTCTTTCCGAAGAGCAAAAAAACGTTTTAAGCTATTTCCGGCACTCAACCAACGCATATCTGAATTGAGAGTTAAGACGCTAGATGCAGCATACATGTAATTCAAAAAATCACGAAATTTACGATGTATCAGATATCTATTACCATCTCTAATAATGTTGATTATTTTTTAGCTACTTTCATAGTATTGACTCCACGTAAATTTTTTCCAAAGAGTGCTTGATGTATTATGCAATGAAGTGTTGGACAGTTAATATGGTTTTCCTTTAACAGTCCATAAAAGCCGGTTTGTGTTCCCGTCAGAGCTTTCGCTTCATCTGTTACAATTCAAGAACACTTATTGAATCTTCCATGTTTTACAACGGAATTACGAACAGCTTCAAAAATGTCGCTACCTTTTGTAGTCCCATTTAGAGATTCTAGGTTACAATGAACTCTTTTGAATAGTTCGAACAAATATTAAAAATTGACTAATATCTGTCGAATCAGTGCTTTCTTCCAAACACAAGGAAGAGTATTTAGAAGCTAAGAGAAGCAAATTGTTTTTGTGGTGCTAAGTTTTATAAAAAAATGTGGTCTAGTGCAACAATTTTTTTATATATATATATATATATATATATATATATATATATATATATATATATATATATATATATATATTCTGCAATAATTGCAGCTCTGGAGTCTAACATACGCGTAAAATATTATATTCCTTACAAACAGACAAAACTTGCATGCAGATTAGGCATTGAATCATATTCTTATTGCTTATAATCAAATTGTCCGATTCCCATAGGAACTGGTACATTCGATTTTCATTTCTAATTTTTCTTCTCTTCTCAAACATGCTTGTCTTAAAATAAATAATAAGAAACATTGTAGACATTTAGAATATCCACAAAATGAAAAATATTACATATGGTTTTTTATGAAATTTAATTTTCCAAAAACAAAGGTTATCTTAGTTAAAAGTGCAAGCAGTTTTTTATTTTTTATTTTTACTATACAAATATTAATCCTAGCCTTATATCATTAATCAACGATTGAGAGCACGTTTCGTAAATTTTGAGAGACTACAAGATTCTAAATGAAATCCGAGTGTCGCGACACGACACAACATGCGTAGATCCAAGTCGAGAAATTTACGAAACCTGCTCTCAATCATTTATTAATGACAATAAATAAAGTAAAGAGGCAATAAATTAATTACGAACTTAGAGATTTGTTGACAGCAACGTTCACAACATGCATCGTATTAAAAAAAAAAAAAAAAAAAAAAAAAAAAAAAAAAAAAAAAAAAAAAAAAAAAAAAAACTTTTACTTTTCGTTTACCCGTGAAATGAAGCTGTCAGTTGAACTTTAGAGCTGATGATGCAGCTAGCTTGTTAGCCGAATGCCTGCCAATGAGTTTGCGATCCTTTCAACGGTTTCAAAAATGGAATGTGATAGTTTGTGCGAAAAATTCCCTTTTATAGAGCTTGGTTGACCATTGAATTATCGTCGGTCACAACTATCGCTACTTATGAGCGACATTTGAATATGAGTGTTGATGGTCCTTGTTTTTCTCGGTCGCAACTACCGCTACTTGGAGGTGACAATTCGATTGTGAGTGTTAATCGTCCTTGTTTTCCTCAGTCAGTTTTCGGAAAAAAATATTTTAAAGTTTACGCGCTTGTTTTCCCTTGCATCTTCTTGACAAGCAGATGACGTAAGCGTTTAATATTTGATGGCAAATAATATTTAATGCTTTATAAAATTATATATGTATTATTGAAAAATTGCATTGCGGCCCGCGTGCCGCGAAGGTAGAAAAAAAAATTGGTTTTTAAATATGCTGCACCCAAATAAATAAGTTCATATGCGTCAACCTGACATCGTTTTGCTGAATCTGAGGTGCGCTAAAAATGTTTTTATTATTATTATTTATTTATTTATTTATTTATATATATTTTTTTTAAATTGTAGGTTTTACAAAATTAATGAATATTTTCTTTAATATAGAGATCTTTAATTTCCAAAGGCAATTTATAAAACCGTTTCCAACCGCAATACATAACTATTTACATTATGCCTTGTCATCTTTAGAAAATTGTAGACTGTACATACATGCCTGTACATTCACTCCAACTAGTCCAGTTGCCATCGCAATCCTGAAAATCTTTGAAAATAATGAAAGCTACAATGAAAGTGCTACATTATGCGATGTAAGATTTTTTTGGACTTCTGATATCAACTTCATAACAAGCCTTCAGCATATCGGCTTATCGATAAGACCCGTGTTTTTATTGCATTTCACTATCATTTCTGGACAAGTGATAGCGACTGAAGTCCCATCCTTTTGTTTGTGAACGACTGTCGGGTTACCAAAAACATGAACTTGAACAACTTTAGTGTCCTTCCACTTCAAAAACGAGACTTCGTCCTTGCTGGCACGCTAGTTAGATTTTCCTTTATCCAAGAAAGATGTTTGGGCTTAGTGGTTATTTCGCTCCATGGGTGGCATCCAATGTTTAATGATGAGACTAAATTATTAGTGGAAGTTGGCTTGTTGTTGATCTCTAGTCAACTACTCACCTTACTTGATTTTTGTTAACTGAAAAAAACGAATGTTCAGACGAGGCTGGGATTCGAACACTGAACCTTCCGATTTGGAAGCCAGTTCAATACCACTTGAGTCACGATCACCCACATATGCAACTTGTTGCATATAGTCACTGGACGAATATTATTTTTTAATAAATATCTTGGATAAAGTTTTTCGAATGAAGATATATAGTGTTGTTGGTTCCCAATACAACATAAAACATTTAAATATTTACAATTTTACATCTAAGTTGACAAAATTAAAACACCACCGAACACCACGGATAATAACACGAAATCGAATGTTAACAAACGTCAACTTCCACGTAACAGATGGTCTCCCTCTTGTACAAGTACGTAAAACGAGGTCAGCAGTCATCTCACCGTCACCAAATTGATCATGGCTGACTTCAAGACAAGGAGAATGGATGCACCTTTTGAAGTGATTACTTCTTACATACATGTAGAATAGAGGGGATTAATAATTCTAAATGTATAACACTTATGAAACACAATACATGTAAATATACACATGCATAAAAGTAAAATCTTAACATATGGTATTAATGCATTGAAATAAATTCAAGTTCAAGTTTATATGGCCATTGCCCTTATGTAAAATCATAATTCGATGCTAATTTTACAGTAGCACCCAAAAGCGATGTTTCTTGGGAACTAGATGAAAATTATATAGTCACTTGTCGGTTAGCGTTCAATAGAGAAATATGTACAATAAAGATCAAGATTATAACGTGGTTACAGTATTATTTTATTTTTTTGAAGTTAGTTTATTTTGACCCAAGACAACCTTACTTGGGCAATTTATTTCTAAGTCCACCTTGACTTAAAACATGGTCCTTCGAAGCCTTGAATAAATCAGACCAATAAAACGAAGTTTTCCATTTTTGTGTTCTGGATCCAGAGATCGTCAAACAACAACTTTTTCTGCACAACTATCCAGAAATTATCAACGGCCAACAGACCAAAATTTCGGACACCTATCCAAAAATCCGTTCTTTCAACGGACATCTGCGAACGGAGATCAACGGTCAACAACGGACGCTGTCACGGACGTCTCCAACTAACGTGTGCAACGGGCTTCAACGGTTTGTATCAAAAGACATCAACAGTCAACATCACCGGACACCTATGGTCAACAACGGACATATTAAACATATACACCTGCCATAAAGACAACGTATTGCAGAACAGGAAAAGGCAAGACATTGAACCAAGTGCAAGATTAAGGTAGGGAATCCAATTTTTCTTAAAATTAAAATAAATAAATCAAAATAAAAATTATAATAAAACCTCAACTAAAATTAAATAAAATAATATAAGAAGTGCTAGTGTGAAATTTATTACATTTTAATCATGTCGAAATTGGCTAAGACAATCGAAAGACAAGGACGGTTTTTTGAAGAAAATGCGTCTGATTTCGAACAATACCAAAAGCAAATCGAAGCTCATAAATCAAGGGGTTACGTTAACGCTTGTTTTTCGGACTTGGACGAGTTATTCAAAGCGTTTAAGGGCTTAAGCGCTTAATAGTGCGACAGATCCACTAATAGACAAATATATTTAGGACGAAATTTATACCAAAATTAAGCGAGTTTTTTTTTTTTTTTTTCAATTTAGTGGTATGATAAGTGATGACATTGAACAATTTTCACACCATTGAACACCATTAATTGTGTTATCTCGTGACTAAGCGTCACAAAATCGGCTGTGCCCGACATTCGTTTTCCGCGGATTAAAATAAAACCATTTTCCGACAAATTTGAAGAGTGGAGTGAAACCTCGTTGTATGGAGAGGCGACAAGTCTCATACAACATCTTCCAATCGATGGCAAAAACTATGCGTCAGCTTGAGAAATACTCACTGATAGGTTTCAAAACAAAAGAAACTTAGTAAACACGTAATTAAGAATTCTTTTGGAACAACAAAAAATCACCCAAGAATCCGCCGAATCGTTAAAATCTTTGCATCTTTGCACTAGCATTGAGTGTATCCATGCCTTGGCTAATCAGGGATTAAATGTAGAAGCATGGGATTCCATCCTTATATACATTACATATCAGAAACTTCCGTTCACAACACAAAAAGATTGGGAGACAAAATTAGGTACGACAAAGAGCTTACCCGATTGGAAAACACTCCTAGACTTCATTGAAAGACGTTTTAGCTCCCTTGAAAATATGAGGGAATCCAACATATATACAAAACCACCACGACCATCGTCATCGTTTCGCAAGACTTCCGCTCCTCATACCTATCATGTCAAGACTAAGGCTGAAAACAAACAATTTCGCTGTAGGCTCTGTAAAGGTGCATACAGATGGACGTCAAAGCCCGCATAGAGACAACGAAACGAAATTCAGTTTGCTCTAATTGCCTTGGGCTCGACCACCATACATTCAATTGCAGTAGCACTAACCGCTGTTTTAAATGCAATTTAAAACATCATACACTACAATTCGCAAGAAAACTCAACAAAATGTACACCAAAACGTACAGAGTCACATTGTCAGCACTATGTTCCTCACGGTATCATAGACGCATCAAACAATGGCACTGCGGCGAATCAAAATCAAATCGTTGGAAATCAACTGAATTATAATGCAAGTACCTATGTTCCCAGCACATCTCAAACCGCAATATGCAGTCATCCACATTGCAACATTAACACTCTCCTAATTCAAAAGACAAATGAACTAAATGATACAGATACTTTGCAATGTGGACACAGATCAGAACCAAATATATTGTGCGCTAGCTAGTGAAGTCCATACCAAGGCATTATTTTAGTCAGCACATTCTAAGGGCATTGTGCTTTGTCACCGAAAACGTCATACAAATTCTTCAATTAAAAAAGAACAAAACTTCAGCACAAGTAACTGGTCTAGGTCGGACTTCTACTGGCATATCGAAGTACGAATCAGAACTCACAATCTTTTCATTGACGTCGCTAACATTCCAACTCGAGGTCAAGGCAATTGTCTTTAACCAACTGACATCAATGCTGCTAGTGCATCAGTTCCAAACCAAAGACTGGACCCATCTTGCCAGCACCCCGAATAAGATTGACATTCTTCTAGGTGCTGATGTGTATGCATCCATTATTCTAAAGGTCTTGTAAAAGAGGAAAAAGGAACCCCGAGTAAGGGTGGATTTTTACTGGCAAAATCAACACTCTTGGTCACATGGAACAAGTAATAAGAGGTAGGCGAATCTTGACAACCCAATATTACTTCCTTCCACACCATGCGGTTAGTAAAGAATCTGTGTTCATTCATTCGGTGCTTCATATAAGTCATCAAATGGCGAATCATTAAACGACAATTTAGTGATTGGACCACGCTTACAGGCAGATATTATCGAGCTAATTGCACAGTGGAGAAAGTATCAGGTGGCATTTGTTGCGGACATTAGCATGATGTACCGTCAAATATGGATGGCATCCGCTGAAACCCTTTATCAGCTGATTTTTCGGAGAACGAATCCTTCAGAGCCCTTAAAGACCTTCGCCTTAAGGACTGTAACGCACTGCATCAGCACCATACCTTGCCGTACGAACTCTACAGCAGCTAGCGGCTGACGTAAATAAATTATATCCTCACGTTACCAAGGCACTCACTGAAGGATTCTATGTGGATGACCTGATTCATGGTGCAAATACTGAATCCGAAATTATTCTGTTGATAAGGACAAAATTTTCAATTAAACTTTGCTCAATGCCAGTTATTTCACTAGAAAGCGCATAGTTTTTAAAAAAGTTTCTGCCTAATAGGTCGGCAGAAGTATGTCGAAGACGGAGTTTTATTTTTCCATTTTACATCTTGTGTATTAATATCTACTAATCGAATTGAAACTAGTGCAGTTAAAAATAAAAATTCGTCTGTATTTTCAGGTACTATGACCTGATGAGCCGTCGAAACCCAACTTACACATCAATTTCAAAAAAGAATCTGGAGCAAATTCTACGTCTTCCCTCTGGAATTTTTACAATGGGTTCAGTAGTTTTATGTAATAAATCTTGTGAATGAACTTCTGCTATGGTTTCGGTATCACGAATTGTATTAGGTATTAATTCATCTCTTTCATTATCTTGTAATAACTTGGAAATGTGTTAGGATGCAGCGAATTTATGACTTATCTTAATCTATTATTTACGATATGATAAATCAAGATCTATATACAAGCCTAATGCGTCAAAAGGTGACAGTGAAGACGAATCATCTTTATCATGTGTCTTGTTAGACGACCATTTAGCCGCAAATTCGAGTTCATTCGTGTCCCGGGTTTGAACTAAGTCCAAAACGCGACGTTTTTTCGAAGCCAAATTAATAGCATTGAAGCTGATTCTAGGTCTTCCGCGTTTTGGTTGGATGTCTGAAGATATTCTAAATGTTTCACTATTGAGATAGGAATATTTTACTACCTTTTCAGTTGGCAAATTGCTACTAAGCCAGTTTGTATACTTTTTATTTAGTATTTCTGGTTTTCTACTATTTGATTTCTAATACGTACTCGCTCTCATAGAAAAAAACCTAGTGGTTTTTTTTTATGCTTTCTTTAATTAGTTGAGGAGACTTCTGATCGATGATAACTTAAAATGTATTAGTAAACATAATTTTCTCGTTAAGGTCTGTTGAACGCCATATTTCGAAGCATTCACTATTTTTTATTTGTCGAGTTTCTGAACCTAACCTATCTCATAAATCGCACGTCAGCGCACATTAAGAATTTCCTAGCTTAAAGTGCAATTATTAAATTACAATATATCAGAAAATCAAAAATGTATTTTGATGTGATTTTTTAAAAACTCTGATTAAACTTTATTTTAGATTCAATTTTCTGAGTGATATAATATGTTCATTACCAATTCCTGACATCTTGAGTAATTTAAAAAGGTAATTTATAATGAACAATATTTACTTTACACTGATAAAGGCCAAATTCATTACGTAACTGTAGTAAGAAAGTAAGCCATTTGCACAAATAATTTCAATGCAACGGTAAAGCCGTTAGTATGCTTACCCACATTTATTATAAATTAAAGCAAAAAAATGTATAACCCCTAAATTGGTTGGAGAATTTATTCAAAATTATAACAAATTTGACCAAAAAATTTTTCAATGATCACGTTATCTTGGATCAAAGGGAACCCGCTAACAAGAATAACCTTTGTGGCCAACCGAGTAGCTGAGATCCAGACCCTCATGATGTGGAGACATGTAGCATCAAAAGAAAATCCAGCAGACATCGCATCACGAGAACTTTAACCCGAAGAGCTAATTAAGAATCAGATGTGGTGGTCCGGTCCCAAATCTTTACAAAATTTTTCCCTTACCGAATTGCCAGAAGTAAATCAAATTGATACCAATCTGGAAACCAACGGTATAAACCAGAAACATAAACTTCGATCATGCTTCTATCATTCACAGATAACACCCATAGAATTTCACTTTACACAGATAGTAGCTCATTGTACCCCAATAAATGTATCATTTTTTGAAATATTTTCAACATAACATCGACTCGTGCGCAACGTAGCAATATAGAGAAGATATATTGTCAACATTAAAAACATAAAAAACAAAAAACCACTCAACATACCCTCTTACCCACAATAAACTGACGTCAGCACACGATCAACTTATAAAACTCGTCCAAGAAGAGCCTTTAGCCGAAGACATCAAGTCATTGAAAACAATGAACACTCTTTCAAAGAAAAGTATAATCCTTAAATTAAATCCATTTCTCGACGCTGAAGGCTTGCTACGAGTAGGTCGATTGACAAACTCATCACTTCCGTTCAATCAACGGCATCCTTTGATACAAGGATTCGCACCATTTCACGGAACTTATAGTTGGTGACATTCATCAACGCACACTTCATGGCACCCTACAAATGATGATGGCAGAAGTTAGGAAGATCTATTGGATAACAAACATAAAGAGACTGGTGAGATCCACAATACACAAATGTGTGGGATGCCATCGACACAAAGCGAAGATGCAACAACTCATGGGGAGCCTTCCCGCTGAAAGGGTTCGTTGTTGCAGAAAAGTTGAAGGCTATGCACATAGAGCTTGTAAACCAGGTTACAGCCACTGCCTTCATAGATGCCTTTAGAAGATTCGTCGCGAGAAGAGGTACATGTGCAAACATAATCAACGATTGCGGCACAAATTTTAAAGGCGCATACAACGAGATCAAGAAAGACAGAAAATTTCTCTCGTCCGAATATTGCAT
This sequence comes from Volucella inanis, assembly GCA_907269105.1. Lineage (NCBI taxonomy): Eukaryota > Metazoa > Arthropoda > Insecta > Diptera > Syrphidae > Volucella > Volucella inanis. The sequence continues at coordinate 90,075,808 of OU026153.1, read as the reverse complement.
TGAAGTTGCCAATGATTTAGCCTCTCTAAAGACAAGGTGGTACTTCAACCCCCCTTCGTCACCACATTTCGGGGGCTCTGGGAGGCAGGAGTAAAATCCATCAAGCACCACCTCAAAAGGACTATAGGCAACTTCAAATTGTCATTTGAGGAGTATTCGACGTTACTCAGTTAAATTAAAGCATGCCTCAATTCTAGGCCACTATGTCCTATGTCCTCAGATCCGGAAGATTTGACGGTCTTAACACCAGGTCACTTTCTCACCGGGCGACCAATACACACTGTCCCAGAACGAAACTTAATCGATTACACCAGCAGTCTGAATAAATGGAGATACTTTCAAATCCTGCAAGAATTTTGGAAGCAATATCTCATATCTCCATCTTCTCCAACAATGACCAAAATGGTTCCAAAGACAGCGAAACCTCAACGTAGGAGACATCGTGATCGTGAAGGAGGATGATCTACTGCCCTCGTCATGGGCACTCGCGCGAGTAATAAAATTACATACCCGGTCGGACGGTCTAACACGCGTCGCGACGATAAAAACGCAAACATCGGTACTCAAACGACTGATCGTAAAATTATACCCCTTGCGGGTATCGGAACCCATGAACTCTTAAAAGTAAGCGATAAAATAAAGAGACAAAACCTTAAATTGTACCAGTATAATAATATAAACATAAAAACAATTATAATAAACAAATGATTACAGCAAATATAAACTCACCCTAGGGCAAATAAAACCTCATCCCTCACCATAAAACAGGATTCCCAATGCGGATAACTAAAAATTTTAATTTTAATTCGGTTTACTTTGTATTTTTTATACATATAACATACATATGCTCACTAATATCTTTCTTCCAATTTCATTCCCGATGAGAATCATTCAACTTTGTCACTTGGACTCCCACGAATGGCACCCGAATTTCGCCAGCAAGAAGTGTCGCTTCCAGGGCGGGAGCATGTTGGTTCCCAACACAACATAAAACATTTAAATATTTACAATTTTACATCTAAGTTGACAAAACTTATACACCACCGAACACCACTGATAAAAACACGAAATCGAATGTTAACAATCCTCGTTACAGATGGTCTCCCTTTGGTACACGTACGTAAAACGATGTCAGCAGTCATCTCACCATCACCAAATTGATCATGGCTGGCTTCAAGACAAAGAGAAATGATGCACCTTTTGAGGCTTTTTACATACATGTTGAATAGGGGGGGTTAATAATTGTAAATGTATAACACTTATGCATGTAAAAATACACATACATAAAAATAAAATCTTAACATATGGTATTAATGCATTAGAAGAAATGCAAGTTCAAGTTTATATGGTCACTACCCTTCTTATGTAAAATCATAATTCGAAACCCAAAATCGAGGTTTCATGGGAACTAGATGAAAATTATATAAAGAGATTATAACGTGGATACAGTATTATTTTATTTTTTTGAAGCCAGTTTATTTTGAGCCAAGACAACCTTGCTTGGGCAATTTATTTCTAAGTCCACCTTGACTTAGAACAGTGTAAGTGTTAATAATACCACTTGCTATCGGATCTGTACTACTTCTAAAAATAGACTTTTTTTGGGCAGCCACTGTCCAAAACAGCTGCGAGCTTTTTATTAATTTTAATGTATTTTATATTTTATTTTATATTTTATATTTTTGTTATTAGGGTATGTGTATATACTGTAAAATGTTTGTGTAGGTTCAAGTGATTGAATTTATTTATTTTAACATTATCGCTTTCTTTAATACAACTACAATCTATAATCCAATTACTTTTATCAACCACTTTTACTTTACTTTTCCTTTTTCCCAGATATTGGCACACTTCGAAGATTCAAAGTGTCATCCTTGATCAGAGTGCAGCGTCAATGGAATCCCAAATTTGCTTACCCGGTTATTGAATATTCATATGTTCTGCTACGGTTGATTTGATATCGCGCACGTTTCCGTCTACTTACTGGGGTAATCCATAAGAACGAGGGTGTATCGGTTGCCATTAAATATTTTGGGGAACGGGGCAGCGATGTCAATTGCTATACGTCCGAATGGTGCTCCGAAATTATATTTTTGCATTCGATGACAATAAGATCGTCTAGATACACTTGGCAGGTTTTTCACGTGACCCCGAATGTGGCCAGAGCTCTGCGAAACCCAAGTAGCATCACCGTAAAATGCCAAAGACCACTTCCTGTAGTAAAGACCGTTTTCTTATGATCTTTTCGATTAATTTCCACCTGCCAGTAACCGCTCTTCAGGTCAAGTGTTGAAAACCATTTCGCTTCAGAAAGCGTATTCATTCATTCATTCAATGTCCGCCTCATGTAGTAAATATGTCAGCGTACCTACCGATTAGTTTTTCTACCAGGATACACTGCTCTTGATCCACATTACAGAGGCTAAAGATTTTGTTCTTGATTTTCATATTCTAGATTCTTGCGATCGGTGTTGCACGACTCGTTTCCGAGTACACAAATGTAGACAGAATCCTTACAGGGACTATGTTGTTCTTTGGCTCCACTAAAGTGGAAGTCTCACTTTCTGGTTCTATCAAATAGAATCGATATCTACCAGAACCGCTTTCTAATAGTCCATGTTATTTCATGAAGGTTATTCGCCCTAGGTAGATTTTTATGCGGGCTGCACCATATTCTTTAGCCGTTTCTCCTGTAGCTGTTCCCAAGCTGTAATTGCTGGTGTTATGGAACCAAGATTTCTGCACAAGTTCCCTCCTGATGATCGAGACCGTGTCACCGGTGTCTATATTTCAAATCCGTTTTTCTTTACCACTGACAATTTCAACCAGAGGACTTTCGTTGCATCGTTTAGCCAGCGAGAATTCTGCTGCCAACTTCTGCCCCGCGAAGATTGAACGGCTTTTTGGTAGCCATTTCTGTCAGTTTCTCCGCGTATTTGCTTGTTACCGCAGTAGAGGTAGTCGTGACGGTTCTTTACATTGCCATTGTAAAGAAGATGTCTTATTCTATCGCAATTCCAACAGCGCATTCTTCGTCTCTCACGCGGAGTATCTCGTTCCTAAGCATTAAGTTTTTCGCAGGTGCATTCAACAGATGCTACCTCCCTGACGAAATATGATCCCTTGGAAGCCATATAGTCATCATCCTTTTCTATATCAATTGTTTGCAAAAGTTCCTCTATAGGGCCGTACAAGGGTGTTTGGGCAAAGAACTTCTTCTCTTTGTCCCAGCAGCCATTACAAATTGCTTCTTATTCGTAGAAAATGAGGTCTGGCTATCGAATGAGGAAGGCTTCAACTCTTTTCTCCTTAGACCAATAAAAGAACATTCCGCAGTTCCTATTTTCGCAATTGTGTCGAGCTCCTTTGCCAGTTGCTTAATTTTGTTGTTCATTTATTTAGAATTTTTTATCAATATTCTTCTATATTCTATCAAATTTGTCATCGACTTGTAACACTGGTACACACAGGTGGTACAGTTATGTGAACAACTAAATTCCCTTTTTTGTATAACAGAAATATCAATTTATTTGATTTATTACGGTGGAAAAGAAAGGGTTTAAACTTTTTTTTTTACTTTTACTTTACTTTTACTCTGATTAAAATAATATGTAAATTTTTATGTGGAGTATTTTTCGGGTAAATAGGTAATGAAATTGACAATGAAGCGGGTCGGTCGGTCTGTCATAGTATATGGATCTTTCTCCTGGATCGGAGTTAACCCTATGGCAAAGGAGCCATACTCTCATATGTTATAGAATATTATATTGCCGTATGCGGAGGAGAATATGCCTGCGATTTGGCGCTTCCAATACGATAACGACCCTAAATATTCATCCAAATTGATGAAATCTTGGTTGACTTAGAAAAACAGTGCTTCCATGGCCTTCTCAGTCTCTCGATCTTAATCCATTTTAGAGTTTGTGGGCTGAGTCGACGAAATTTTGGGAAGGTACACTTTTCGAAGCAAAATTCAGTTCTGGGAAGCTTTAAAAATGGCTTGGAATTCGATTCCAAATGAAATTTGGTTCCATGTCAAACAAAATTTAAGCACCATCAAGAAACAAATGTAATCATTTTGTTTACTTAAAAACACACACCTTAAATATTCAAATAAATTATTTTAAAAATTATTGATTTGGTTTTAATTTTTTTAATTTTTATATTATTTACCTATTATTTTCATTAGTCAGAAAAATTGATATTTTTACATTTTCTTCTTCACCGCGACAGAATGAATGAACTAACATTATTGTTACACAAGCAAAAAAAAAGAATTTAATTGTTCACATTACTGTAACAACCACACATGGGGTGGCCGTGGTGTGGTGGTATATGCATAGACTCCTCAAGCAGAGGGTCGTGGGTTCGAATCCCGTGCGGGGCAATTCTGTGAAAAAGTCTTTTCATAGAATTTGTATGTAGTTATATGAAAATCCCGTCGGCGTCAACTCTGAAATGAAGGCATAACACTGATGTTGGAGTGGTTGCTGGCTGGGTTAAATGTAACGAACTAACAACTAGCACGTACTTAAAACCCACTGATTGAGGATGTACTAGCTCGTCCCGTCCAGTTTGACGACCATCTCTGGGAAAAATATCGAAACCTAATACACCTGAGTTTCAAACTGCTACACCACCCGCCCGCGCCCTGGAGAAAAAGCCAGTAAAAAGGTATTCATATCCCCTTGGTGCGCTCGCGGTATTAAAAAAAATATATCAGTCAACGAACAATTACCATGTTAGTTCAGTGTTACCAATGGCATGTATAGCAATTACTTATAATTTTTATCAGCACTATGTTTATTCACCTTGCTATTGTGCAATTGAACCAACGCGTTGTCTTTCTTTCTTTTTAGTATTTGTTGTTTCATCAACATCATTTCTTTCTGTCAAACATTTTTTCCTTTCTATTTGAATTACTGATTAAAATATCAATCGAGCATGATAATTATTATTATTAATGTAATTATTACATATTTACAACGGATATCGTCGCTTCAGTGTCTACTTCGGCAGACCATCGAACAAAACTCATCACTTCACTCTGTGCTGTGTCGAGCTACGTCTACTGATCATTCAAAATAACAAGAAACTGCAATGCAAATCCACTTCATCGTATGAATCAGCTTTTTTATTGATTGTCACCGATTATTTCAATGCATTTCTAAAAACATTTCTTCTAGTACTCGCCATTGGAATATTCTTAAAACGAAGAATCAAAAACTAAACTGATGAGCCCGACACGTTTGAAAAAAAAAAAAAAAAAAAAAAAAAAAAAAAAAAAAACCCCCGAAGCTGTTGTGAAATTTACACCACTGTTTGTCTCATGTCTGCACAACATATTTTGGACCCGCTACTCCTTTAAACTCTCGATCATGTGCGTGGGAGCGTTGCTTTTTTTTTTTTTTTTTTTTTCAAACGTGTCGGGCTCATCAGTTTAGTTTTTGATTCTTCGTTTTAAGAATATTCCAATGGCGAATACTAAAAGAAATGTTTTTAGAAATGCATTGAAATAATCGGTGACAATCAATAAGAAAGCTGATTCATACGATGAAGTGGATTTGCATTGCAGTTTCTTGTTATTTTGAATGATCAGTAGACGTAGCTCGACACAGCACAGAGTGAAGTGGAGTGTATGTGTGGTGATAGTTTTCTGGCGCCTAAAGCGGCTCAACGCATGCTTAAATCAATCGCTTAAGATAAGAACCCACAAGTTGCTGCGACCAAACACGCTGAGGTTTAGTTACTATCAACGGACCTACCCCGTTATTCAGGGGAATCATCTGATTCGAGGCAGTTTCACGACGTTTTCTCTGTTCTAATACACAACGAGACTTCTTTGGGAAGCTCTCAAAAACTCCATTTCCCGCAAGGGGAAGCGATCAACGTAATTAAAGAATTTCTTATCACTGATAACAACTACGAAGAAGCTGGGAAATTACTCGCGAAAAAATTCAATGTGCAGCGCTTTTTTTTTAAAAACTTAACACTCATGAGGGTATGACTACTCTTTAAATGCCGTAGCACGTGTTACGTTTTTTGGGAAATTAAATAGAGTGAGAGAGAAAAATATTTGGGCATGACATGGAGTCATCTTCAAGCATACGATCACTGTTGAATAATACTCAGGAGCACTATCGTTCTCTTAAAATGCTTGGTAGACCAGTAACAAAATGGGACGATTGGCTTGTGCATCTCACTATCAACAAGCTGGATCAAGAATCTCATAGACAATGAGAGATCTCACATAAGAACGACATTCCGACGTTCACAAAAATTCGTGGTCGCATATCGACGGACTCAACCCAGCTGCTCCAAATTTCAACGTTCCAGCAGCTGTTGACATCCTGCAAGGCTGTGATCACTTGGAACTATATACGCCTTCTAGACGGGTTGGTCCGAGGCCTACAAGATAATCCCGTTGCACAGCAGTCAATACTTGCATGAGTGCTATTTGGAAAAGTGGTCGAGCCGCACACTGTATTACCGTTTTCTACCACCATCGGCAGCCACTCGAATTCATTTTTCATGAATGCTGTATCGAGGTTTTGGCACTTAGAAGAACTCTCAGAGTTAGCGCATCTTGCATGGAGAAAGTATTTGCTAAGGATCACAATATGCAGGAGTTTATCACATAGAAGAAATCGCTGACACTCGAAATCTGGGTGAACACTTCTACATGCCTCATAAAGCAAGCATAAAGTAATCTAATAATCCAACTAAGCTTAGGGTTGCATTCAACGCTTCAACAAGCCCCGAGTTTTCTCTTAATGATGCCCAGCTGGTTGATCCGCAACTTCAACCTGACTTCACTACGTTGGTTCGTTTTTTAACTCACCGCTTTGAGCGCTGACGTAGCCTAATGTACCGCGACATACGAGTCGACGGATCACACATCGACTTTCACTACATCGTCTATCACCAAACATTTGCAGATCCAATTAAAGATTTTCGTCCACAGACGGTAACATATGACGTCGTTGTAGCTGTGAAGCTGAATCATTTCGCTATCATAGCCCTGCAGCAGAGAGCTCTTGATAAAGAATGTGATTTCCCTGCAGCTGCTAAAATCGTTCGTCGAGATTTCTACGTTACAGACCCAGCTCTCTTGCATGTTCCTGCGAGGTAGTTTCCACCTTAGAAAATGATCTTTGAACTCTGCGCTCTGTCCACGACTTGAAATTTCACTAAACGTCTTTACTTTCAGATGCTGCAAAATTATTCGACCAGCTAGGCTTACTATCTCCAACGACAAATATCGCCAAAATAATATTCCAACGTCTTTGAAAGCCAAAGGTGGATTGGTGTGAAGCAGTACCTGAAGTCGTGAAGCAAAAATAGGTCCAATATACCAAAAACCTATCCAGTCTTACAGTTATCAAGGCACCAAGGAGGATGGGCACAGGCGAAACAAGTGCAATTGTAGATCTTCACGGTTTTGTAGATGCCGTCATCTACGCAGCTGTCTCGTTACTGTTCGATTCAACATAGCGACAGCATGGTCACCGCAACAACTGTATATCACCGCTATTGATCACAAGTCCAATCGAGTTAACGTCAACAAATCAACCCAGCCGCGGCTATTTGAAACCTGAGATTTCATTGATCGGTATTCCACTATATTTAAACTAAAATACGTAACTGCATTTGTCCTTAGAATCATAAACAACTTAACATACACCGCTCTATTATAGCTCGTAAATGTAGAAAATCAACATCGTTTTGCTCATCTAAACATCCTAATTGCAATTAAGTTCAGGATTAAGATCGCGTTTTTTCGGTGACGATTTCCATCCACTGAATATAAGAAACCCCTTTCGTATCAAAAGACTAAGTCCGTTCTAGATCTGAATGGTTTGCTATTAAATTATTAATAATTAATTTATAATTAAATAATAATTAAATTAAATAATAAAGCATAGATAAGTACACATTGTTGTTGTGCTATTGAACCAGCGGTATTTGTTCTTTCAACGAACAAAATGTTGTTCTATCAAATGATAGAACTTATTTGTGTTGAAAACACAATCGCTTTGCAACTACAGTTTATAGTGCAATCACTTTTCTCAACCACTTTTGCTTCACTTTATCTTTTACTTAAACTACTTAATCACCACTTCTCTTAATTCACCTTTTAAATTCCACCTTAAAACTGATTTCCCCTCGGTTGCTGGTATTTATACTCCCTGCCATTTTCGGGATGGTTATTCAGTTAATTAAATTTCTTTGCGTTTATTCATGTAACACCCACACATCGAGCTTCTTTGAGTAGCCTGTTCGTTTTAAATGATTCCAAACTATCATAGGGTTGATGTTTAGTGCCTCCGCTATCTCCAGACAGCTTCCGTGCTAAAATTTCATCGACTATTTCAGTGACAGGCCGACCAGTGCGAGATGCATCTTTTACATCAAAATTTCCGGAACAAAATCGTACAAACCACTCCTGGGTCCGGCGTTCACTTACAGAATTCTCACCGTAAACTGCACAAATTTTTCGGCATGTGTTTGCAGCGTTTTTCCCTTTTTTATAGTAAAAAAGCATCACATAGTGTATTTTTTCAAATATTTCACTCATATTCCAATCAGTTTAACTTTTAACACGAGCAACGAATTACACAGCTGTGTAATTCACAAAAAATGTCACCTTTCAAACACGTGCTCATTTGACACAATCAGATTAGTGTTTCTAGAAAAATGGACACCAACAGCATCTAGTGACAAAAAACCGCGGAGACTTTTTATATGACCTAATATATTTAATATGTCCTTTCATTAAATAATCAGCTAGGACTGAAAGGCATAGTTTTAAGTATTAGGTTTAGTTCAGAGCGCCCCTATAGGACCATTAGGTAAAAATAACATAAATCAAGTTAATTAAGCTAGTTTTTAAGCGCTTTTTTTGTTTAGCTTGTAAGAATCAATAAATGAATTCCGTTAAAAATGCATTAAAAAAAAAAGAAGTATGTACTCATATGCAAACTTTGTTCTTTTTGCTATTCTTGGAGCTATGTAGTGTTACTACGAAGTCATCTGTGCTGTATTGAGTGAAGACAGAGGAATTGAGTACTGAACCTGGCAATAATACAAGCTCTGGGTGTGCCTTCTTTTCTAGACAGGTAGGAAATGTTATATATACCATATACGCCTTCACGCGAAGAGATAGCTCAAGGCTTTGTGGCATGAGTCAGCCACGATATCCTCCACAATATTATCTTTCTCAAACAGCCCGAATACCACATTTTTGACATCAGTGTTACTAGTAAAAATCCTTGCTCGAATAAAAGAAATGGATTCGGGTGTCAAGAAGAGGACAATGGACCACCTTTTCTCTGTTTGATGACTACTTTTTCGAGGCTTAGACAGATCGTCAATGGATCTGCGCCCTTCATGTGGTGCAGTCAACTACGTTTTTTTTTTTTAGTAGTGTGGGCGGTCAATCCACATAATTGGGTTTTAATCGGTTTGGCTGTTCGTAGTTTCTCGCTGGTCCAGAAAGACGTGTTCCTGTCTACCGAAGTTCAATCCTATTCCGCTTATCCCTTACCTACACGGTACAGGATGCGAAGGCAAGACTTCATCACCATGAGTTATTGGTTCGTGTCGGATTATTCGAAGTTAACGCGCGTGATGCAGCGCTGTGGGAGTTCTCTTCCCTGTGTCGCCTGACAGTGTCGAACACACACTGATAGTGTCGCAAAGATGGGGGTTAGGCAGAGGCTCGTCAACCTTAGATGTCGTGGTAGTGCCTGTGCTGTCGGTGACAGCAAATTTTGTTATAGTTAAGAAAATTAATACATTTATATAACTCATCAATACAAAAAAGTAAGTCTTTATTCAAAAAGGTTTTTAATTATATTAATTCCTATTTTTAAATTGGTAGCGGCTATAATTACATACGAGTACAAATATCTTGAGTTGAGAGTTTAAGTAAACTTGTTGTCGGTTTCTATGTATAGTTTCTGGAAATTGTACACGTATACAAGTCTGTTAAATTTTATAAAGACATCTTGTGGGGTATTTCAAATTTTAAAGGACATTCACTAAAGGATTAAAGTAACATTTTTAAACATATTCTTGTGTGCATAGCTTGTAAAAGAGGTAATTTTAACTGTCCAATATAAGAGCTCTGCTTCGAAATAAATAAAAAAATATTCTCCAAGTTTGAAGTCTATCTTAATATTAATCCGTGCCGCTGCAATGTTAATTTCTTAAGTAAATAGCATGGATTTTTCGGCATATTTTTTTTTTTTTTTTTTTTTTTATTCAAGCCAAAGTAACTGAGCCCCTCCCAATCAGCTTCTACTGAAAAGCTGTCTAGTAGAATAAGGAATGAGGCCCCAAAAACAAGGGCGCCACCTGAATCAGACTGCGACAAATACCCATAAGTGTCTGATGGTGGGGAAGGAAAATATATCTGTGATAACAATACCTTCATACCTCTGGCGGCTTCTGAGTCAGAGGACGAAGACGAATAGGTTCAAGCTCTAAACAGTAGTATCAAAGAGCTGCAACAAAAAATAAAGTAAAGTAAAGACAAGAGAGAGAAGGAGCAACAACAACTGGGCTCTCAGCAATAACAAAAAACCGATGTTAAACAACAAAATCATCTACTAACAACAAAAAATACATAAACCAGCACTAACGAAAGAGAATACAACCATAACAAAAAATCCAACTAGAGCAAAAGCAAACAACAACAATGAAAATGACAATAGCAGCAGCAACAGATATTTCACGGCTAATGAATTTTCCATATACTTCGTGCACTCACAAGCTTGTAATATTGAGCTAATCTCTTCAAAAAACTAGAACTCGAAGATGGAACATCAAACACTGAGGGATGCTTTGGTTAAGATGGTGCATAGTCTCGGATACCTGGCAACATCCAATTTACATAGCTTCCACATACTCCAAGAGTTCCATCGTAGATTTGGTTGCTGACCTACCATGATTTGGAAGTCTTACGGCATGAGTATGCATAAGCTAGTAATAAGCGATAAAATACGAAGGTAATGTTTCTTAACTTACCTGCACTATATCTACACTCTCCGTATCTAATATTTCACAATACAGATTCTAGGAAGTTCAGTGTGAATGAAAATACTTGTTTTATGGGAAATAGCTCTAAAACATATAATAATATATAACATATAACATAACTGGAGGTTACATACCTCCTTACTGAAAAAGTATCTCTTAAAAACCTCGCACATATTTTATAATATAAGGCTTTTTTGCTCGCGTAAGATTAATAGCTGCAGTCGCAGCTACTTGGCTGCTTAAGATGTCGAGGGGTATCAAGTGAAACAGAATGTCTAAAGCCCCAGAGGGAGTAAAACGTAGAGCTTCGCTTATGCACAAACATGCTGTTCTTTGCAATCTGCCGTCCACCAGACAACAACACCGTAGGTGATTATCGGCTTTATGGCCGAGATGTATAGCCAGTGGGTTATTCGAGGTTGAAGGCCCCATTTGTTCTCAATGGCTTTTTTGCAAGAGAATAAAGCTACTGTAGCTTTCTTGACTCTTTCTTGAATGCTTGGTTTCCAGATTAGTTTCCTGTCAAAAATGAAACCCAGATATTTTGTTATATCGGAAAACACTTAACTGGTCAGTTGGAATTTTATTTTCCTGAAGAGGATAAAATCAGTTTTATGAGGGTTAACTCTCAATCCACAGCGATTCGCCTAACGGGTTAATCTGTTGAGATTTAGATGAAGGAGTTCTTTGAAGGTATTAAAATACTTAGCTGAGATGGCTATACCAACGCTATTGCATAGACAATCACCCTGCTACCTCCCTCTCCCAGGTATATCAAAAGTTCTTTAACCACTTAGTTCCAGAAAAGGGTAGAAAGGACACCGCCTTACGGCGTGCCTCTGCTGACATATCTTTTAACAGAAGTGTCACCTAGTTTGGAGCTGATTATCCGGCTATTTAACATAAGACTGATCAACTCCCCAAGTGAGTCGTCTACCTGAAGAAGAGACAGCGCAGTCGTGATTGCGGATGTGTCGACGTTGTCATGGCGTTCCACCATGATAGTGGAAATGAAACAATTCTAAGCAGCTCCTCATGATGGATCATATCTGATGACCTTTGTAGCTCGGCAGGTATTTTACCGTTAGGACCAGCAGACTTGTATGGTTTGAAGCTATACAGCGCTCAAAGCAGTTTGCCTCTTGTAATCAAACCGTTACAGACCAGAATTTTTTTTTGCCTTCCAGCTCCCAGTACCACTCTTTCTTTGTTATCACCAGGGAGAGGGCCCATATGATCGTGGCCAAGATATGCCGATTCCAGCCAGTAGGAGCCTTTGGCAGTCTCTAGCCTGGCAACGGTTAAGTCGGGTTCGCTGAGGTTAGGAACTAAAACACATTAAGGCTACGTTTCACTAGTATACAAGCTCTAATCTCTGTCTCTTGTATATGGTGGAACGTATAAAGGTATCCTAAGTCCACGAACCAAGCGTCTGCGATCTGCGATGGTTCCTGGATTAGGATGATATCTTCTGCATTTTTGGAAAGACGCAGGATAAGTGCGGACGAAGCCTTTTTTTGAGCGGTGGGGAATAATCTGGATAAAACGTATCATTGCTACAATTTACCAGAGTAGCCTCCACCACAATGTTGTTCGAGTCCTCCAATTCTGAACATGAGCCCAAGAGCTCATTTTCCTTTGATCATGTAGGATCCCTTTTTATTATTTGGCTTTATCTAAGGCTGTATTTGGAGTTTCGGTTTAAGAAGGACTAGGTTGCTTATCAGCATCCAGCTCTTCCTTTTTATAGATATTTGGCCAGGTGCAAAACTCGCAGTCGTGCCTAGGGAGGATATATCTGACATACCTAGAATAAGGAATCACTTAATCCTCTGGCGCAGACTATAGGCATGATTCGGTTCAGTTTCTAATTGTATTGCCTCCTTATTCTTAGTCTGCCAGGGAAATCCTCCCTAGGCACGACTGCGAGTTTTGCACCTGGCCAAATCTCTACTAAAAGATCTTTGGTCGGCCCCCGCCGGTGAGCATGTGATGGGGGGTGGTCCGGGGTGTCGTTTCTGTCGATTACAGCAATCAGTCTTTTGTCCTCACTTCTTTCTACATCCAGAATGGATCTGAAGGTTTTAATAATGCGTGATGCATTTCGGCGTATAATTTAATCTTTGGTGGAGGCTAACGCCCCCATTTATTAATACAATACAATACAATGCTTAATACAAGCTTAAAAACTGTGACTTAAAACTAATAATAAAATACGGATAAGCGATATGTGGAACTTATCACTAGGGCTTAAGGCTAGGGATGGTGAAGGAGATCGAATTTGAGGTTAAGTGTGCTGCGATTAAAATCGAAAACGTAGAGGTTGGAGTTTACCTTACGCAGCATACGGGATATTTGTTCGTTAGAGCCATATGTGGTGCGGTGGATAGGTAGATAAAAGAGACGGGGGCAACGTAGATTTCGAGGGTTAGTGTTAAAGAAAATGGACGGAGCCTGAGAGGAGTCGGTGAATGAAAAGAATGTCAGCTGCGTCCCTTCGTTCCTCAAGGGTATTCAGGTTAATGAGTTTGAGACGGTCTCGTTAGCGAGGTAAGATAAGAGGATCGTTCCAAGGTAGACCTCGAAGAGCAAATCGAAGAAAACGACGCTGGATGCTCTCAATACGGGATACATGAACTCGTTGAAAGGGACACCACGCTTGGCTAGCGTACTCGAGAAGAGGGCGAACGTAAGTGATATATAGTGATCTGGTCACGTACGGGTTGTAGAATTCTTTGGACCATCTTTTAACAAAGCCAAGTGATGAGTTTGCTTAAGTAATTATCTCATCGTTATGCGAGCGGAAATTAAGCTCCCTGTCGCATAATATGCCAAGGTGGCGGATACTCTGAACTAGGGATATAGGTTGACCGTGGGGAACGTAAATTCTGGGAGTTGTTGTTGTTGCACTTACGTGAAAAGGTAATCGATTTACATTTGGTGACATTGAGTTCTAAGCAGTTCTTGATGCACCAGGTAGAAAAACTATTTAGATCTATTTGAAGGAGGCTGGAGTCATGTTGTGAGGAAATGGGTTTAAAAATTTGGTATCGTCAGCATAGAGAGAAAGTGCTGAGTGTCGAATGACCTTTTTAAGATCGTTAATAGTTAAGATGAACAGAAGTGGACCTAGGTGACTACCCTGAGGAACACCTGAAGTGGCCAAGAAAGGGGCCGATAGGACAGACCTTAAACGATTATCCAGGTAAGAAGATACCATTTAAGCAAAATGGGTTCAAAGCCCAGGACGGACAATTTGAAAAGGATTAGTTTATGAGATATCTTGTCAAAAGCTTTACTGAAATCAGTTGTTACAACGTCAACTTCTTTACCACTTTCTTAGGCTGAGAGAACAGAGGACACGAATTCTACGAATTTAGTAGTAGTTGATTTACCCTTCAGAAAGCCGTGTTGACTAGGGGAAATAAAAGATTTACACTGGAAGCTTAAGGCTTTATACAAAATGCTCTCAAGAAGGGTATATAAGAAAGGTTAGCTATAGGGCAGTAATCAGTGACTTCGCTCTTTAATCCCTTTTTGTGTATCGGTGTTATAAAAAAAACTTCCATATTTGTGAAAATTCACCTTGAGCGAGCGATAATCGGAAGAGATTTGCAAGGGGGTGGGAAAGTGTTGAGGAACACTTTTTAAGAAATATGGATGGAAGGTCATCTGGGCCGGGTAAGTATTCATTATTAAGTTGCTGTAATTTATTTTCTATTACTGTATGATCAAATCATTGAGAAATAGAGGGGCCGGTGGGGAAGTTAAGTAGAATTATCGGCAAAAGATTGCTTAAAGTTGCAAAAAAATTGGCTATGGTATGCGGATCGGTTGATGATGTGTTTTCGTGTAAGACGGATGGAGGAATACCGTCAGATTTTTTTTTTTTTGTAGTTAACGAATTGGTAGAAAGACCTAGGATCGTTTATAAGCCTTGATTGCGCACAATCAAGGTATCGCTGATAGAGAACGTTATAAAAGCTGGACGAATTTAAGTTATGCCCAGAGATAGTTTGAGAAGTCAACAAAAGAGTTGGATTGGAGGAAAACTGCCCATAATTTGTTTCTCTTGTTACGTAAAGTGCGAAGTTTACGATTATATTGTACCAAGGGGGGATAACGATACCACGCGTTGCAGCAACGAATATTAACAGCTTCTTAATATTTGTCATTTCTTACTATGTAATTATATCTGCTCTGATACGATACGTATTCATCGCTTTTATTCGTTTTCTTATCTGGGTCACTGTCACTGTATGGCTGGCAGTGCAGTACTCCCTTTGTCGATGCCGCTACCTGATCTCCCTGGAATGTGCTAAAGTGAAAACGGTGAATGAATGATGTTACAATATGTGATTAAATTATTTGACCTACTTTAATATACGATGGCGGTCCCAGAAGTACCCGATCCAACAAAGAAAAAACAAATTTTGGAAAAAAAATTATTTATTTTTCAACATAATCGTCTTTTAGCTCTATACACTTTTCCCAGCGATGTTCAAAAAATTCGATACCTCAAAATAGCCATTAACTGCCGACATCACTTCTTCATCGTTCGAAAATCTTTGACCACTGAGCCATTTTTTCAAGTTTGGGAACAGAAAATAATTCGTGGGGGTAAATCTAGCGAATAGGATGCATGAGGTAGCAATTCAAACTTAAATTCATTAATTTTGGCTTTTGAAATAACGGATTTGTGAGCTGGTGCATTGTCTTGATGAAACAACACATCCTTCTTAGCCAAATGCGGCCGTTTTTGCTTGATTTCTTCGGTCAAACGTTGCAATAAGTCTATTTAACAATAAAAGTATTGTATCACATAACGATGACCACTTTTCTCCATTTTCACAAATTCACCGACAACGTTCACTATTGATGGGATCTGATTGATCTGGGACCGCCATCGTACTTATATTATTTCTTACATGTACGAGTATATTAACATGTACCTTCTTAATATAAAAAACACTTTTAGTAAAAAACATTTATTTTCAATAGTTAACTCTTATTAATCAATAATATCTTTTGTAATTTACGAGTATATTATTGTACTAAAAGCTTAAAAATCTTTATATATGAATTATTTCAATAAAATAAAATAATTATCTCAACAAAACTCGTCTAGATGGTCTTGGCTGTAAATGACAATGCGATGAAACGACGGAACGACCAGTCGAATAGAACCTTCTATGTGGAAAGAGCATCATTTCTATAAAAAAAAATCTTGGTATATTTATGTCGTAAATGTGATACTACAAAACAAAAAAAACCATCAGAAAAGGGGCATTAAATTGTGAAAACTGAAGCAAACAACATAATTATGGATTTCAATAAACCTGAGCCACTTCTTTTAGAAGGAAATATGTCTGTAAATTTACAGATATTTTAAAGAGATTTTAAAAACTTTTTCGCTACCGCGGAAAAAGATAAAAACAATTGATCAGATTAAAATTACAATATTTTTAAATTTTGTGGATCAAGATGTTCGCCAAAAATTTTACATGTGGGAAATATCAAAGAAAAATTATTCTATTGTACTTTGGAAGAGGTTATTAAATAATTCGAAGACTTGTGCAATCCTAATAAAAATGCAATATATGGACGGATGAGATTTTATAAGCGCAAACAAAAGGGAGGTGAAAGTTTTAACTCGTTTCTGTCCGAATAACGATTTGCATATTCAACTTGTTCAGAGACAAGTTGTGAATCTGCTTTAAATACTGCTTTTTAAAACAATGCATCTGAGTGGTTTGCAAACATTTATTTAAGAGACACTCTCATTAAATTTAAGACTGATACGGGTTCCTCAATTAATGTTTCATCCTATAAATACCTTTAATTAATCAATTCAATCAAAAAAAAATTTTTTAATGTGCATGATTATCGAGCCTTATGGTTGGAATAAACTCTTTCGAGAAGACGTGTTTAGATTGAATAGCAGTTATAATAATCTTACACCAGCTCAGGATTTTATTGATGTAAAAACAGAGTCTGTACCTATTTTGTTGATGAGAAAAGTAGATTTTTTTCACGAAAAGAAAAAAGAAGTCTTATTTTTAAAAGGAGTATCAAGATCTTTTTCAAGGGCTAGGGCGGTTTCCGAAAGAATTTCAGCTAAAAATATCTCCTAATATTACTCCTATTGTTAAAGCAGCTCGTCGAGTTCCATTACTTACTACTGTAAGATGGATGGCCCAGTGATACATCAAAAATATGATACAACAGCAATTATTAACATATTTTAGGATCCGTAATGATATTGTTTTAGAAGATGACATACTATTTTACGAAGATAGAATCATAGTACCCGATGTATTGAAACAAGAAATTTTAGCTGCCCTTTATCAATCTCATTGTGGCATACAAAAAACCAAACAAAGAGCTAAGCAATTGTTGTATTGGCCAGTATTTAATTTTGATATTGAAAATTGTATCCTTGTATGCAACAAATTTAGTAGAAATAATACGAAAGAACCGATAAACTTGCACACTCGATTCCATCTTATAGATGCGAATATCATTCTTTTTATTCTAGAGTATTTATTGATTGGTCGAAAAATTTATTTTTGAAAATTATATTTAGTAGCAATTACTACCTTAAATCAAATGGGTTTGCTGAAAAATTCGTAGGCATAACAAAAAAATTATTAAAAGTACTCAAAAAACACAAAAAAAAACGGGAACAGAACTATATTTGGCCTTACTTGAATATCACAATACTGCAATCAATGCTCTAGGAACCTCTCTATCTCAAATATTATTCAGTTGACTTTGTAGAACGTTATTTGTTACCCATAAAAAATAAATTAGTTTGAAAATCCAACAAAACCAGGTTAAAGCTGAAATATACAATTTTAAAATAAAACAGCAAAACAGAGGGTAGGTTATAAAGATGGGTAAAATGTTTTAGGAAGTCAAATTCTGTACCCTTTTAAAATAGTCGTACATCTTTAAAGCCCAAAATCATACCTTTTAAGGGACGAAAAGTTGAATTGCGGATTCCAGTAATGTCGACGACAGCTCTCATTTCGCGAAAAATGATACTTATGCACAAGCAAATGTAGCTAAATCTGTAACAGTGCATTTAAAGAAGTTTGATTTTTTAATAAGAATACATTCAGTCATAAATGAACCATTATGGATAATCAATCATTATTACCAACTAAATAAAACGACCATGATTGTTCACCAGGACCAGTTGTGAATGAAGTAGAACAGGTGTAATTAGTAACGGATTAATTTTACCATATTGAAGATCAATCAAGACATCCAATAATGAATTTTGTGTTTTGTGGAACTTTATCATGGCTAAAAAGGCATATATTGTGTCATATAAAAGTCTCAGCGTTTTTTTGGCACTAGATGGTGTTGGTGTCCATTTATCTGGAAATACTAATCTGATTGTGTCAAAGGAACACGTTTGAAAGGTGACTAGTCAGGCTACATTTTGTGTAAAGACAGCTGTGTAATTCCTTGCTCGTGTTCAAAGTTATACTGATTTGAATATGAGTGAAATATCGGAAGAAACACGCTATTTGATGCTTTTTTACTCTAAAAGAAGGGAAAAACGTTGCAAAAACATGCCGAAAAATTTGTACAGTTTACAGTGAGAATGCTGTGAGGGAACGCCGGACCCAGGAGTGGTTTGTTCGATTCCGTTTTGGAAATTTCGATGTAAAATATGCACCTAGCACTGGTCGGCCTATCACTGAAAAAGTCGATAGAATTTTGCAACTAATGGAGCAAGACCGGCACGGAAGCTGTCTGGAGGTAGCGGAGACACTAAACATCAACTGCATGGCAATTTGGAATCATCTAAAATAAGCAGGCTACTCAAAGAAGCTCGATTTTCGGGTGCCACATGAATTAATGCAAAGAAATTTAATTGACCGAATTACCATCAGTGAAACGCTGCTGAAACGTAACGAAATAGAACCATTTTTGAAGCGATTCATTACAAGCGAGAAAAAATGGATTAAATACGATAATATTCAACGCAAGCGATCATGGTCAAACGATGACCGCCAACAAACCACTGCAAAGCCTGGATTGACGGCAAACAAAGTTATGTTGAGTGTTTGGTGGGATTGGAAGGGAATTGTCTATTATGAGCTGCTAAAACGTGGCGAAATGGTCAATTCGATTCTCTACTGTGCACAACTCGACCGTTTGAATGAAGCTACCAAGAAAGAGCGAACAGAATTGGCCAACAGAAAGGGAGTTGTCTTCCATCAAGACTGTGCTAGGCCACAAACATCTTTGATGATCAGGAACAAATTGACGGAGCTTAGTTGTTAAGTTTTGATGCATCCATTGACCGGACCGGACCCGGACCTTGTACGTCGGATTACCATTTGTTTAGGTTTTTGCAAAACTCTCATTATTGGCCGACGGAAGAGCCGCTGAAAATCACTTGGCCAAGTTTTTCGCTGATAAACCACGGAAGTTCTACTTTGATATAATTATGAAGCTACATAGATAGTAATGGCTAATATGTACTTTATTCAAATTGATTTTGAATAAAAAAATTTTTTTTCTAAAATGTACCAAAAAACCGCGGAGACTTTTTATATGAACCAATATATTTAGAAAGAGACGAGAAACATGAAACTAGTTTCTCGTTTGATTTTATTGCATTGCTTTTTTAAATCATTCTGAAATATTTGTCATTGAGTTGTTATGAGTTTCGTGTTTTTATGTAAAAAGTTAATTGTTGCTTCAGCAATCGACGTTTAATTTTTAAACAGTGCCAGTAGATGATTTTCTTTCACTCTGGATTGTTGGATTTGATTTTCGTATTCGTCAGGGTGGGTTTCGTCTAAGATTCCAAAAAGTTTGTTTCATTTACCTCTAGCGCCTTGTTTTATAAACAAACCATTGTTGTTTTTTATGATTATTAATTAACGGCTTAGTTGATAAATAATATTCCCACAAATTGTCTTTGGATTTAATTGATCCGATACAACCATCACACAATATTTAGTCATTCTATTTATCACTTCTTTGAAATTATCACTACAGTAGGTCGTCATATCGTAACACACAATAGTTTTCCATTCATTGTTTATTAATTTAACATTGCGAATTTTTTTCGAAATATATTCCAGGCCAACTTTTAAATGGTGTAGTTTTGGTAACATAATTTTTTCCATAAGAAATCATTCGTATTATTATGAATACTTGTACCGCTTTTCAACCGCTGATATCCAAAATTTTCTATTTTCGATTTACTTTACTATTGTGACGTTTTCAGAAATGCTTGCTTCTCTTCTAGGCTCTACTGGTTTTGTCCCCTGACAGGTTAAGGTTGATCAACGTATTAAATCATTCATCCTTTTTTCGTTTATCCCATCTAGTTTCATGCGTACCTAGTTATCGACTAGCAACAGGATACAGGTTTTAAACGCGTACAAATCCGTCTTCTCCAGGATTCAGCTCTTATGAGCTTCACCTTTTTGAGAAGAAGTTGTTTGTCTTTAATTAAAGCGATATTTCCAACTGCAAGGTTTTCTTGCTCAGTCCATTTTGACCGTTGCTAAAGTGTCGGATATTCTAAACTTATTTTTTTCAAAAATTGTTGCTGCTGTCATTCTAATTAATAATAACAAAGAGGTCTCGAATTCAGATATGCTTCGATTTGACACAGCAATGTCGTCATTTTTATAAAGGTCAACTTATGTTCGCCGATAGTTCGATTCAGATGATGTTTTATCGATTTGACTTCAGCCTCCCATAGACTACCAAAATGTTGAGACGATCGCTGAATGAATCAACTAGCATTCAGTTCGACTGGCTGAGAGGAAATCGTATATTTCGTCGATGTGTTTTCGTTCTTCCTTGGAGTTAAGCGGTACAATTTTATTTGCTCCCACGAAATTGGTGCCATTATTGCTCAACTCAACCTTAAGGCCAATATGAACGCATTTGCAGATAGGTCACTCACTACCTCTGTGGGGACTGCTTTTGTAGCCAAACATACAAAGTTTTCAATGTATCCTTTATATGAACTATATCCTCTTCTATTTGTAGTTCGTTATCTTTAGGTCCAGCGTCAGCAATTGTGTGCAAAAATGGCCTACTTATGTTAACTTTTGGTTGAAAAAGATTCCCCGTAAGCTGGGTTCTATGTTCGCCTTATACCGAAAACAGTTTGTGCATTTTCGAATGGGCTGAATTCGTTGATAATCCAGTATTGTTGTTGTAGATGTGAAGGCGTTAAATATTTTTCTCAATGAAAGGTTTCTTTGTAAGCTTCATTGTTCGTCATTATTGTTAAAGACTCAGCATGTGCAATACTAACCAGATGCTTTTGTGAGTATGAAATATTTGCTTCTGTTATTCTTCTCTAAACTCTTAACATACCGTCTTCATCGAAAAACGGATTAAGACATCGCGGTTTGCTGTATTATCTTTTAATTATTATTTCTTTTAATTTTTTCATTTCAACTTTAATCGTTCTCTGTTGTTCTATTTGTATAATAAACAATGTACATTATGAATGAATTGCTTGCAGTATATTAGCACTCTTGCTAATCGTTGTAACTGGTCGGGTAAATAATCGGTTAATAATCTTGAGATGAGACGTTCTTCTACTTCTGGGTTATCTGTACCCTTTACGTGATTTCATTTATCTTGTTTTACTATTTCCACAATATCAAGTACACTGTTTGCTACATAGTTCTTCCATCTACTTGGATTTCCATTTGTCCACGTAAGATGAGTGCGTTCATGGATACGTTTCTATGTATTTTATTTCTTACGCCGTCTTTGTTTACTGGAATAATTTTGCCAGAATAAACGTTTCAATTTTAATAGAGGAACCTTTTTTAATGAAGTAACTTTTGATTTGGTGCAGAAGAGATTTGTATGTATCTTCTCAGACTCATTGAACATGAATACTGAAAACGCCTTCTGTGATGCATCGCAAAAGCCGTGCAGCTCAATACGATGTTTTAACTCAATATGACTCCACCTCAGTATTTTAATTTCTTCTGTACAGTACTAGTACTTACTTACTTAGGGGGTGCCACAGTCCGGGATGGGCCTGGGCCTTAACCAAAAGCCTCTCCAATTACCGTGGTATTTGGCTAACTGCCTCCAGTTGCGCACTCAAAGTTGGTTGAGGTCCCCTTCCACTTGCGAGCGCCACATAAGGCGAGGCCTACCTTTACTGCGTTCTACCTCTTTATTAGAGTCGAAGATTCTGTAGACTGGAGCGTTGGTGTTCGTTCGCTCTACATGTCCCAGCCATTTCAAGCGACCTATGTGCAGTTTTTTCACGACGTCTCCCGATTGTGCTACCAAACATGTCCTTTCCAATTTTGACATTAAAGTCGCCTAGGACGACGGCTCGTAGGTTTTGTCGAAGAGCTCGTAGAAACTTTTTTTGGTATCATCGTCCTTTTCCTTTGTTGGGGCATGAACGCATATAAGATGTTTGCGATTTTACCCTTGATGCGGATTGTTATAAGGCTTTCACTCACGTGCCGAAAGCTTAGGACTCCTTGCCTAAGTCCCCCGATTACAACGAATCCGCATCCAAATAGACGCTGCTTACGTTCCCTATAGCAATCATCATAGTAAACATCAGTTTTTCTTCTTTTTTTTGTCCGGCCCATCCCACCGCACTTCCTGAATGGCGGTGATATTTGCTTTATAGCAGTCTAGGGCCTCCGTTAATTATTCGGCTGCATGCGACCTGTTCTACGTGCAGATCCGAAAGTCGTTGTCCTTTGTTCGTTTAGCAGGGTCATCAACAGCCAGTAACCCGCTTCGGGATACTGAGTGCTGCCATTGACCCTTTTTAGAGTCTCATCCGCCACCAACTCTTTTCCAACACCCTGAATTAGTATTAGACCTGGTATCCAAATACAGAGATAACACTAGGTCGACCTAATTGGAAATATGGACGCCATCGTTCGTTCCATCCTTAGAATTCGTCCACTTCCGCCCGGAAACAAGAGAAAGTGCCTCAGTGGCACCCCTCACCCCACCCCCCTGCCGACAGCTTCCACCTATGACCTTCCACAGTGGTTGGTTACCCCATCTTCAATCGATGTACTAGGCACCCAGCAGTAATAGGAATTAATGGTGTGAGGTTAAAGTGAGAGTGAGGTTTTTGTTCTCATATAATCGCAGTCACCACCCTTTTGACCGCTAGTAGCTAGTATAAAAGTAGTAATTTCACTGTGAACACTTTTGTTTTTACTCCGCAAACGAGTTTTGACATTATTTTCCTTATGGTCTTCTTCACCATCACCTTTGAAACCGAAAACTCTATCATCGCCATTGTCATATCATATCTAACATTTCCATAACGTCAGGAGATAGCAGTCCTACCATCTTTGTGAAACGTAACATATCTATACATACTGTAAACTTTTACACCGTCACCATATCCATCAAATACAAATGCCACGTAAGTGGGATACGTCGCTTTTGTTTCAGATTATGAAAAAAAGATTTCTTCACCAAATACTTTAAAATTATTTATTTCAGCTTGCTTTCCAAACCACAACTTAAATGGGGTCTTCTTGATAGGATTTACGCCAGTACAATTAAAGATGGAAACGGCAGTATAAATAGCCTCAGCCCAAAGTTAAATACCCAAATTTCTTCTATGTATCATTACCCTAGCTGCTTCTACAATAATTATGATTTGGTTCTAATGTACAAGATATTGTCGTTTGATGCGGCACACAACTTTGAGAACACATGCTTACCATATTCTTATTTGTAAATTCCAGACCATTATTTGTTTAGAGAACTTTTACCTTTTCTTCAGTTCATGCTTTAACTAATTTAAGATATTCTTCTATAATAGCTTGTACTCCAGTCTTTCTGAAGTGCGAAAAATAGTCTTTAAAAAATAGGAAATACATTAATCTACCTATTGCGGTCTTTTTTTTTTTATAATCCCGCGCGAAATAAATAATCTTTTATTTAAATCGATTAAAAAAAAAAAACTTTATTTCACTTAACAATTTTTTACACTTTTCATTAGCAAGATTAACGAAGAACAACCTTTAGAATGCTCTCTTACATCTACTTATACTCTATCAAAAGTTTACTCAGCTTTTTCTGCATTCTCACAGGTATGCAAATGCATGTGATCAGCGGAAAAAGTCTGGGAATATTTCTATAACTTAATATCTATTGGTTGCAATACCTTTCAAAATATAGGGTTTTCCAATAGGGACTTGACAACTTTGAATTTAATTTGTGAAAGCACTATTTCACTAATCATCAAACTGTCACTATCAATTTATTCAGTTAACTAAACATTTCCATCATGGTAAAGCACACTAACGAGCAACGTCTGCAATTTATAAAAATTTTCTACATATATTCGGAGTCGCAAAATTATCTTCAGTGACGAAGCTCATTTTTGGCTCAATGGGTTCGTCAATAAGCAAAATATGCGTTTTTGGTCGGGTGAAAACCCACATGTGCTTCATGAATCACCACTTCATCCACAAAAAATAACTGTTTGGTGCGGTTTGCATGCCGGCGGCGTTATTGGGCCATATTTTATCGTCGACGATAACGATCGTCACGTTACTGTGAATGGTCAGCGTCATCGCGCCATGATCACCGATTATTTTTGGCCCGAATTGGAAGATATGGATTTGGACGACATGTGGTTTTAACAGAATGCTGCCACAAGCCACACAGCACACGCTACAATCGATTTATTGAAGAGTAAGTATGGTGAGTGTGTTATCTTAAGACATGGGCCAGTCGATTGGCCGCCTCGTTCCTGTGAGTTAACGCCGCTTGACTATTTTCTGTGGGGCTACGTTAAGTCATTGGTTTATGCCAATACGCCGACGACGTTGGAAGAGCTCAGAGCCGACATTGAACGCGAAATAGCGGCCGTTTCGGCCAAAATGTGTGGCCGAGTCGTTGAAAATTGGGTCAAAGGAATCGACCCCTGCAAACGTGCCCGCGGTGGCCATATGAACGAAGTCGAGTTCCATTCATAAATGTTTTGATTGTACTTCAAGCCAATAATAAAGTTTTTGAAATATCTCAAATGGTTTCTGTTTTATTTTAAAAAAAGTTGTCAAGTCGTTATTAGAAAACCTGATATAAGAGTATCATTTTTATATTTAAATTTATATTTATATTTAAATGATTGTATTTTTGTATCTCCTCATCTGTTAAGATATTAGAATGAATTATTTGCTGTCTTGCTGATGCTACGTTATCTTGTATGTGATCTATTTTTTCTTTTATTAGTTGTACTTTAAAAAACTGATCAAAAAACAAATTCTGTTCAATTGTTCGACTGGATACATTGTTTAGTTGTCGCAAAATTATTTCCGTCTTTCTTAATAATATCTTTAAGCTGTCTAAATGTTCTGTTGAAACTATCATTTATTATAATTTTCTGGTTTAAATTACTAATTGAATTATGGTTATTGATTTCTATATGTTTAAGGTGGTTTTCAATATCTATTCTATCTTCTTCGTCTAATGTACCGAAAGCCACTATGATGCTGTTTCTACAATGTTAATTTAACCTCTTCTCTTTCTATTATCTCTCGGAATATTTGTTTTTACTAGATTGGTTAAATGTATGAGTTCTGTTTTAAGTAGTTCTTTGTGTTGTAAGTCAAGACTGTCTATATTTAATGCTATGTCATTTAATAAATTTATTATGTCTTGTGGTTTGATCATGTGAATGAAAATGTCTGTCTTAACGACTATGTCAACGTCATTAAGTTTGATTTGAGTGAATCCTCTTTGTACCTTTATGTCGTATATATGTAAGAGTCCGTTAGTTGGCGTTATTAGTAGTAACAATGTCATCGTGAAGAGCTGAAAATCTTGGTTGTCGTTTAATATTAGTGGTATAGACGTTTGCTAATTTATACGCTTAAATTTAGGTTGATGTTTATGCCTAACTGCCTTATAGTTTTTTATAAATCCTGTGAATCTCTTCAATGTAATCTTCGAGATTTTCGTTGGTTTTTTAAATATTCTTTTCTTTTGTTGACCTTAAGTTTTGTCTAACCTTTTCAAAATCTATTCTTTTAAATTGAACTTCGCTAGGAGTTGTTTTAATTATGGAATGTATTCTCTCATTTTAGTTTCGTATGGCCTTTGTTATTAATCTTTTGATTGATATGATTTGTTTATTTAATTTTAAAATTCTACATTTTTCTAATATGGTGTTACGAAATCGTTCTATGTCAGAATTTCCGGTGTGACTATTTGGTTCGGTAAAATATATTTCTACATATTCCTCTTGTAAGAATTCTTTGATGTGGATTGATTTGAACTCGTTATAAGCTATAATGTTTTAAGGTTTTCCTACTTTAGCGAAGTGATTCTCTAATTCCTCTACATTTGTAATATGATTCCTGTCTGAAAGATAATACGCTAATCCAAATCTCGAAAACTTATCGATACTTGTTAGAAAACTACACTTTTTTATGATAAATGTATCTAAATGAATTATTTCATTGAGATATGTTGTTTCGGTTAATTGAAATTTTGTTTTTATTGGTTTTCTATCGTATTTAACTTGTTGGCATATCACACATTGGCTTATAACTATTTGAATTATTTCTTGTTGTTTAGGATAATAAATTTTGTTTAATAGCACTGTAAGTTTCTTGAATTCCTGAATGTAAACGTTCCTTCACATGATAGAGTGAT
Organism: Volucella inanis; assembly: GCA_907269105.1. Taxonomy (NCBI): domain Eukaryota; kingdom Metazoa; phylum Arthropoda; class Insecta; order Diptera; family Syrphidae; genus Volucella; species Volucella inanis. The sequence continues at coordinate 90,049,096 of OU026153.1, read as the reverse complement.
ATTTGTTTTACTATTTCTACATCTGTTTTGATATCTTGCGCTCTAAAAGAACATTTAACAAATTTAAATTGGCTATCGTCTGAAAACATTTCTCTTAACTTTTCCTGAACTACATTATATTGTTGATCTGGTAATTCAAAAAAAAAAAATACCTATTTTTCTTTCCTTTAAATTTTTTTTTTAAAGATATCTGTTAATCTATCAAAGTTATATTCTGCTATATAATACATGGGCTCCGTGCCGTTTCTAAGAGAGGGCAATACTTAAATTAAATCCATACTATTTTTAGTTAGTACCAAAAGATACATGAATAAGTTTGACAGCTGTCGGACGATTAGTTCTCGAGAAATAGCGTGTGAGTGAAGCAACTTTTGTTACTGTGAAAAAAAATGGATTCAAAGCAATTTCGTGTGTTGATTTATCATTGCTTTTTGATGGGAAAAAATGCAGCCGATGGTAAGAAATTGCTTGATAGGTGTTACCCGGACTCTGCACCAGCCGAACGAACCATTCGCAAGTGCATTGAAAAAATTGAAAGTGGTCATACAAGCACCGAAGATGATACACGCAGTGGACGTCCAAAAAAGTCCACAAAATGATTACGAATGACCGTAAAGTGAAGTTGATCGAGATAGCTGAGGCTCTGAAGATATCAAAAGAGCGTGTTGGATATATCATACACGAATATTTGGACATGTGAAAGCTCTGTTCAAAGTGGGTGCCGCGTTTGCTCACAGTCGACCAAAAACAACAACGTGTTGATGATTCAGAGAAGCGTTTAAAACTCTGCAACCGCAATAAAGCCGAATTTTTGCGTCGGTATGTGACAATGGATGAAACTTGGCTTCATCACTTCACACCAGAGTCAAGTCGGCAGTCAGCTAAGTGGCGAGCAGGCGACGAACCTCGTACAAAACGACCAAAAACTCAACTGTCGGCTGGCAAAGTTATGGCATCCGGGGATACACATGGAATAATTTTCATCGACTATCTCCAAAGGGGCAGACTATCAACAGCGACTATTACATTGCGTTGTTGGAGCGTTTGAAGGACGAAATCGCAGAAAAACGACCGCATTTGAAGAAAAAGAAAGTGCTGTTTCATCAAGACGATGCACCGTGTCACAAGTCGATGAAAACGATGGCAAAATTGAATGAATTCGGCTACGAATTGCTTCCCCACCCACCGTATTCTTCAGATTTGGCCCCCAGCGACTATTTCCTGTTCGCAGACCTCAAAAGAATGCTCATCGGAAAGCGATTTAAGACCGATGAAGAAGTAATCGCCGAAACAGAGGCCTATTTTGATTCTAAACCGAACTGGTATCGAAAGATTTAAAAATCGTTTCAATCAGTGTATCGCCCTCGAAGACAACTATATTGATCAATAAAGTTGAATTTTGCAAAAATTTTGTGTTTTACTATTAAACGTCACTGACTTTTCCACCCATGTTATATTATTCGTTTTCCATGAATGGTTTCAATTTATTAGGTTTTGTTGTTAGAATTATTTGAGTTTATTATTTGTTCACTATTTCTTCTTTGATTGGTATGTGATCCATGAGTTCTTCGTCTGCTGAATGACTCGTCTCATCTGAATTTATGTCTTCCATATTAAATACAAAATCGGATATTGAGTCATTTTCATTACATTCAAGTGAAAAATTGTCTGTACTACGGGATTGTTCTTCTTAATTATTATGAGTAACGTCCTCGTTGGGTTTATTTCTTCTCAGAAAATCCGCTACTCTGTTTTCTTTACCTTTCAAATATTAAATTTCGAATTGGTATTCTCCTAGCTTTAAGAGCCATCTCTGATATCTGGGAGAAAGATCCTTACCTTTGTATTTGGCATGCAAAAATTTAATCGGTTTATTTATTTCCATTAAGATATGGTGTAAAGTAGTTTACAGACCACATAATTGCAAGAAATTCTTTGTCCTGAGATAAGATTGCTCCTATTGCATAGTTAGAAGCGTCTGCTGTTAGACAAAATTTATTTTGAAAATTAGGATAATTTAAAATTGGATGACTGATTATAAGAATTTTAAGCTTTTCAAAGGCTTCAATATATATAATTAGGGTCGTTTATGTTAATTTTGCTATTTTTCTTTAAGTATTTGGTAATAGGCTGTGCTATTTTAGCATAGTTTTTAATAAATTTCCTGTAGTATCCTGTGATGCCAAGAAAACATTTTATTTCTTTTTGTGTTGTGGGCACCATTAACTTTTGGATTACCGCTATTTTTTTCAAGATTTGGTTATAAACCTTCCCTTGTTAGGATGTGTCCTAAGAATTCTGTCTCTTTCTTCATAAAATTACACTTGTCGATTTGGATTTTTAATTGTTTTGATTTCAATACATTGAATATATCGGTTAATGATTTAATATGCTGTTTTAATGTTTTATTTATGCAATCTCTCAGAATATAATCCATGAGTCTTTGGAATGTCGCTGAGGCATTCTTCAAAACGAATAGCATTTTGATGAACTCATATCCAAAATTTAATCAATGTTAGGTAGTGGAAACTTGTCAAGGGTAACGGCATTCAGTTTTCTGTAATCAATCACAATTCTGAAATTTTTTTACCTGAGTTGTCCATTTTCTTAGGAACAACTATAAGGGGACTGGAATATTTGTAATTACTCTTCCTTATAATTCCTTGTTCCTCCAATTCTTGGATTTCTTTACGTACCTCTGCCTCATGTTGAGGTGGTTTGTTTTGTTTATAGTTTGGCGTTGATTTGTTGATCTGTTGTTATGACTATTTCGTGTTCTATTTCTGTTTCTATTTGCTAGTAAGTCTATCTCCCTGTTTAAAGAATAAGTTCTCAAATCTTTTCATTAGCTCTTCTTGTCGTTCTTCTTCATTTAAATGATCAGTATTGATATGTTTTATATAGTTATCAAGGGGTTCAAGTGAACATACATCATTTACTATATATGGATAATTAACAAGCTTTAAACTTTGATTGTTTAAGTTGATGGTTCTTTCATCCAGGTTCATTAAAGTATTTAAGTTGTTTAATAAATCCGTACCAAATATAAATTGGTACGTTCTATTACGAAGTCTTTTTACTTTCCATCTTATTCGAGCATTAAGGGGGTTCTTAATTCCTCATGTGTAGGTGTATGTAGCTCAAATTTTATACTATCTTTACTAGTATCTGTTGTATTATTATCTGTTGTATATTGGCTTAATAGGAATTTTAGTAAATTCATCTAGTCGGTCGTCAATTATACTTAGAGTTGAACCTGTATCTTCTAAAGCTAAATATTTTTTTTTATTCCAAAAAAAATGAGCATTATTTACTTCCGAAGTGTATTCATCACCTTCGCTTTGTTTATAGTCACTGGGACTCGGTGATTCTGCTCTTTGTTGAGAATCGTTCTGTTGGTAGCGATATTGCCCCGAATGGTTGCTCAAATTGTCTAACTCTGGTGATAGCCTTTCTTTGTTATTAGTTTGCGATGTATTTTGCACATTCCCTATCTCCATGGGTTCAGGTCTATGTGAGTTTTGATTGTATTGTCATTTCTGGTCTGAATTATAGTATTGCCTAGATTGAATTATTGTATTGTCGGTTTTTTGAATTTCCCTGGTCTTGACAAGTGTCCTAAATTTCTAGTTCCCTAAACTTGGTTGTCATGTCTTCGACTACTATTTTTACTTTCTTGTTTGGAGGTATTGAATTTATTATGTTTTAGTTTCACTAGATAATTCACTTACATTAGTAACTTTGAGATTGGTGATCCTTTTATATATATCGGATGGCTCCACATCTGGTTTATATCGAAGTTTGAGTGTTCCCTTTATTAGTTCCCAATTATCCGGTTGTGGTATATTTATGATTGTGTTTTTTGCTTCTCGTATTTTTTCGTAAAAGATTGCCTTCACCATACATTTCTTCAAGTTTTCTTCTGCGACTCCTGATAAGTAGTACTCTACACTACTTATAAATGAATTTATGGTTATTTCACCTTGTCCGGTGAATGTTGACATATGCTTTACTTCTCGTAATACTTTTTCTGTATTTTCTCGAGATGCTGCCCTGGCCTGTAAAGCTTGGAATACAGGGGAACATTTTTGTAACTTAATATCTATATGAATACCCTTTTACTGGCTTTTATGGGCGGGTGGTGTATTAGTTTGAAACTCAGGTGTATTAGGTTTCGATATTTTTCCCAAAGGTGGCTGTCTAACTGGAGCCAGTGCATCCTCAACCAGTGGATCTTAGTACGTGCTAGTTGTTAGTTCGTTAGCCCAGCCATCAGTTGACGCCGACAAGATTTTCATATAACTACATACAAATTCTATGAAAAGACTTTTTCAGAGAATTGACTCGCATGGGATTCGAACCCGCGACCCTCTGCTTGAGGGTCATATAACACTACACCACGGCCACCCCCTGCTGCATTGGTCCGCACAGATCCGAATGCACTCGGCTACACGACTCGCTTTATTTTTGCTATTATAAAATACTGCATGAAGCTACTTCCCTTATACAAAAGTCTCACAAAGAAATATTTTCTCTTCTTCAACCGAAAAAGAAGGAAACTTTAAGAAAAGTTTTAACCTGAGCACGGTGTTGGTGATTAAGTTTCTCATGCCGGTTTCTAAGAGTTGTTTTCTTCCCATTAGTTACATTATTGAACATGTTAACCGTGCAGTTTTTTGTGACTTTCGTAATAAGTTTTAGTATAAAGTATCAGCTTTATATAGGGTTTTCTAATAACGATTTGACAATTTTTTTTTTTTTAAATAAAAGGCATACCATTTGAGATATTTCAAAAACTTTAATATTGGCTTGAAGTACAATTAAAATATTTATGAATGGAACTCGACTTCGTTCATATGGCCACCGCTTGCACGTTTGCAGCGGTCGATTCGTTGGACCCAATTTTCAACGACTCGGCCACACATTTCAGCCGAAACGGCCGCTATTTCATATTCAATGTTGGCCCTGAGCTTTTCCAACGTCGTTGGCGTGTTGGCATAAACCAATGAAAATAGTCAAGCGGCGTTAAATCGCACGAACGAGGCGGCCAATCGACTGGCCCATGTCTTGAGATAACACGCTCACCATACTTACTCTTCAATAAATCGATTGTAGCTTGTACTGTGTGGCTTGTGGCACCATCCTGTTGAAACCACATGTCGTCCAAGTCCATATCTTCCAGTTCGGGCCAAAAATAATCATATTTTGCTTATTGACGAACCCATTGAGCCAAAAATGAGCTTCGTCACTGAAGATGATTTTGCGGTGAAATTCATCATCTTGGCGCATCTTCTCCAGAACCGAATTGGAGAACGTAGCTCAGTGTACTTCACCATGATGAAAATGTTGAGTTTACTGAATAAATTGACAGATTGATGATTAGTGAAAGAGTGCGTTCACAAATTAAATTCAAAGTTGTTAAGTCCCTATTGGAAAACCCTATATTAGGTGCACCACTAAGTTATCGCTGTTTTTTTTTTTACTATCTACAACTTTTTCGAGTCTTTCTAGCAGAGCTCGAATACCGTTACGATAAGAGTGTTTATCACTTAAGGCTATTCACGAATCAAGACATTTTTGAATGTCTTCATATTTTTTTAGCACGCGCTCAAGGGATTTTAGTACCCTTAACCCTAGAAGTACATGCTTCGTCGAATCGGCGACGTTCGTTCAGATTTTGCCGTTTTTCTTTCTTACTTTGGTAACTTTTCATAACTTTTGCGTTTTAAAGTTGTGTTTTTTTATTATATGGTTTTTGTTGTTATTCCGTTTATTTAAATTAATTTAAGAATATGGATGACCATGAAATTGAAAGGGTTCTGTTGATGTGTGATGACGAAGGTGACCACGAATCGGACAATGAGCTGAACTATAACAATAACCAATCTGATACCAAGGAATATCAAAATGAAAATTTGGACGGAGCAAGTTCGTCCGAGTCCGAGGATCCGTCCGATGTAGATCACGATAAACCTTTACATATATTAAGGGCAAAGTCGAATCTAATTTTGATAACCAAATCCGTTTTGCGCGGAAAATACAACCATAAGTGGTCTGCACGAAAAGGGAACTCCCATCGTTATGGGCAAAATATTATGCATCAAGCTCTATGCCAAACCCCCAACTGCAAAAACATTACCGACCCACGGGAGTGCTTTAAAATGTTTATAACAAACGAGTTAATCGATGAAATACTGCAAAGGTCAAATGTTGAGATTGAGTATAACAAATTAATACTAGTTTTATCTAATGATGAAGCACAGAGGAAAGAAATATTTGCCCTCATTGGAGTATTAGTGCTGACGACTGTCAAGAAAGACCAGCATCTATCGGCAACCGAATTGTTTGACATCCTAGAGAGGTGCATACTACATATCAACAATAACAAAATCTAGCTTCAAGTTGCTTATGTCACGTCTCCGGTTTGATGATAAGACTGTGCGTATTCAGCGTATGCAGCGAAAATTACACATCTGGGCTATACCTTACGATTGACGAGTAACTACTGGCGTTCAGATGCAAATGCAGTTTCCAAATGTACATACCCAATAAACCAGCAAAGTATACATTGAAGATGCTAGTGATGTGTGATAGTGGCACAAAGTACATGATTGATGCTTCACCATATTTGGACAAAGGTTCGAACAAAGCAATGCTACCACATGGTGAGTAATACTATGTGAAGGAGCTAACAAAAACTGTTCATGGCTTGAATAGAAATATAACCATGGACAATTGGTTTACGTCAGTTCCATTTGCTTGAATTTCCAAAAGAATTAAAACGTCTTAAGGGTCGAAAGTGTGGTACTTCAATGTTTTGCCACGATAATGAATTAACGCTTGTTTCTTATAAGCCAAAACTGGGCAAAATAGTATATTTATTATCTTCGTGTAACGAAGAAGGAACCACAGGAGGTGTCGATACGTTTGATCAAATGTGTAATGATATGAGCAGTTCCCGTAAAATTAACAGATGGCCAATGTGTCAATTTTTTGGAATACTTTAGCTATATCATTTACGTCCTTAACGTGATTCAAACAAAACAAAATCCCTTCAATCGTGCTTATTTTATGAAAAAAAAAAATAATTTTGCACTTGTCGAAAATCACTTAACCGATAGACTGAAAAAACCAACTTTGACTACGTCGGTGCAAAATAATATGAAAAACGTAATGCCGACTAAAGAAAATTGCACAGATTAATCCTAAAAGAAAGGGAAAAATTTGCGCAGTCTGTCCCCCTTCTAAATGACAAATGACAAAATCACCCTATGCAAAATGTAATGTAAGCTGTTTGGAGAGCATAAAATAGAGTTTTTGCCTCTTGTTCCTTTTTAGTTTATTATAATACTTTTTAGGTCCTTGAAGACGAGATTAACACCAAAAGTAAAATGAACTTTCGCGGAATAGGCGGGAAGACACAACAAACGCTAGGTGAAGTGTCACTACACTTCAGTAGGTTTTGTCATACCTCAAATGGAGGCAAGCCAGGAAAAATAGAGTTTCAGGTAATAGAGAATAATTTATTGGAACAGTACGATGGGTTGGTTGGCACCCAATTCCTACGGGCAAGCTATCTAAAACAAAGGTAGCGAAACACAAGATTCGAACAGAAGCTATCTCCGAGCCAATATTCACAAAAAGCTATAGATATCCAAAGGTTCAAGAAGAAGAAGTTCGTGAGCAGGTTCAGAAGTTGAAAAGAGATGGAATTATCCGCGATAGTAGTTCTCCATGGAGATCACCTTTGTGGATAGTTCCGAAGAAAATCGATGCAAGCGGTAAGAAGAGATGGCAAATGATAATTGACTATCGCAAGCTAAACGAGCTAACGATACCAGACAACTACACTTTGCCAAACATTACTGAAATTCTTGATCAATTGGACATGGAGAAATATTTCTCTACTTTGAACCTTACTTCCGGGTTTCACTAGATCCCTATGGAAGAGTAGGATATAGAAAAAACGGCTTTTAGCCTTCCATACGGCCATATCGAGTACATGAGAATGCCATTCGGGTTACGAAATGCCCCAGCTTGTTTCCAAAGATTAATGAATACTGTATTGACCGGACTCTAGGGAAAAACTTACAAGAGCACAATAAAAAATTAACTGAAGTATTTGAGTAATTGAGAAAAGCAAACTTAAAGTTACAGCCCGACAAATGTGAGTTTCTCAGAAGAAAAGTCTCATACCTATGACATATAATAACAGGAATCAGTGCAATACTTTGCCAGGAACATAACGGTAAGGATTTTCCGATACATTTTGCGAGTCGGACACTTAATACAGCTGAAATAAATTATAGCATCACGGAGAAGAAATGGTTGGCTATAGTATGGGCAACAAAGCAGTTCCGCTCTTACATCTACGGCACAAAATTCCTCATCCAAACAGACTACAGGCCTTTACTATAACATGGTTATGCAGGGTAAAAGATCCGGGTAGACTTGTTAGGAGGCGCCTCAAACTTGAGGAATTTAACTATGTCAATACCTACAAAAAGAAAATGTTTTTGCTGACGAGTTAAGTAGAAATTTGAGAATTACAGAAAGAGAAAAAGAAGGGACTTGGCAAGATCTGATGAGTCTCATAGAAGAAGTAGGTATAGACAAAAGTAATGAAAACGCAGCGGAAAATATTAAAAATAACATAAGTAATGAAAACGATTTGGAAAACATTGAAATAGGTAACGAAAGACAATAGAAAACATCGAACATAGTAGAGGTAATAAAAATGTTGAAGAAGGAAACCTTATCGAAGTCACAGAAAATATTTGCGAGGAAAACATTGTAGAATACGATAGTAATCGTAATAGTGAAGAAGAAGGGTCTGATGATAGGGAACTTGTTAACGATATCGACCGAAGATTATGTATAATCAAAGAATAGCATGAGTGATTAATTGGAGGACAAAAAGGTACGTACCCAAAAGTTAGGAGAAAATATAGGTGGAAGAGCATGTAGAGACATTGAAGACTTTATGAGGAGTGTCCACACTGTAAAGCTGAAAAGGTAAACAGAGTATCAAAAAGAAGTCCTATGAAAATAAAAACATCAGCCGATAAAGCAATAAAGAAAATCATGATTGACTTAGTTGGATTATTGGAAGAGACAGAAAACGGTTTTAAGTTTGGATTAACTATCCAGGACGACCTTTCGAATTTCATAAAATTTGTTCCTTTAAGAAATAAAGAAATGGGTACCGTAGCCCGGGCCCCAATGGAAGAATGGATAAAGAACTTCGGAATGCTAAAGGTAATCCATTCTGATAACGGGTTAGAACTCTGCAACGGCCTTTTCGAGGATTTCTGTAAATTATTGAGTATCAAACACATAACAACCAGTGTTGCATATCCTCAAGCCAACGGAGGTGTTGAAAGAGCTTATTGTACAATAGATTATTAGAATATATTAATACTACAGGTAAAGAATTGAACCAACTTAAAAATTAGGACCAGCGAATGTTATATGCAGGATTCTGCTACAATTGTACAGTCCACAACACCACAGGTTATACACCTTACGAGTTAGTGTTTGGGTTCGAAGCAAACAGACCCAGTGCACTGGACACAAACTAGGAAAACAAGAAACGGCTAAACTAAATACAGGAACATGTAGGAAAAAGGGCAAAACTAGGTATAATAGGAAGTTAGAGAAAGCAATAGACTATAAATTAGGCCAAAAGGTATTAGTTAGAAATGAAAGAAAAGGGAAATTACGAAGCATTTTTAAAGGTTCATTTACAATTTTGGAAGTACATAATAGATTTATCATAGTTAAAATGCAAAACAAAAAGCAAAGATTTAATAAAGCCAATGTTAAACCATATTTCATAGAATCTTATTCAGCAAATGGGTGACAGCAGAAAACGTCCAGAAAACGTAAAGAATTTACGGAACCGTACAAGACTTTATTTTAATCATATAGGGGAAGGAAGAGAAATTTTAAATAAAAAAAAGGTTTATTGAATATTATAGGATCAGGCTAAAAAGTTCACTTTGGAACTATTGATAAAAAAGACGTTAATTACTACTACACAGCTATTCAGGGTGTTTCACAAAATGAAGAACGCATTAAAGATGGATTGGAAGAAAATATAAAAGTGCTCGGTCATCTAAACAAACAAGTTATCGAAAGTATAAAAAATAGTTATACAACCATAAACAAGATTGGTTATATTATTAACGAAGTTAATATGGCTAGAGACAGTGAAGTAAATCTTAACAGAACCATTTTTCTAACTACTATGAGAAAATAACTAGTAAGATTAATCACAAAATGATGCAACTAGAAATAGAAATAGAACAGGTTATTGATAGTTTGTTATTCACCCAAGCAGGAATTTTACACCTTCGTATCTATTGAACCAATAGATTTAATAAACGAATTACAAGACTTAGGACAAAGTAAAATTCTGGCTATTGAACAAAGTACAGAAAATTATTCCCAAATTTTAAAAATGATCGAATTAAAATCCTTTACCAAAGACCAGAAAATTGTAGTCGTTATCACCGTGTTAGAAACGTATACGATATATGGTATATGAATAAATTGCTATTCCGAAAATTGTTGAAAAAGGAATTTTAATTTTAGCTTTAAGATATAAATATTTGGCCATTGTAAACAATAAAGAAGAGTACAGTTTAACAGTAGACTTAAATGATTGTAAAATTTTTAATAAATTATATGTTTGTAAGCCCCAAATATTAAAAAGTACGTTAAGCGAATCAAATTGTGAAGTAAATATAGTTATGAGAAATAGAGCTGACAATTTTAATATCAAAGTAATTAATTTTATAGTCGAAATTTTTCACAAAATTAAAACAAACTCATATTTGAAACACAATATAAATGTAAATGTTATGATAATAAGACAGACGAGGGCAACCTTTTTGGGTCAGGAATTATTACAATAAAAAAATAGCTGTAAACTAGAAACATATGATACTACAATCAAGACAATGGACAACGACTATGAAATATTGCTTAAAGATCAACATTCATATGGAGAACTAGAGGACTGTTGTGTTAACCACAAGCTTAGAGATATTATGACAAGCCATGAACCTATATCCAAGATCACGGCTAAAGATATTCACGAACTACAAGATCTTTCTTCGGAAATACAGAACCAAAGGAACTTTTGGTCAAAAGCCATGGAGAAGATTCCAGAGCGGTCACAAGGAGTACACATGTCGATTTTTGGAGTAATAAGCATGTTGGGTATCGGTTATATTCTATGGAAATGCAATTCCGGAAGAACAACAATAGCCTTATTCAGCAGATGTTGCAACAGAAGACATCAGAAGGAAATACCAGAACCTAAATCCCAGGCGGTATTCGGGCCCGACGAGAGTTTCGACGAATTAAATTAAGTGTAGCTGTACCTCCGGCATAACAATATATACCAGGTGTACCGGTATGAAGTGAGTGTTTTTTGTAAAAGTAAAACACTAATTTTTAATGGGAAAGTAAGAGACGTTTTATTCAAAGTATTGGCCATTGCTAGCTATACATTTTTCCTATCTTTCAGGCAATATATGGATTCCACGCCAATAAAACTGTTCGTCTTTTGAAGCAAACCAAAAAGTCACCCAATTTTCGACTTCCTCGTAGGATTCGAAATGCTGCTCAGCTAATGCGTGTTTTATCGATGAAAAATTGTAGTCGGAAGCAGCCAAGTCTGGTGAATACGGAGGGTAGTGTAGCAGCTTCCAGCCAAGTGCTTTGGTTGTATCCTGAACCAGTTTTGCTTTGTGTGCATTGTCATGGAGCAAAATTACCTTGCCGTGTCTTCTGGCCCTTTTTGGTTGTATTTCATTAAATGCATGGTTTAAATTGATCATTTGTTATCGGTAGCGATCTGTATTAACGGTTTCACCAGGTTTTAGGAGCTCGTGGTATACCACACCTTTTTGGTCCCACCAGACACACAGCATTGTCTACTTTCCGAATCGATCTGGTTTTGCAGTCGAAGTTGATGGTTGTCCCGGATTAACCCATGATTTTTTCCGTTTAAGATTCTGAAAATAAATCCATTTTTCATCGCCAGTAACAATTCGATGCAAAACTGATTTTTTATCGTGTCTTTGAAGCAAAATTTCACAAGTGGTTTTTCGGTTTTCCATCTGTCTTTCATTCAATTCATGTGGCATTAATTTTCCAGATTTTTAGATTTTTCCCAGAAATTCCTTATTGTGCAACAATTAACATTTCTGCCATTTGTTTCTGACTCAAAGTGTCATCTTCATCCAATATTGTTTGCAATTCTGCAACTTCAAACTTTTTTGCTGGTCTTCTACGTTCTTCATTTCTCACATCAAAATTGTTATCTCTGAACCGTTTAAAGCATGTTGCTTCTGATAGAGCATGATCACCATATGCCTCGACAAGACTCTGCAGCACTTTTCTTCAAATGAAAACAAAAAATTAATGTTTTCCGCAAGTCATCTTTTTCTGGTACAAAATTCGACATTTTTAACACTATGAAAAAATATGTTGTTGTTTGCTCAATGACTTAATGTATACTACATATGTTTGACAGGTGTCATAGCAACCAAACAAAACAAAAAATTAAGGCCCGTTCACAATAAATGTTCCCTATCGAGACATATGTATCTTGACGCTCACTTCATACACTTCGGTACACTTAGTATATAAATTTAATTGCAACCTATACACCCGAACTAATCAAAACCATATATAATGCCGCGCTAAGAAAAGCTCTCAACGCCTACCCAGCAACTCCCATTAACCACCACCTGTTTGAAGAGAAAATGCCTACGGTACCAGTCCACTATAAAGCTATACAAACCAGCTTTATTCTGCGAAGGCCCCTCTTTCCCCCCACCCTGGCTCCTCCTACCTCCCACCGCTATGTCATTTTAAGAACCCACAAAAAAACTTGATAACGATGCCAAACCCCCAACTGCAAAAACATTACCGACCCACGGGAGTGCTTTAAAATGTTTATAACAAACGAGTTAATCGATGAAATACTGCAAAGGTCAAATGTTGAGATTGAGTATAACAAATTAATACTAGTTTTATCTAATGATGAAGCACAGAGGAAAGAAATATTTGCCCTCATTGGAGTATTAGTGCTGACGACTGTCAAGAAAGACCAGCATCTATCGGCAACCGAATTGTTTGACATCCTAGAGAGGTGCATACTACATATCAACAATAACAAAATCTAGCTTCAAGTTGCTTATGTCACGTCTCCGGTTTGATGATAAGACTGTGCGTATTCAGCGTATGCAGCGAAAATTACACATCTGGGCTATACCTTACGATTGACGAGTAACTACTGGCGTTCAGATGCAAATGCAGTTTCCAAATGTACATACCCAATAAACCAGCAAAGTATACATTGAAGATGCTAGTGATGTGTGATAGTGGCACAAAGTACATGATTGATGCTTCACCATATTTGGACAAAGGTTCGAACAAAGCAATGCTACCACATGGTGAGTAATACTATGTGAAGGAGCTAACAAAAACTGTTCATGGCTTGAATAGAAATATAACCATGGACAACTGGTTTACGTCAGTTCCATTTGCTTGAATTTCCAAAAGAATTAAAACGTCTTAAGGGTCGAAAGTGTGGTACTTCAATGTTTTGCCACGATAATGAATTAACGCTTGTTTCTTATAAGCCAAAACTGGGCAAAATAGTATATTTATTATCTTCGTGTAACGAAGAAGGAACCACAGGAGGTGTCGATACGTTTGATCAAATGTGTAATGATATGAGCAGTTCCCGTAAAATTAACAGATGGCCAATGTGTCAATTTTTTGGAATACTTTAGCTATATCATTTACGTCCTTAACGTGATTCAAACAAAACAAAATCCCTTCAATCGTGCTTATTTTATGAAAAAAAAAAATAATTTTGCACTTGTCGAAAATCACTTAACCGATAGACTGAAAAAACCAACTTTGACTACGTCGGTGCAAAATAATATGAAAAACGTAATGCCGACTAAAGAAAATTGCACAGATTAATCCTAAAAGAAAGGGAAAAATTTGCGCAGTCTGTCCCCCTTCTAAATGACAAATGACAAAATCACCCTATGCAAAATGTAATGTAAGCTGTTTGGAGAGCATAAAATAGAGTTTTTGCCTCTTGTTCCTTTTTAGTTTATTATAATACTTTTTAGGTCCTTGAAGACGAGATTAACACCAAAAGTAAAATGAACTTTCGCGGAATAGGCGGGAAGACACAACAAACGCTAGGTGAAGTGTCACTACACTTCAGTAGGTTTTGTCATACCTCAAATGGAGGCAAGCCAGGAAAAATAGAGTTTCAGGTAATAGAGAATAATTTATTGGAACAGTACGATGGGTTGGTTGGCACCCAATTCCTACGGGCAAGCTATCTAAAACAAAGGTAGCGAAACACAAGATTCGAACAGAAGCTATCTCCGAGCCAATATTCACAAAAAGCTATAGATATCCAAAGGTTCAAGAAGAAGAAGTTCGTGAGCAGGTTCAGAAGTTGAAAAGAGATGGAATTATCCGCGATAGTAGTTCTCCATGGAGATCACCTTTGTGGATAGTTCCGAAGAAAATCGATGCAAGCGGTAAGAAGAGATGGCAAATGATAATTGACTATCGCAAGCTAAACGAGCTAACGATACCAGACAACTACACTTTGCCAAACATTACTGAAATTCTTGATCAATTGGACATGGAGAAATATTTCTCTACTTTGAACCTTACTTCCGGGTTTCACTAGATCCCTATGGAAGAGTAGGATATAGAAAAAACGGCTTTTAGCCTTCCATACGGCCATATCGAGTACATGAGAATGCCATTCGGGTTACGAAATGCCCCAGCTTGTTTCCAAAGATTAATGAATACTGTATTGACCGGACTCTAGGGAAAAACTTACAAGAGCACAATAAAAAATTAACTGAAGTATTTGAGTAATTGAGAAAAGCAAACTTAAAGTTACAGCCCGACAAATGTGAGTTTCTCAGAAGAAAAGTCTCATACCTATGACATATAATAACAGGAATCAGTGCAATACTTTGCCAGGAACATAACGGTAAGGATTTTCCGATACATTTTGCGAGTCGGACACTTAATACAGCTGAAATAAATTATAGCATCACGGAGAAGAAATGGTTGGCTATAGTATGGGCAACAAAGCAGTTCCGCTCTTACATCTACGGCACAAAATTCCTCATCCAAACAGACTACAGGCCTTTACTATAACATGGTTATGCAGGGTAAAAGATCCGGGTAGACTTGTTAGGAGGCGCCTCAAACTTGAGGAATTTAACTATGTCAATACCTACAAAAAGAAAATGTTTTTGCTGACGAGTTAAGTAGAAATTTGAGAATTACAGAAAGAGAAAAAGAAGGGACTTGGCAAGATCTGATGAGTCTCATAGAAGAAGTAGGTATAGACAAAAGTAATGAAAACGCAGCGGAAAATATTAAAAATAACATAAGTAATGAAAACGATTTGGAAAACATTGAAATAGGTAACGAAAGACAATAGAAAACATCGAACATAGTAGAGGTAATAAAAATGTTGAAGAAGGAAACCTTATCGAAGTCACAGAAAATATTTGCGAGGAAAACATTGTAGAATACGATAGTAATCGTAATAGTGAAGAAGAAGGGTCTGATGATAGGGAACTTGTTAACGATATCGACCGAAGATGATGTATAATCAAAGAATAGCATGAGTGATTAATTGGAGGACAAAAAGGTACGTACCCAAAAGTTAGGAGAAAATATAGGTGGAAGAGCATGTAGAGACATTGAAGACTTTATGAGGAGTGTCCACACTGTAAAGCTGAAAAGGTAAACAGAGTATCAAAAAGAAGTCCTATGAAAATAAAAACATCAGCCGATAAAGCAATAAAGAAAATCATGATTGACTTAGTTGGATCATTGGAAGAGACAGAAAACGGTTTTAAGTTTGGATTAACTATCCAGGACGACCTTTCGAATTTCATAAAATTTGTTCCTTTAAGAAATAAAGAAATGGGTACCGTAGCCCGGGCCCCAATGGAAGAATGGATAAAGAACTTCGGAATGCTAAAGGTAATCCATTCTGATAACGGGTTAGAACTCTGCAACGGCCTTTTCGAGGATTTCTGTAAATTATTGAGTATCAAACACATAACAACCAGTGTTGCATATCCTCAAGCCAACGGAGGTGTTGAAAGAGCTTATTGTACAATAGATTATTAGAATATATTAATACTACAGGTAAAGAATTGAACCAACTTAAAAATTAGGACCAGCGAATGTTATATGCAGGATTCTGCTACAATTGTACAGTCCACAACACCACAGGTGGTTATACACCTTACGAGTTAGTGTTTGGGTTCGAAGCAAACAGACCCAGTGCACTGGACACAAACTAGGAAAACAAGAAACGGCTAAACTAAATACAGGAACATGTAGGAAAAAGGGCAAAACTAGGTATAATAGGAAGTTAGAGAAAGCAATAGACTATAAATTAGGCCAAAAGGTATTAGTTAGAAATGAAAGAAAAGGGAAATTACGAAGCATTTTTAAAGGTTCATTTACAATTTTGGAAGTACATAATAGATTTATCATAGTTAAAATGCAAAACAAAAAGCAAAGATTTAATAAAGCCAATGTTAAACCATATTTCATAGAATCTTATTCAGCAAATGGGTGACAGCAGAAAACGTCCAGAAAACGTAAAGAATTTACGGAACCGTACAAGACTTTATTTTAATCATATAGGGGAAGGAAGAGAAATTTTAAATAAAAAAAAGGTTTATTGAATATTATAGGATCAGGCTAAAAAGTTCACTTTGGAACTATTGATAAAAAAGACGTTAATTACTACTACACAGCTATTCAGGGTGTTTCACAAAATGAAGAACGCATTAAAGATGGATTGGAAGAAAATATAAAAGTGCTCGGTCATCTAAACAAACAAGTTATCGAAAGTATAAAAAATAGTTATACAACCATAAACAAGATTGGTTATATTATTAACGAAGTTAATATGGCTAGAGACAGTGAAGTAAATCTTAACAGAACCATTTTTCTAACTACTATGAGAAAATAACTAGTAAGATTAATCACAAAATGATGCAACTAGAAATAGAAATAGAACAGGTTATTGATAGTTTGTTATTCACCCAAGCAGGAATTTTACACCTTCGTATCTATTGAACCAATAGATTTAATAAACGAATTACAAGACTTAGGACAAAGTAAAATTCTGGCTATTGAACAAAGTACAGAAAATTATTCCCAAATTTTAAAAATGATCGAATTAAAATCCTTTACCAAAGACCAGAAAATTGTAGTCGTTATCACCGTGTTAGAAACGTATACGATATATGGTATATGAATAAATTGCTATTCCGAAAATTGTTGAAAAAGGAATTTTAATTTTAGCTTTAAGATATAAATATTTGGCCATTGTAAACAATAAAGAAGAGTACAGTTTAACAGTAGACTTAAATGATTGTAAAATTTTTAATAAATTATATGTTTGTAAGCCCCAAATATTAAAAAGTACGTTAAGCGAATCAAATTGTGAAGTAAATATAGTTATGAGAAATAGAGCTGACAATTTTAATATCAAAGTAATTAATTTTATAGTCGAAATTTTTCACAAAATTAAAACAAACTCATATTTGAAACACAATATAAATGTAAATGTTATGATAATAAGACAGACGAGGGCAACCTTTTTGGGTCAGGAATTATTACAATAAAAAAATAGCTGTAAACTAGAAACATATGATACTACAATCAAGACAATGGACAACGACTATGAAATATTGCTTAAAGATCAACATTCATATGGAGAACTAGAGGACTGTTGTGTTAACCACAAGCTTAGAGATATTATGACAAGCCATGAACCTATATCCAAGATCACGGCTAAAGATATTCACGAACTACAAGATCTTTCTTCGGAAATACAGAACCAAAGGAACTTTTGGTCAAAAGCCATGGAGAAGATTCCAGAGCGGTCACAAGGAGTACACATGTCGATTTTTGGAGTAATAAGCATGTTGGGTATCGGTTATATTCTATGGAAATGCAATTCCGGAAGAACAACAATAGCCTTATTCAGCAGATGTTGCAACAGAAGACATCAGAAGGAAATACCAGAATCTAAATCCCAGGCGGTATTCGGGCCCGACGAGAGTTTCGACGAATTAAATTAAGTGTAGCTGTACCTCCGGCATAACAATATATACCAGGTGTACCGGTATGAAGTGAGTGTTTTTTGTAAAAGTAAAACACTAATTTTTAATGGGAAAGTAAGAGACGTTTTATTCAAAGTATTGGCCATTGCTAGCTATACATTTTTCCTATCTTTCAGGCAATATATGGATTCCACGCCAATAAAACTGTTCGTCTTTTGAAGCAAACCAAAAAGTCACCCAATTTTCGACTTCCTCGTAGGATTCGAAATGCTGCTCAGCTAATGCGTGTTTTATCGATGAAAAATTGTAGTCGGAAGCAGCCAAGTCTGGTGAATACGGAGGGTAGTGTAGCAGCTTCCAGCCAAGTGCTTTGGTTGTATCCTGAACCAGTTTTGCTTTGTGTGCATTGTCATGGAGCAAAATTACCTTGCCGTGTCTTCTGGCCCTTTTTGGTTGTATTTCATTAAATGCATGGTTTAAATTGATCATTTGTTATCGGTAGCGATCTGTATTAACGGTTTCACCAGGTTTTAGGAGCTCGTGGTATACCACACCTTTTTGGTCCCACCAGACACACAGCATTGTCTACTTTCCGAATCGATCTGGTTTTGCAGTCGAAGTTGATGGTTGTCCCGGATTAACCCATGATTTTTTCCGTTTAAGATTCTGAAAATAAATCCATTTTTCATCGCCAGTAACAATTCGATGCAAAACTGATTTTTTATCGTGTCTTTGAAGCAAAATTTCACAAGTGGTTTTTCGGTTTTCCATCTGTCTTTCATTCAATTCATGTGGCATTAATTTTCCAGATTTTTAGATTTTTCCCAGAAATTCCTTATTGTGCAACAATTAACATTTCTGCCATTTGTTTCTGACTCAAAGTGTCATCTTCATCCAATATTGTTTGCAATTCTGCAACTTCAAACTTTTTTGCTGGTCTTCTACGTTCTTCATTTCTCACATCAAAATTGTTATCTCTGAACCGTTTAAAGCATGTTGCTTCTGATAGAGCATGATCACCATATGCCTCGACAAGACTCTGCAGCACTTTTCTTCAAATGAAAACAAAAAATTAATGTTTTCCGCAAGTCATCTTTTTCTGGTACAAAATTCGACATTTTTAACACTATGAAAAAATATGTTGTTGTTTGCTCAATGACTTAATGTATACTACATATGTTTGACAGGTGTCATAGCAACCAAACAAAACAAAAAATTAAGGCCCGTTCACAATAAATGTTCCCTATCGAGACATATGTATCTTGACGCTCACTTCATACACTTCGGTACACTTAGTATATAAATTTAATTGCAACCTATACACCCGAACTAATCAAAACCATATATAATGCCGCGCTAAGAAAAGCTCTCAACGCCTACCCAGCAACTCCCATTAACCACCACCTGTTTGAAGAGAAAATGCCTACGGTACCAGTCCACTATAAAGCTATACAAACCAGCTTTATTCTGCGAAGGCCCCTCTTTCCCCCCACCCTGGCTCCTCCTACCTCCCACCGCTATGTCATTTTAAGAACCCACAAAAAAACTTGATAACGTAGGCTTTAGTGTTACCTTTGAAAATTAGACGATTTACTCCTTTCTACTACCTATGTACAGCTCTATATTTACTGCTGAAATAATTGCCATTTTAAAAGCCTTGCGCCTACCTCAATGCGTTCACGAAAACATCTACTACAGATAAAGAATATCAGCAAATGTTCCTCGAAATCATGGACAGTGAACAACAAGCTAACTGAAACTTGCTTTTTACTGATGGATCAAAAACTAATATCGGTGTAGCCTTCGCAGTTGTTGATCAAAATGAGAAAACTCTCTCTAAAGGACTGTTTGAAGAATTCTCCTCAGTTCTATCAGCTGAAGCCCTGGGAATACTCAGGGCCCTAAAATTATCAGACAACAAAAAAATAATAATTTGTACTGACAGTCTATGGAGATCATCCAAAATTTGCCAAGAGGCCTTACCATACAGTTTGGGGGAGCAGCAGGGTGTTATGAGTAGAGAAGTGTGTTGGGGAACCATCATTTAATATCATTAGATTAGAGTTAGACAAAAAGTTTTTAACTATCGCACCTCTGCGATTAGTGGTAACTCCATGAGTTAACGTAGCCTGTAAAAAGAATATGAGTTTTTATTTGGACAATGATATTAGTAGGGTCGTCTTTTGCAAATTTCTGACCAGGTATAATATAAACCGAGACTAATGTGAATTTAAAAGATAGATTATTTTAAAAGCTAATGTCAACATATTGGAAACAAGGGATTATTTTATGTGGAATGTTTTTTTTTTTTAATTAGAATACCAATACCTTGTTTTGAAGTTATGTTTACTGGAAAGTTTTTAAAATATGGGGTAAATGATCTAGGTACGATTGGTGTAAAATTAAACGCATAATGACTTTCTTAAATTGATATAAACGAAGAGGAGTATTGTTTTATAAGGATGTTTAGTTCGTCGTAGTTATTTATAAATCCTTTGACATTCCATTGTATATTTTATTTTCATATATATGTTGATCAGTTGTCGGTTGCGTACATCGGTGGCCAAAGTGTGAGTAGGGTGAACTCAAACGAGTTAACCCCCCTTTTGAATCCTCCAGTATTGTTGGCGACCTGGTGATAGTCGAAATTTTGTTATTATTATGCATTGTCATCTGAATCAGGTGTGTTCGTATATGTACTGTTACTAATAAGATTATTTGTAATTGCCGTAGGGCAAAGCAACTGCATTATTGAATTAGTTTGGGTTGTATTTGTTGAGTTAATATAGGGTTTTCTAATAACGACTTGACAACTTTTTTTTAAATAAAATGCAAACCATTTGAGATATTTCAAAAACTTTACTATTGGCTTGAAGTTCAATCAAAACATTTATGAATGGAACTCGACTTCGTTATATGCCCACCGTGGGCACGTTTGCAGCGTTCGATTCGTTGGACCCAATTTTCTACGACTCGGTCACATATTTCGGCCGAAACGGCCGCTATTTCGCATTCAATGTTGGCTCTGAGCTCTTCCAACGTCGTCGGCGTCTTGGCATAAACCAATGACTTAACGTAGCCCCACAGAAAATAGTCGAGCGATGTTAAATCGCACGAACGATGCGCCCAATCGACTGGCCGATGTCTTAAGATAACACGCTCACCATACTTACTCCTCAATACATCGATTGTAGCGTGTGCTCTGTGGCTTGTGGCAACATCCTGTTGAAACCACATGTCGTCCAAGTCCATATCTTCCAGTTCTGGCTTAAAATAATTGGTGATCATGGCGCGATAACGCTGACCATTCACAGTAACGTGATGATCGTTATCGTAGACGAAAAAATATGCCCCAATAGCGCCGCCGGTATGCAAACCGCACCGAACAGTTATTTTTTGTGGATGAAGTGGTGATTTATGAAGCACGTGTGGGTTTTCACCCGACCAATTACGCATATTTTGCTTATTGACGAACCCATTGAGCCAAAAATGAGCTTCGTCACTGAAGATGATTTTGCGATGAAATTCATCATCTTGGCGCATCTTCTCCAGAACCCGATCGGAGAACGTACGTCGCTTCAAATGGTCCATCGGCTTCAATGCTTGAGTCAGCTTGATGTTGTATGGGTGTAAACCAAGATCCTTACGCAAAATACGCCATAATGTGGTCTGAGCGATGCCCAATTCCTGAGAACGCCGTGGAATTGACTGATTTGGATCGTTTGCTACGGACGTCTGAACGGCAGCGATATTTTCGACACTTCGACCAACCCGTTGTCTCACTGACACGGCAAGATCACACAACGAATATGTAGACTTAAATTTTTGCACTAAACTTTTTAATGCCTGTCTACTAGGGCAAGAATTACGACCGAAAATTTTAGTTAACGCTCTTAAAGTTGCAGTCACCAAATCCGAATATCTGTAGAAAATTTTTTAATTTGCAGACGTTGCTCGTTAGTGTACTTTACCATGTTGAGTTTACTGAATAAATTGACAGTGACAGTTTGATGATTAGTGAAAGAGTGCGTTCACAAATTAAATTCAAAGTTGTCAAGTCCCTATTGGAAAACCCTATAGCTGTTGAGGGTGAGGGAAGTGGGCGATTAACTGCTGATGGTATGCTTGTAAATGTTTGTTTAGTTAGAACTTGAGGGAGAGTTGAAGTATGTGATTTGGCAGTAGGAATTGAGATTGAAGATGTTGATGGTTTAATTTTATTTAAGCTTGGGGAAGGGTTACTATTGAAATTTTAATTGTATGGTGTTGATTTATTTGAGTTGAAGTTGATGGAATTTAGAAAACTGTTTTTGTTGATGGGTACTTGTGTACCTTTGGCCTTTTCGGAGTATGTAACAACATTGAAAGTTGGAAGAGTTGGGGTTATAAGATTATAAGTGCGTTTGGCGTCCGCAATACTACACTTGTTTCTTGTTTTTATTGTCAGAATTTCTTTATTTTGCAAGTATTTGGGACATGATTTTGATGAAGAAGGATGTTCGTCTGAGCAGTTAGCACACAGTGCGAGCACAGTTATTGGGATTGTGTGGAGGAAGGTTGCAGTTTTCACACATTTTATTTATAGTGAACCTTTTAGTCGTGTGCCCGAGGAGTTGGCAGTTCCTGCATCTCATCGGATTGGGAATGTATTCCTGGACTTTTGTTTTATACCATGCTATTTCAATGGTGGAAGGCAACTGATACCGGTCAAACGTAAAGAGTACCAGCTAAATGTTTTCAAAGGCTTTTTTAAATTTATACACCTCGGTTACATCTTGTGATTTCAACTCATTAACTATTTCCTCCTCCTTAATATTAATTAAACAGGGAGCATAAACAATGCCATTCGATGAATTAAAATTGGTATGTAGTTTGATCGTCACTGAACATTGATTTGCGAGGTTAGTAACACCTCTTTGGGAGTTGGCTAGAATCAAAATATTACCATCTCTAAGTTGCGAGATATGTTCATACTCCGTACTTATGGAATCTATTGCTTTTTTAAGTACAAAAATGCTTACGGAAGACAGTGGTTGTTTTTCACTTGCAGGTGGAATAAGTACAAATCTCGGGTTTTTAGTGTTTGAGATGTTAGGAAGGTTGGGGAATTTTACAGGTAAGTTTATTTTTTTTAGATATTGGTTTGAATTCCGGTAGGGACTCCCCAATGATGTCAAACCTATTCCCAGGTTTTTTTCTTTCTGGCCCCGGGGCTATTTTAACCTCAAACAGTATTAACTGTGCGCAGAAATAAACACGCGGTACACAAAGGCGAAAACAAATTAATTAATTTGGTTTCTACGAGGGAGGGAGATGAATATATGTATATCGCACGAAAGCACTGTCACTGAAGTGAACGCTGCGAAACCTAGACGGTGACTGTAAACGTGTTTTAGATTTTAACTTAGAGAAAGTCATGAAAAAATTTGCAATACCTTTAACCCGCGATGCCTCTGCTCAATTCTTGGTAGACTGGGTTTTTAGCTTCAAACACTTCAATTGGAAGAGTTGGCATCTAATTTGTAGCTGTAGCCTTTTGTCAAGAGCACCATGAATCAAGCACTGGCTTTGCATCAGTAGATAATTTATGATTAAGCGTAGCCCATATACTGTTTCTCATGTTTTCAACTTAATCACAGTTTCTACGAATCCGCGTACGCATTCAGTACTGTGACATTCTCCATGACATTCTCTGTGATATTAGAATCACCATCAGCAATATAATGGGTGAAACATTTCAACAACTGCATCGACCTGTATTTTTCCTACTTATCCATCGTGTTTCATATCGCACTTATCTTTATGATTTTGTTCCCATTCCATGTATTCTTCGATATCTTCTTTATTTTTCCAGTGCTTACGTGCAGTCTATAATTTTTGCTCTGTAAATAAGAGTCACTAGGACAAACAAGGACGTAAATCCACGTTTTCTGCACGAACCATCGCCTGGTATCATAATTCCATTTTCTCCTTTTTCAATAAAAATATTGAAAACCTAAAATTGTCTCATCTATCGCTTCTTTCATCATACTGTTTTTTGCAAACTACACACAACTTTTTTATTCCGTGCAAACCAATTTCAAGTAATCGCAAGGAAATCACAATTCTACGGTTTATTTCACAAACGTTCCTCAAATAGCGTTCTTCACGAAGATTTCATTGTACGAAACTGACTTACACCGAAGTGTAATTACAAGCAATCGCATGGAAATCACAATTCTACGGTTTATTTCACTAACGTTTCTCAAATAGCGTTCTTCACGAAGATTTCACTCTACAAAACTTACTTACACCAACGTTTCTAAAGATGAAACAAGCAATAGTCTGAACACATGGCAAATCAATAACATCTGCCGTGTAGGCTCACTGCCTACTTGGCGGCCTTGTACTATACTTTGAAAAACAAGTACTTAGATATTTCCCGGCCATAATCCTTTGGGATATCATTTTTGAGGTCCTAAGGGACCTGTATTTTATGCAAACATAGTCATATGCTAATCAACTTCATACTGGGTGGGACTTCTGCTAAAAGATGTATCAGCAAGGGTACGCCTCAAGGCAGTGTCCTTTCTCCCCTTCTCTGGAATTTAGTGGCTAATGAACTTCTGATATACCTGGAAGCGTGATATCTGCAAAGGATATC
Organism: Volucella inanis; assembly: GCA_907269105.1. Lineage (NCBI taxonomy): Eukaryota > Metazoa > Arthropoda > Insecta > Diptera > Syrphidae > Volucella > Volucella inanis. The sequence continues at coordinate 90,024,283 of OU026153.1, read as the reverse complement.
CGCATCTTTTCGGGTATTCAGGCCGCTATCAAGGCCCTGAACTCAGTCTCATTTAATTTTAAAACCGCCCTTGAATGCCGATCATCTCTTACGGAGATGGCAGAGCGGTTCAACCTACACCTTTGTTGGGTACTGGGCCACAGAGGCATTCCAGGGGATTGTAGGGCCGACGAATTTGCCAAAATTGGAACCGCTTTATTTATTCTACCCTAAAAGAGTAACATAAGTGTTAAAATGAATTCATGAATATTTATTTTACCATTTGTTACACACGTATGTGTTAGTTTTTACTTATGCTCTTATATCTATCGCACTTACATTATGTATTTTTTAGTCAGTCCAAATATATATCTTAAACCGATCGGCCATGTTTTCTTTTCGAATCTTCAACAGGTTATGGGCCCAGACGCGAGTTTATTTTTCGGAAATTAGCAATTGCGAACGAATTGCGGAAATTGAAATTTCAGATCGAAAAAATGTACGCAATGGAAAAATGGACTCTGAGAATAAAATTGAAAGGCTGCAGACGGCGAATCAGTGGGTGACTTGGAAGTTCCAAATAAAAGTTATACTATAGGCCAGTGATCTATATCGAATTGTGACTGGATTGTTAAAAAGGCCTGACGATGAAATCAAGTCAGATTTTAAAGATTTCATCAGATCCGATTTTAAAGCACAACAAATTATTGTTACGGCGGCCCTTATTCAGCAGCCACTCACACACATAGTTAACTGTAAATCATCGTACGAAATGTGGATTAAATTGGAATCGTTTTACGAACAGTAATCTCAGACGAACATATGCTTCAGCAAAATTTCTATGCATTTACACAAGACGGGAGAGACGATATTGCGAAGCATATCTGCTGGAATCCTACGCACAACAGTTGCGTGACCTGGGTGAAACAGTATCGGAAAGTATGTTAGTCAAAAAAATTCTGATGACGCTACCAGAAAAATACATGCATTTTTATACGGCTAAATCTCACCAGAAATCCGTTTGTCACTTCATTCAGTGACACCAAGAAGATGCATTCAAAGCAGAAAAGGCAAAACGGTTCATACAAAACATTCCATACGTGAACAGGAACAACAGAAGTCGCACTAGTGGTGGTGGTGGTGGTAGCAGTGGTGGTAAATGTTTCTTCTGTAAGAGACCAGAGCACTGGAAGAGAGACTGCCAAAAAAGAAAACATGAAAACTTTTATTTTCACTCTCTTTTTGAGCAAAAGAGATGACGATGCTGAAAGTTGGTTTTTGGATTCAGGGGCAACGGATCACATAATTTTTGCCAAAGAAAAATTTTCATCATGCAGTGAATTCAGTCAACCCCAAAATATACGCGTTGGTAATGGTAATAAAGGCATTCGGTCGTGGAGACGTGCAGATTTTATCGTTCAACGGTTCAACTTGATTAAAGAAGGTCTTAAAAAATATTTAGTTTGTGCCGGACATAAAAATAAATTTATTCTCGTCTAATTCAGCTCTGGATAAGGGACTTCGATTAGTGTCTAATCGTGAAAAATGTCAATTGTTGGAAGACAACAATATTGTGGAAGTGGGGGTACGCTAGAGATGCTTGTTTAGAATGATTTTTTAGATAGTTTTTCCATGTGCTAATATAGCAGCGTCCAAAAATTACAGTTTAAAAATGTGGCACAAGCGACTAGCCCACCAAAACGGGAGATCGGTTTCAAATTTAGCTGTCATTAAATCAGATAATTTTTTTTGTGAAGCATGTGTTTTCGGAAAACAAGTAAAAGTAAAACAAATCTACCGGGTGAGTGGATCTGATCCATGCTGATTTGTGTGGTCACCTTTTGAGCTGTAGACTAGCAAGGGTTTGTCGAATTCCTTCGATTGCAAAGTTTTTGGAGAGGTATGTTTAGTTCATATTCCTGAATAAAAAAGGCAGAAGTGGGATATGAAATCTGAGAGAGGTATTTTTCTGGGATACGTGGAAGGAACTAAAGGCTACAGAATATGAATTCCTGGAACCAACAAAGTATAGGTTAATCGTGACGTAATTTTTAAACCATTTCCAGATTGGTGTTTGAATCAACCCGAATTATTTGACTTTGCAAGTGGCGATGTAGGTGACGATGCAAGTGACTTAAAGAGACCTTAAAGAGAACAAGACCTGGGAACTAGTAGAGCCCCCTAATGATCGAAAGATTATTGATAATAGATGGGTGTTTAAAATTAAAAGCGCCAGTTCGAATGGGCCTGCTCGTTTCAAGGCGAGACTGGTAATTAGCGGTTTTTCTTGGATAAAAGGCGTCGACTATGAAGAAACCTTTAGCCCAGTAGCCAGATTTTCATCAATTCGAACACTTCTTCGGTTAGCAGCTTTAAAAGGGTACAAGGTTAAACAATTCGACATTACAACAGCATTCTTGAATGGCCACCTCAAGGAAGATATTTTTATGAAGTAGCCAAAAGGTTTCGACGACAATGGAACAGGACGCGTTTGCAAACTCCTCAAGAGCTTGTATGGGCTTAAGCGGACGTCAAATTTTCATTATTTCTTCGATCCTCTCGACTAGAAATATCAAGATTTTTTGCTGGAGAAGGCATTATTTTTGGACATTTACATTGACGACGGCGTTATCGCGGCGATTGACGAAGACAGAGTCTCGAAGGTTATTCACTTCCTAATGAAGGAACTTGCAGTCAAGGCCTTTGCGCCCAGATATTTTCTCGGATTGGAGATTAGCCAGAGAATAATTTAAAAATTTGCTATGGCAAACGCAAATTCTGTTTCAACACCGGCGGATACCTGGAGCTTCCAAAATGTTGACGACGAAGATTCTGGTGACGAAAAATTTCCATATAGAGAGGCAACTGGCAGCCTCATGTATCTGGCTATTGGCATCAGACCCGACATATCTTTTGCGTTGGGTGTAAGAGCCAGTACATTTAAAATCCTGCGGAAGTTCATGTTAAGGCCTTAAAGCGTATCTTGAGATACGTAAAAGGAACACAAAACTATGGTATTGTTTTTAATTCGATATCTAAATTTAGCTTTGACTCTTACAGTGACGCTGATTATACTGGCGATCGCAAAACCAGACGATCTACCAGTGGGTTTATATGTTTTTTGGTGAAGGTCCTATCTCATAGAGTTCTCGGCAACAGCGGTGTGTAGCCCTCTCGACGATGGAGTCAGAGTACATCACAGCGGCGGAAGCGTTGAAAGAGATCTCTTGACTCAATGTTCATTATCAGAAGTCAACTCTATCTGGACAATGAAAGCGCTATCAGGCTGGTAAGGAATCCGGAGCTTCACAACAGAACAAAGCATGTTGACGTCAGATACCACTTCATAAGAGACAAATATGCAGAAAACATTTTTGGTATTCAACATGTTCCATCTCAGTTACAAAAAGCTGACATTTTTATCAAAGTTCTCCAACATGTCTATAGATGAAACAGATCTGGCCAAAGCTGGATCTGAATCGTTCTAAAACTTCGATCCTTTTAAATAAGAAACATCTCAGAGCATTCTTAGGTGTCATCACCGGACACTGCCTTATAGACAAGCATGCAAGAACGAGGACTCTGTACATGCCCAGCTCTCTCCAAAAGACGAAAACTTCACTTAGGGGCTTTTTTCTATAATGACTTAAGCGATCTAAAGAATATAAACGTTAACAGCCTCCTACGCTTCATCATAAGTTCAAATTGGTTCCTCAAATTATAGTAGGAGGATCACAAATTCACGTGGCATCACAATGAGCCAATAAGCCTAAGTGGGTTGGTCTTTCCAACAGAAACTTTTACCTACCTACCTACCCAGGGCATCGTTTCATCATTCCTATGGTGTTTCATAGTTTTGTGTTAAGCTGGTATTTTCCTTAAATACTATGACTTACTCTGAGTTATCACTTTAATTGAAGGTGGGTTCCATAGATTACTCTTTTGTATTTACTTTTATACGGAATTTGCAAACGATATTTTTTCGTCGTTCTTCAAAGGTCCGTTGCTAAAACTTCAATATCTTGAAGTGATCTTGACTAATGATCGAAATATAATTAAGTTATGACACGTATCGTTTGAAGGTTGGTACTAACTACAAAATGTATGAATATATTACTAGAATCGCTATGTAAGTGCCACATTCGGCATTTTTCAAATAGATCCGATTTTGGGAGTAAGATAGAACATTTCACAAGGTAAGGAATGTTCACATTCTGCAAATGTGCATCAACTCAAAGTAGTTTTATACAATTTGTGCCTAGGATTACGATTTCTGATACAACTCGTTGGGCTATTCGACTTCTCCTTTTTCAACTGATGTATTTCTTAAAGCCTTTCTGTTAGATGTGCCAAGACTCGCAATACCTTTTGAAAGACGTTAAATTTCAGGTAGTCTATGATAAATTGGAAAGATACTTTTGCAGCTAATAGGACAGCTTTGCTCTTTCTTTTGCCAGACATACAGATTTTTTAGCAATCCTTCTCCGGTCACTTTGTTTTCGGCAGATACAGAAACTCTGGAATACAACACCACCAACCTTCCAAAAAAATGTTCGCCGAAGCTCCTCTGGAAATGAATCATAAGTATTCTGTTTAGTAGCAGCAATTTTCTACACTGCTGCGGGTGGCTCATTTTTTATTTTGGGTACTATACTAGCTACAAAAATTTCCCATATATATGGATGTTTTGGCAACCAACAACGCACTATTCCTAAATTGTCCACAAATAAATTTCGTCAACTATATTTATCAACCAAGTTTGGCACAATGCGAACAAGAAGCGTAGAAGCTCTTTTCGGCTTCGAAACAATTCCACTTTTCATTTACGAGATATATTAAACATAACAAATCGAAGAGGGTGGATAGCTTAGCCAGAATAAGACGCTTAATAATGTACTTAGAAAATTGTATTGCTAGAATCATATACTGCAACTGATCACTCAACAGATTCCACTTGATCGCTAACGTCTTGATAATGTCAGAGTCATTAAATCGTGTTGGAATTTCCCTTCGCTTTACTGGAATACGTTGTAGTGGTAACTTCATATTTGTAAATCACTTCCGCAACTGAAATCTCCTTGAAGAATGGTCCTGACTTCTGTATTGTTAAAGAATTACTCTGCAGAATCTCCTCCACTTATGAGATCATTCATGTAAAAATTATCCCTCAATACCTTTGCCCCCAATCGAAACTTCAATTTGTTGCTATCTGCTAGCATTTTTAACTCCCGAGGAAGGGGGCAGACGATGTTCAACTACTAACTCATTTAAATTGTCATCCTCAGATTGGACGTGACCACTTACCAAACATACACTTGTGTTCGTTACCAACGAAAGATCGTATCTCTGAGATAGTACCCAACCAAAAAAGTCTTCTGCAGACTGGCTCGGCCATCTAACTTAATCTGTTCAATATAAAACAACTCGAAAAAGTATTCAGCCCCTATCAGCATATCTATTCTATAAACTTTGTTAAAATTTTGATCGGTCAGGACTATGTTCTTTGGAATATCCCAACTATCGACAGCGAACGATCGGCTTGGCTCTAGATCAGTCATGTTCTTGATGACAAGTAATTCCAGATACTCAATTTGCTCAACTCAATTTAAAACTACTTATCGACAGCATAGCTGTAAGATGAATATTAAAACTATCTTCTAGGTTTCTTAGAGAAATAGCAATGGGTTTGCAAATTTGTGGGACCTCAAGCAACAGGTTGATATGTTCTTGAAAGATTAAGCTTTTATTACTGAACTTCTTCTCAAATTGTTCCACCGCTTCTAAACAGTTTAAATATTTAAATGTTTGTGAATTATCAAGCGAATCATTATTGTCAACCAAATTTTTGAGTAATTCAATAAAATTAGGTTACTTCGAGAGTTTGCCCAAACAAATTGGAAGCCTTGCATCCAGACTTTCAACGGCCGAAAAACTTCCCTTTACTTCTGCAAGAATCTTAGCCTTGGTACAAATCTACAACTTTCCATTTCTTCCTCCTTTATATCGAACCTCCCAAAATATCTTTGGACATTTCTTGCTTGCCTAAAATACGATTTAAAAATCTCCAAGCAGCAGTCCAATTCTGTTACAGACAACGATTCACCTTTGGGGCAATGAAGTTTTTCATGCGCGTTAAATATCCTTTTGTTAAGGCTCTAAAGCTTCTAAGGCTTCACCTGGTATACCCGATTCCTATTCTTAAAAATTTTAACGATTTTTTACAATAAATAAAAGGGCAGGAGACTACGTAAGACAGAATTTTCCAACAATGACCAATATATAAAATTCCTACGCTTACAAATGACAATTTCTCCTAACCTCACAATGAAACAACTCTGTGCGAAAGTAAAAGTCCGCGCCGCACCTAAATTTCCAGTAACACGTTAACTAATAACCCACACAGCAACAATCTTCAACAACACAATTTATCTAGCGACAATTTGACTTAAATTGGTCCAATATGTATATTTTATGGGGGGTCAATTTATTCGGGTCAAAAAAACCTCCACCATAATCGGAATCTACGATAAACTCTAAGAAAATTTCACCATAAAACTATGAATTCCTAGCTCCCGCTGAGAAGCATAAAGATTTCAGGTTGAGGTATTTTAAGGTATTTTGAGGTATTTAAAAAAAAATAACACATTTTCCAATCATGTTGGGCTCAATTCTAATTCGTCTTTTTACAACAAATTTTATAATTGCACTTAGCAATATAATTCAAGGTTATTTCAAATTCAGTAATTGAATTTCTTTTAGATATGTTTTTAAACTCTATGGTATTTTTGGAGGAATGTATTAAGCTTTTTTAAGATGCACTTTTTATTTATTAGCTTAATATTAGTTTTTTCCCCAAATTTCAATTGTTTTGTTGGCTATTATCGGCGTAAGGCTTGCATAAGAGTGTTGTTTTTTTGTTTGTTGTTTTTGACGATCACTCACGTAAAAGTATTGTAATATTTAAGTATATCCCGATAAATTGGCAAATTCAATTCTGAAAATTTACTTGGTAAGCCATTGATATTTGCGATTTGCTATGTATTAAAACTTGACGCAGACATCATTATAAGGCTATCAATTTCCGAATTGGAAGAGTCATTTGACATCGCTGATGATGTCATAGCTTTATACGATATTATTTCAAATTTCAAACGTTTTTTTTTTTTTTTTTAATAGAAATAAGCACACATTTCTTTTTTGAAAGCCAAATACCAAGTGAATCAAATGTATATATAACAGCACGTTTAGAACTGATAATAATCTTGAACTTTATTTACTGCTAGTCGATGGTGTTCAATGGCGTATATAGTTATTTTCGAGAATGGGATAACTTTCCAATAGGGATTGACGCTCTTGATCGCTCCCCTATCTACTCCACTATTATTGGTTGACAATTTTTACTGCAAATTTATTATCAATAAAAGAAACTGTTATAAGAGAAATGGAGAAAAGCTTTGTCGTTCTTATCTTTTAAAAGTTTCCCAATTAGTGTATGAAAATAACATAATATTATTTTTTGAATCAAATTAAATTTATGACCGTTAAGTTACGCCCTTTCTTATGCCACACCTACTTTTATTTTGTTGTTCTTTGGAGTTTTAAGTATAAAGTATATTTACATATATATTTCAAACCGATACCTCACTTCGTTAAAAAGTTAGACTTTTGGCTGCATTTTTTTAAATGAGAAAAAAGGTTTGCTTAATTAAAAAAATATATATATTTATAAAATTTGTTGTAAAAAGACGAATCAGAATTGAGACCCACATGATTGGAAAATGTGATATTTTTTTTAAATACCTTAAATTCCTCATAATACCCTAAAATACCTCAACCTGAAATCTTTATACTTTTCAGCGGGAGCTAGGAATTGATTTTAGACACATTGTTTCATGGTGCAATTTTCTTAGAATCATCGAAGATTCCGAGTCTGGTGGACGCTTTTTGCAAAAAAAAAATTACCCGCCCTAATGTAACCCGTATACTTACTTGCACGAAGGTTTTCACCATTTCTATTGACTTAAGCAACTCAATCTTCATCAACCCCACATCGAAGTAGCTGCAACCGATTTTAGCAAGGCCGTCGAAAAAATTTCTCAGCTATTAATGCTCTTCAAATTGTCCGGCCTCCGCTTTGAACCCATACTGTTAAAATGTATATCCTCTTACCTGAAAATCCGTTTTTACAATGTTCGCTTAAGGTCAACCCATTCGAATCTATTTTTGGCCACCTCTGAAGTTCCACAAGGCAACCATCTAGGTAAATTATCTCGATAGGGTCATCAAATACTCGTCTGTCTTCGTTTATGCCGACGATACCAAATTTTTTAAAATCATTTCCTCCCCATGACTCCTTCCTCCTTCAATAAGACCTAGATAGTTTTTCGATCTAGTGTCTCGAAAATTGTTTGGAATTTAATATTCCCAAATGCCAATCCATTACCTTTTCACATAAGCGGCACCAATCTCCTCCCCGGCTTTACCTTCACCACAACCAACCTATCTGCATTTTGTGTGATAAGGAGTCCAACTTCCGTTTACATATGGATGACATAATCCTTAAAGGCAACTCTGTACTAGGTTTTATAAAACAATGGTCCAAAAATTCACCAACCTATACGTTACTAGGTCCTTCCATATTACCTTTATTCGCCCCCTCCTAGAGTACGCCAGTCAAGTGTGGTCCCCATATCATCGTGTTTATATCTTGAAAGTCGAAAGCATTCAGCTCAATTTTATTAGATTTGTTTTTCGAGATATGCCATTGGACATTTTAATTCTACCCTCCTATTAAAACCGTGTCAACTGTATTAATATAAACACCCCTGAGTAACGCTGAGATGCGGTCGACTTTCGCTTTGTTGTTTGACACCTTTCAGTTCACGTTGAATGCGCGTACCTTCACAACTCTATTTTCCTCAACACTAACCGTCATAATCTACGTATCCCTCGTTTCTTCTTTCGACCAACCCACCACATCTATGTCGCGAGCAAATCAATCTCCCATATGCTACGAAAGATCAATTCAAACCTTACCGCACAACTCCCTGCCTCAAATTAGATTTCCTTTACCACTCTAACTAACCTTAATTTTAAGTTTAAGATTAAGTTTAATTTAAGTTAGTTTAAAATTGTATAGCTTGTATTAAGCCAATAAATAAGGCCTTTTGCACTTTTTTTTTTTTTGTTTTTACCTGGCTTTAATCAATGTTTCTCATTTAACAGCTATAAAAATCGTACACTTCGAAAAACAAAAAACCTAATATTGTTTATACTGTCGCGCAACAGATGTTCTTTTACAGTTTATAACAAAAATATGCGAAAGTGTACTTTAACACTTCTGTTTAGCATTACATTGGTGGAAAAGATTTCGCGGATTTCGGCACCAAATGTTTAATCGCAATAGTTTTTGCGACTTTTAAGTAATAAATGTTAAATGTTACCTTAATAAATGATTTCCCTATTTGTTCGATTAACTTACTTTAATGAAAAACAAAGAAAAAAAACTAGTAGTACTTAAAACGCTATAAGTTCAAATTTTTATTCGGTTTTCCACTCTATATAGATTCACCCTACAACTTCGAACTTTCTACTAACAGACCCTTCCTGTTTCATTTCTTAAATATCCATTCGCCGGAGTCCACATAGAGTAAATACTAGAAATTCAACAATATTTCTTCGATTCAGAATAAATATATATTTTATCTATAAATATCATAAAAATACACTTTAATTTAGAATTAACAAGTTCGAAATAAAACAAAAATTAAGAACAAGTATACATATGTATTTATATATATATATATATATTTTATACAAATTACAGAATTACAACAATAGCCGAAAATAATATTTCAAAGTTAACTCCATCAGTTAAATTGGGACATATACGTTTGTTAACATCAATATCAAAGTATAGTCTTGGATTTCAATGGATAAGAGCCACAAAATCATGGCATTATTTGCTTAGATATTGTATTCATGACCAAACTCTTTACATAGTGAGAGAAGCTTCCTGTTTACTGTATGAAATTTTATTTACATTTTCTACTAAAATCTACGATAAAGAATTGTGCCTAGAAATTTTGGCTAAAATTTTAAAGCCTATTAATAAAAATGTATACGAAGATACTTCAATGGTCGTTAACATTGATGACACTCAAATTCAAAGGGCTTTATGTTCGACGTTGGATTTAATATCGATTATTTTTCAAAGAACCTTGGAGAGTAACGAAAGAACGCCTATTCCACATTTTTGCGAATTTTATTATAAAGTAGAAATAAACATATGGAAATTATCCGAAATGACGCATAATGAATATTTTTTGACAAGAATTTTAAAAGCACAAACCAGCTATAATTTTGCATTATTAGTGTATGAAAAATGGAAAGGCGACATAATCGATCCATTAAACTTCAATCGATTTGGAGTAAATTTTTTTAACACAATGAAATTTTGTATTGCTCGAAGAGGTTGTGTTAATTTTCTAAAAATAGCAAAGCTCAACCACTATTTGTGGAATAAATTAAGATTAAGGGTGCCATCTGAAATATTTATTGAAAATGAAAGTATTCAGTTCGAAAACCAACTCATTATGTTCCATGTTATGCCAGTGTTATGTATTGTTAAAACTCAGCAATTAGATGAAAGAATTTTCGACCAATACGTAATGAAACTCTTTTCAATTTCAAGTGAATTTATTATAAGAATTTGCTATTCTTTCCGTGATATCTTACAAGATTGTCCGAACCTTGCTGCTCATTTAGCATACAAATCAATTCATGGTATTCTATCCATGAAAGCAATTTTGAATAAAGATCAGGCAGTGGTTGTTTTCCAAGCGTTAGTGTATGTACTCAAAGAATTTGCGATTGGAAAGAATACAAGTAATAATAATACAGAACAAAGAAGTACATCACAGGATTTGGTATTAAAAATACCACAAGTTTTGTCTGCTACTATTGTTTGTCTTCATGCTTTGGTTGAAGAATATAATATCACATGGAAAGAATGTGTAGAAACAATGTGTTTAATGGATATGGTTTTAATAATTCTAAAAAATCCAAATTTATCATCTCTGGTAAGAAAATATTTTTATATATTTTCCTATATATTTTATTGTTTTTTTTTTTTCTATTTTCTTTTCTTTTCTAGACCATAGTACAAGCAGTCAAACTTACCCAATTATCCATAGAACACTTTCTATCTCCAAACATGGCGTTACTTATTGACGATTTAATAGGATCAGGTCTTCAAAGTCTTGTTCCAATTATTATAAACAATATTTATAGTAAGGAATGGGAGGTGCGAGACAGTACACTTGAACTTATAACATCTGTCGTTTCAATATCACGCTTGAGTACATAAATTTATATTTTTCCTTAAACTACAAATTAATAATAAATAAATGGCTTTAATTCGTAGAAGAAGGAAATAATATTCTTTTGTAATAAATTATTTTTTTTTTTTTTTCTTAATTTTCAGAATTTCCAGCATTTCAACAATATGTTCTGGAAAGTGATATATGCTCTTTAGTTTATACTCTTATAAGAGATGATGAAGAATTGTACGTTCGCGCCACAGGCCTTAAATGTTTAACTCAAATGATAACTGTGAATGTGCTCTGGGAGAAAAAGTTAATGGATTTAGATCTGACGGTAAATTATATGTATATTTATTTCATTAATGATTAACGCAATTAAACAGAGAAAAAAATATTTAAGATTAGCTAAATAGCCTTTGGTTGAATCGTTTTCCCTACACACGTGAAAAAAACTAGATCTTTCGTTCTTTTTCTTTTGTGTAATTTCGTGTTATAGTTACCTCCGAAAGTAATCTATATTTTTAATGCTGATCATCATAATCATACCTGTGAGTAATTCGTGTTTCTTTTAACCGTCTTGAATTTTTGTAAACATCTTAACGATGGCTTTAACCTCATAAAACTGACAAATATATTTAGCGACTTTGTACAACTGATTTATTTGGATAGAAATGAAGCTTGCTAGACGCTAAGAACACATTGGATTTATTCAGAATGATTTAAACTTCTACATCTTCATCAACAAAATCAACCATTGTGCAAATAGGAAATGAATTAAAATACATCAGCTAGATACGCCGCACAGCTGCTCATATTGACTTGTGATTGCAAAAATCATAACTATTAAACGAATAACGATATCATAACTATTTTCTTTTCTGCTTAAAGGAAATTTTCAGGGCTATGAAAATACTGAATTTTTAGAAAAATGTTTTAAAGGGTGTTTGAGAATCTTCTGCTAAAATAGGACTTTCTCCCACAGGGTGGTGGTGAAATAATATTTTATTTTGAAATATAGCTTGATATTTCAGTTATGAATGCCATTTTTGAAGCATGCAGTTCTTGTTTAAATTATGCGATTTGGCATAAAGATGCATCATCTGACAAAAATTCAAATCGATAGCACTATTCTTTCACCCGCACACACACATATATATATTATATATATTATATATATATATATATATATATATATATATATATATATATATAAATACGAGTGTCCAAAAAGTAACGGGAATAGTCATTTTTAGGAAACAATTTTATTTTATCATCTATAGCAACCCTCAAAGTAGTCTCCAGTAGTTTCCAGTCCACGAAAGATTTCTCTAACTCGATCTTTGGGATAGCATTAGTTTCTCTCAACGATGCGCTATTAATCTCATCAATGCTTGAAAAACGGCGTGACTTCAAGATTTTTTTTATTTTTTGAAAGAGGAAAAAGTCACACGTGCCCATATCAAGTGGATATGAAGGTTCGACATCATTACAGTGTTGTTTTTCGAAAACAATTCACGAACAAGCAGTGAAATGTGTGCAAATTTCATGGTATGAACCAATTGATATGCCAACGTCATCAGCAAGTTCTCTGATTGTGATTCGGCGATGGTTCATAATCATTTTTTTCATTTTTCTACGTTTTTATCGGTTGTTGAGGTTGAAGTGCTGGGGCGTCCTGAACGCTCGTCTTCGTGGCCATCTTAAAAACGTTTGTACCTCTTGTTAAACTTTTTACCGTTTGTTAACCCTTGTACCCCTTGTTAACCCTTGGACCCCTTGTTAACCTTTGTTTTACTCATAACGGACACACCAAAATCAAACTTAACATTTATAAAACTTTATTGCATTTTATTCCGTTTTTATAGAAAAATTGAAAACAAATTCTCTAATCTATTTTTCAAACAAATCAAAAATCGCCACTTCCAAGCAAATACACGTAACCTTCTTTACAACTGACGACTGACTAATCACCCAATATGGCTACCAATGTACAGATGCGTTTACCACGTTTACCAACATAACGACTAACAAATGCACGAATCCGACTAATACGATCCTCGAAATTTACATAGTGTAACCTCTTAAAGCCCGCCTGTCAAAGTTTGATAATAATCCGAGGCTTAGTTTTGTTTTGACACCAATTTCAAAACATCGTGTTAGTGTTTTATGCGACCATTTAAAAAGAACTGTATCGCTCCGTGATCCGATTCTTGTTTTTGAGTGGCAGAACCTGCGAGGAGATCAAGACCATTCTCGACAGTGTGTGTATTCACCTTCCCGAACAACAGTTTACCATTGATTCGCAGAGTTTCGCCGTGGCCGCACGTCGGTTTTTGATGAACTGCGCCCAGGTGGCACAAAAACAGTTACCACAGAGGAAACCGTAGACAAATCCCCGTATTGGTCGAGTGAAAATTCTCGAGTTGGCTGAGATAGCAACCATTTCAACTGAACGTGTTAACCATATCCTGCACGAAATTTTGGACATGAGAAGGCTGTCTGCACGATGGGTGCCGGGTTTGCCCACACTGGAGAACGAATCCGGAGATCCGGAAGAGTTCGTTTCGTGACCGTCGATAAGACGTAGATTCATTGGAACACACCAGAGACCAAAGAACAATCGAAAAAATTCGTTTTAACCGGTGAACGTGCTCCAAAGAAGGCGTTGACCATGGGTTCGGCCGGAGCATACTACGTCAATTTATTGGGTCGATTTAACTCGGATTTAAAGAAAATAGGCCACATAGGGCCTAGTAGCTCCTAGTAGCTGTGGGAAATGTAACGACGCTAGTTGATGTTGCGGTTGTAATGACAAAATTATTACGGACACTAGTCCGGGAATACATTTATAAACATATACATATATAGGGTGATTCATCGTGAGGTTTAATTTATAATGTGAAATAAAACACATAAATTTGAAAGTGAACTTAAAAATTTTATTACCGGATAAAAGAACAATTCATGGCATTTACTTTTTGAAAATGATATCATGTAATTGTTGGCCTTGACTACGTCTGAGGTGGTCCATTCGGAAGGTTCAATTTTGGGTGACTCGTTTGAGCATAGCGACTGGTATCTCGCGAATAACACGAGTAATGTTGGCTTCCAAATCGTCAATCGTAGCTGGCTTGTTCCTGAAGACCTGAAACTTTACATATCCCCAGGCTGCACGATCTAGGCGGCCAATTTACCGTAGCAAAACGTGAAATTAAGTGCTTACCAAAATGATTTCTCAACAAGTCAATTGTTTCACGCGCTGTATGGCACGTAGCGTCGTTTTGTTGAAACCAGAGCTCACCGAGACCATGTGCTTGAATTTCAGGAAGCACGTAGTCCTTTTACATGGCGCGATAACGGTTACCATTGACGGTTACATTCTAATTTGACTCATTTTTGAAGAAATATGGACCAATGATTTCACCAGCCCATAAATCACAACATACCGTTGATATGGATGTAATAGTAGCTCTTGGTACTCTTGGCAAAATTTCACGATAAAACATCGGATTTTCATTGAGTTTCTCAAGAGCCCATTCACTGAAAATATGACGCAAATTCAAGTAGCCTGGCATTAATTCTTGCACAAGTTGAATTTTGTACGCTTTTAGGCCGAGATCCTCACGTAAAATATGCCAAGCCAAGTTGCTGAGAACGACGACGAATCGATTCGTCATGGTCTTCGCGTACTCTCTCAGCTACAGCTGCTATAGTCTCTTCAGTACGTGCTGGATGTGGTCTAACCGGTCGAGTATCATCCACTAATGTAAACTCGGATTCAAATTTGCGAATAGTATTGACAACAGTGGTTTCAGTAGGTCGATTATGCGCACCGTAATTCCATGATGACTTGCCAATAGATACTGAACAAAAATGACAAAGCAGTTTGATAGGAGTCACACGTGATCTGTCAAAAAAGAATGTTGAAAATCAAACCTCACGATTAATCACCCTAAACATAATTGTATGTAATGCTACCTTCGAAAATCAGCGATTTGTGCTACCTAGAATTATGCAATATACCATAGTTTGAATAGTTGTAAGAAAGCTTTGGGAGATGTTAGTATATGATTAGCGTAGATTCACACCTTTCAGCTTGAAGTACCAAGAAGTAGTGATATATTTTGTTGTATACGCAGTTGCAAGGACGAAAAAAGACGTTTTATGTATAAATTTGTTCTGAAAAGGTATTTTATTTTACGAAAACAAAAAGTATATGTAGGTACATTTAGTGGCAACATCTAAGTTTATAATTGTACTGTTGTGATTCACACACCGCATGATCCCAGCACTTGCTCTAACAACAATCCACTTATCCAGCTGCATATGCATTTTCGGTCAAGTTCATACCCGAGTCATTCACCGAAATTCGAACCCGCATGTAAATATACCATATGCCATGAACATGTTTCGTATTTGGGTTGATCCCAGGAAACAATTAAGGAATAATTATGAATGTGATTGCACATACAATGTTCGGAGTGTGACAATGACAAATGGGATGACATTTGAAACCGACAAAAGAAAAACCACCCAAGCTGCAAAATAAACTAGAACAAGTGGTGAATGATTGTAAGTGTTATGGGAGTGGTTGCGCAAGCCGATTTGGCTACTCACAGAAAAGGTTATAAAAGAAATACGATGCGAAAAGAAAGACAGTTTTGTTAATTAGACTAATACAGACGACAAGGTTGCAGCGACGCTAAAGATGGTGGACCTTTAGTCAATAAAACTCCAAACTACCACGAACAAGAGCCTAAAATACTCTTGATACCTACTAGGGCTATACACCAGAATATAAAACAATTGTAGTGTAGTGTAGTGTAAAAGTAAAAAGCCCACATATATAAGTTCTTGCGAACTCTAGTAGAACTAGACGAAGAGGCAAAACGTTGGCAGTGTAAAAGACCAGGGCAACAACAACTATAGAGCGCGAAGCCTACCTGGCACAAATACGCAACACAGCACAATCAACAGAAGCAGCAGCAGAAACACCAGAAGCAGCTGCAGAATCAAGGAAAACAACAGGAACGTTAGTGACAACAGGATAAACCACAAACAAATAAACCACAAGGTATTAAATCATTATTGTTTTTTTTTTTTTTTTCATTTCTCTCCTCAATATATGTATATAAAAAAAAGAACGAGATATTTTTTATCTCAATATTTAAAATAAAGATACATTTTTGTCACATTTTTTATATTATTTCATAATCACAGTCAAAAAAAAGTAAAAAAATTTCATTCTTTTAAAATTAAAAAAATAAATAATTTAAATAAATAAATTAAATTTCATTTCTTTTAAATTTAATTATCTCAATCTCACACACATTACGATACGATTTAGTTTATATATTAGTCACCACTCTCCTTGAGTCCACTTGCTGTTCGCTTACATCTCCCTTCCCTATTTCATTCCTTAAAAATTCTAACGCGAAAAAATAAGAGCACAATAGAGCTCTTCAGAGTTCTACCTTTTGCTCTACGCGAAAATCATACGAGTGTTGTTTCACCATCACTAAAACGAAAAATGGCCGTAAAAATCTCTCTTAGCGACGTGTTCAGTATAGTACCAACCTTCGATGGCAATCCGGCAGGTCTCAATAAATTTGTGGCGTGCGGCAACACTGTTTACTTACATCAATGACGAAGCGCAACACTCTTTCTGGACATTATTAAAACTAGACTTCAAGGTCCGGCTTTTGATCTTGTCCAATACAGGTCTTTCACTAAATGGAAAGATATGGTATCAGTGCTAGAGTCTCAATTCAGAGAACTCAAGTTACGGTCCTCCGCCCAGAATGAGCTAATAACAGCTAATAACAGCTAGGCAGAGACACCAAGAATCTGTCCAAGAATTTGGGGACAGAATTATCACATTATTGTGTGCCCTCGACACAGTTACATGCAGTTCTATAGATAGATTCTAGAGATACCCGTAAGAGATTTCATTATTACGGAAAATACAAATCTGGCAGTAAGGACTTTCGAGGATGAACTTTAATGCCCCAGTCTCAAGATCCTGGTGAAGGCTCAAAATTACCAAGATGTGAAAACTGCGGAAAACTATGCTATCGGACAATCCATCCGATTAGAGCCTGCCGTTGGACCCACAAACACGCCCACAAAACAAAAGTCCCGAAGTGCAGCCAAATGTCAGACATGTAACAAGTTGGGGAACACCTCAACTACATGTTACATGAACCAGGTTGCGCACTCCCAACCACCCAACCATCGGCTTGTCTGCCAAACATGCAACAAAATAGGTCACACCTCCGCCACTTGTTACAGGAATACTAATATTCCGGATTTCATTCCGCAAAAAATAAAGAGGGAAGTTCAGCTGATAAGATGTGGGTATTTTAAGAAAGTAAACCACTCTCAGGACGAATGTAGGATACGATTGGCACATGAGAGGCCTCAACAAGGGAGACCAAATCCCTCAATAACCAAAAAGTGAGACATTATTCTTCCATGTCGGGAAACGAGCAAGCTCGGGAAGCAAAAGCCGGCAATCTTACCCGAGTACAAATAAAAGCCGATGTTCACAACGCCCCTCACTAACCTATCAAATGTTCATATCACTCTGTCCCAAATGCCAAGAGCCAGTGATACGAGCCACAAACAACTAGCTACATTCCTAATCGACACAGGCGCTGACATAAGCCTGGTAAAATCAAAAATTGCGAAGGTATAAAAAGAAGTCTACTATATCGACCATTGCGGGAGCCTCTCTAAAAACAATGGGATTCGAACGCTAGAATTCGAAGCGAACAAACAAACGATTTCTTTGGAACACACCTTCCAAGTAATGCCTCCTTGCATAAATTTAGAATATGACGGAATAATCGGCAACGATTTTCTCAGTAAATTTTAGTGTCATGTTGATTTGGAAAATAGAGAAATCGAAATAACGATACAAATTAAAGCATAAAGAATAAGCTTTTAATATAAGATAGTAATTGGGGAAAAATGATTAATACCGCTCCCAAAGTTCAAGCCCCAGGAAATGTTGACGCTTCTGGTTTCACAAACCCGGTGTATCCTCGGAACATCAATGTGAACCAAGAAAATGCAGAAAACAAGCCAATAGTTCATTCCGTTTGTCTATGGGCCGGAACAAGCAACTCGTCTTATCAATCGAAAAGTAAATGAAAAATAATCAGTAGAAAGTAAGCCTGTAACACAGAACGCGGTCAAAAGTAGACCGGGGACAAACAAAAACTCTGCAAACAATAAGCCAGAGGTACGACATTCTCGCCGAATGTAAGACTGAGACAGCTTAAAATGCAACGGCTCGCAAACAAAAACAAGACGTACTCGTAAATAATAATAATATGGTGATGCAGCAAATAATTGAGGTCCCTTTCAATGATAAATCGCCCAAAGAGCAAGATTTAATGATACGTAAAAGGTTAGTCAAACCCGGTATCTTTATAGGAGATATCCTAACCAGAGCCACAAATTCCAAAATCAAGATTTTAATGATGAATACTTTAGAGACGGAGCAAAATTTACTGTACCAAGATATCAATTTTCAATGGGATCGGCCAGAAGACTGAGGTAATTTCAGACAAATCTAGGGTTACCATTAAAAAAAAGGTTAGAAAGATTAGTATCGGTACTAGATCTTGAACACTGTAATAGTGAGGAAAAAGAGTCCATACTAACAATCTGTAGGGAGTACAATGATTTATTTTATCTTGACGGCGATTATCTTACCTCAACTGACACCATCAAACACCGCATAATAACGGACCAAATAAATTCACAAACAAGTGAATGAAATGCTTCAGGAGGGCATTATCACACCCAGTGCCAGTGCCAGTCCATGTTACAGACGGTTCGTAGATAACTTTTCTACAATAGCAAAGCCATTCACAAATTTATTAAAGAAAAATTTGGAATTCAAATGGGACACGTTCTGCGATGAGGCTTTCCGAACGCTCAAACACAAGGTTATGGGAACCCCGATTTTAGCATACCCTAATGTCGACGAACACTTCATAGTAACAACCAACGCTAGTGATATTGGTTGGGGAGCAGTATTATCTCAAGGTATTATAGGCCAAGATAAACCAGTTGTACATCAGTACATTGAATGATGCCGAAACAAGGTACAGTACCACGGAAAAGGAATTGTTAGCTATCGTTTACGCCGTCAAGCAATTCGTATGTCTATGGTAGGAAATTCACCATATGCACTGACCACATGCCCTTACAATGGCTTATGAACCTGAAAGACCCTACGTCAAGACTAGCCCGTTGGAGAATTTTGTTGGACGAATACGAATACCAAATAGATTATAAGGCCGGTAAATATAACTCCAATTCAGACGCATTAAGTCGCCTTCCCAGGTCTGAAGACGAGACTGGAATTTTTAAAGGAAATACAGTCATGGTAACCACGCGCGCAACATAGAAAGGACCAGGAACCTATACGAGAAATAGATACCCCAGAACGTATTCAAACCCTTTCAAGATTTAACTTTCAAGAAGAGAGAAGACCTATTTTAACGGACAAAAGGATTCAACTTAAAATTATAATATTGCTCTTAATAGATTCACGAGACGAGGAAATCCTCAAAGAGAAGACACGCCAATTCGTAAAGCCACAGGTAGGAGAAATGTCCACCTTCACTCTTGATAGTAATGAAATAATCTATGTCATAACCCTATCAATACCATTCAGAAGCGTGAGAGATGAAAAAATCGCCGAGTCCTGTCTAAACGACATCAAGAATTTATTCTGCGATAAAGATCTCAAATCAATAGGTTTCTCATTGCCGATAATGGGGGACGAATGTAAACTAACCTTCAACCAGCTCCTCGAAAAAACTTTCCAAATTCTCGATGTGAATGTACATATTTATATCGAAGATCGACTTTTCCTGACAGACCCAGAAGATATAAAGAAAATGATACACGATTATCACGACTCACCTTTCAGGGAACCACTCGAACACTAAAGAGGATGAAGTTAAAGTATTACTGGCCTAAAATGGCACAAGACATAGCTACCCACATAAGAAAATGTACGTTATGTCAGATAAATAAGAGTAGAAAGAAACCCAAAATACCGATGAAAATAACCACGACGACCACGAAGCCATTCGAAAGGATCGTCCTGGACTTGGTTGGACCTCTACCAGTAAGTTATAGCGGTCAAAAATACTTGCTTATTTTCCAGGATGACCTTACGAAATTTTCAGAAGCATTTGCTTTACTGAATGCAGAAGCTCAAACAGTTGCAAGAGTTTTTGTCGAAAACATTTGTCGACATGGTGTTCCCACTTCATTGTTAACTGACCAAGGGACAAACAAAGAGTGTACTAACTCTTTAAAGAAATGTGTTCAGTAATGAAGATAAAAAAATTTATTACAGCACCTTACCACCCACAAACAAATGGAGCTCTTGAACGAAGCCATAAAACGTTGGCCGAATATCTCCGCCATTATGTCAACCAAGATGCGTTCACCTGGGACACTTGGGTCCCATACGCCATGTTTGTGTATAATACTACATCTCACAGTAGCACTGTCTTTACGCCCTACGAGCTACTTTACGGATTGCCAGCAAGCGTTCCCAGTATTTTCGGACAAAAACCAAAGGCCTCATACAATTATGAAAATTATGCCAATGAGTTGCGGGACAGACTACAACACGGATACCTAGCTGCCAACGAGATTTTACAAAGAAGGAAGGAATGCTAAAAAAGGCAGTACGACAAAGATAGCCAAAATAAACAGTTAAATCTCGAGATAAAGTTTTGCTGAAGAAACACGTTAGAAAGAACAAATTCTCCTCACTGTGAGAAGGTCCTTACGTGATTATAAAACTTATTTCAAACGAAAACATTATGATCCAAGTAAGAAATAAAACAAGAATAGTGCACAATAATGACATAAAATTGTTTACTGAATAACTACAAATAAATACATATAAAAATAATAAATAAATAAAAAAAAAAAAAAAAATTGCTAGGATAAACTAATCAACTGATACTAACATTGCAGAACAGAATGATGAGGTTTATGATGATCTTTTGCATGATGGCAGTGGCATTTGGACAGCTCAAGATAACTCAAATTCACCAGCAAGCTGGAATCAATTTCGATGAAATTGGTATTGCCGCACTATATGCAAACGAATGGAAACTTGTCGGCTACTATGACTTAGCACCTCTGTCTAGGGCGTTGGCTTTGTCCTAGAAATAAACGATTTATGTCAAACGCTACACAAAAATAAACAATTCGGTATTATATGCGATGGGGCTATAAGCGAAATGAACCATTTAATGATGGACCTTCAGAGCAAACACAATCTCCTAAGTATAAATAAACGATACAGAAGGGCCCTATTTAATGCTGTGGGTATATTAACCAAATCCCTTTTCGGCACACTTAATGAAGACGATACTAGATACTATGATAGGCAAATAGAAAAAAGCAAAATTAACGAAAACCATTTACTATCGTTAATGAAAAACCAAACGTTCATACTCGAAGCGACAAAAAATATATTTAGCAAATCAGAGACGGCTATTGAAAATCAACTGATAGCAATAAATTTCCAAATTGGAGCCATCAAACAAGAAATGGAAAAATTAGCTAACTCTACCAATGAACAGCGATCATTTGCCGAAGTAGAAGCCTTTACGTCACTGGTCACTCTAATCATCATATGGTATCAAAACACTGTCAATGATATACTTGATTAGGTGACTGATGTTAAAAATGGCAAGCCTCATCCAGCCATCATTACACCAACTCAATTTAAGACACCCCCCGCATCCATCAAACAAAATTTATCCAATGGCATAAGACTACCACACATGGCAAACGATGACAACATCCTCTCGTTATACCAGATCTGTACAACGAATGTCGCTATAACTAAACAAAAAATTATCTATCAACTTAGAATCCCTCTTCCGGTTATGGTAAACTTTCAACTTTTTAAAGTAACTCCTTTACCGACAAAACACAGAGAAGGATTCGTATTTATACAACCCTCAAATCAATTTTTAATTGTAGATTTTAAGCAGGAACACTATTTCGGATTAACTTCAGAAGAAGTAGCGAATTGTAAAACAGGACACAATAAATTCGTATGTCCCATTTACCACCCTCTTTTCAGTGTTAATTATGCCAAACCCCAGTGTGAAATAGAATTATTAAAAGGAAATACATTGTCCCTTAACTCATGCGTTATAAAACAATCAAATCAAACAACAGTGTGGATACAGTTATATCATCCGAATAAATGGCTTTTTTCAACCCAGGGTCCACAAATTGTCAGTGAAATCTGCGAAAACAAAGTTATATATATAAATATATATATATATATTATATATTATATATATATATATATTATATATTATATATATATATATATATATATATATATATAATATAATATAAATTCTTCAGGAAACTGCGACGATAGAACTCTGTTATCTAAAGACAAAAGATTTGATTATTTACCCATTTAACGAGAAAACATCGCTGATTAACAACTTTTATATTCCTCCAATAATTATTTCAAGCTACCTTGCAAACTCGTCAAACCTGTATTTGAACATAACTGATGAAACAACCGTCGTACGATTTTCTAGCCAAAACGAACTAAATTTAATGTACTGACGCATAAACGATTTGAAAACCAGAGAACTAAAACCATTTGAATCTTTGAACAAGCACGACATCCACCACTATGTACTAATATATATAGGCGTCATAGCAATAATAATAGTGCTCGCGCATAGAAAAATTAAGACGTATAAGTTCAAACATGAGCCACCAGAGAATAGTACACCAAAAGAAAAAACCCTTTCTAAAAACACAACCCCCGAAACTCTAAGCTTTATCCTCTGCTCGAAAACATAAACAAATCGTGTTGGTAAAAAGAAAAAAATATTGTTCAGTAGAAAATTATATATATACTAAAATAGGAACATTCTTATTACACGTAACATAAAATTTCTAAAACTAATATATATATATGTATGAATGTATGTATGAATATATGAATGAATGATTGCACGTACAATGTTGGGAGTGTGGGAGTGAATGACAAAAGGGGTGACATTTGAAACCGACAAAAGAAAAACCACCCAAGCTGCAAAATAAACTGGAACAAGTGGTGAATGATCGTAAGTGTTACGGGAGTGGTTGCGCAAGCCGATTTGGCTACGCACAGAAAAGGTTATAAAAGAGATACGATGCGAAAAGAAAGACAGTTTTGTTAATTAGACTAATACAGACGACAAGGTTGCAGCGACGCTAAATAAATAAATCAATAAAACTCCAAACTACCACGAACAAGAGCCTAAAATACTCTTGATGCCTACTAGGGCTATACACCAGAATATTAAACAACTGTAGTGTAGTGTAGAGTAAAAGTAAAAAGCCCACACATATAAGTTCTTGCGAACTCTAGTAGAACTAGACGCAGAGGCAAAACGTTGGCAGTGTAAAAGACCAGGGCAACAACAACTACAGGGCGCCGAAGCCTACCTGGCACAAATACGCAATACAGCACAATCAACAGAAGCAGCAGCAGAAACACCAGAAGTAGCTGCAGAATCAAGAAAAACAACAGGAACGTTAGTGACAACAGGATAAACCACAAACAAATAAAAAACCACAAGGTATTAGATCATTATTGTTTTTTTTTTTTTTCTTTTCTCCTCAATATATATATGAAAAAAAGAGAGATATTTTTTCTCTCAATATTTAAAATAAAGATACATTTTTGTCACATTTTTTTTGTATTATTTCATAATCGCAGTCAAAAAATAAGTAGAAAAATTTCATTCTCTTAAAATTAAATAAATAAACAATTTAAATAAATTAATTAAATTTCATTTCTTTTAAATTTAATTATCTCAATCTCACACACATTACCATACGATTTAGTTTATATTTTAGTCACCATTCCCTTTAAATCCACTTGCTGTTCGCTTACATCTCCCATTCCTATTTCATTCCGTGAAAACTCTAAGCGAAAAAAAGAGCACAATAGAGCTCTTCTGTGTTCTACCTTTTGCTCTACCCGAAAATCATACGAGTGTTGTTTCACCATCACAAAAACATAAAATGGTCGTAAAAATCTCTCTTAGCGACGTGTTCAGTATAATACCAACCTTCGATGGCAATCCGGCAGGTCTCAATAAATTTGTGGCGTGCGGCAACACTGTTTACTTACATCAATGACGAAGCGCAACACTCTTTCTGGACATTATTAAAACTAGACTTCAAGGTCCGGCTTTTGATCTTGTCCAATACAGGTCTTTCACTAAATGGAAAGATATGGTATCAGTGCTAGAGTCTCAATTCAGAGAACTCAAGTCACGGTCCTCCGCCCAGAATGAGCTAATAACAGCTAGGCAGAGACACCAAGAGTCCGTCCAAAAATTTGGGGACAGAATTATCACGTTATTGTGTGCCCTCGCCACAGTCACATGCAGTTCTATAGCGGAGATACCCGTAAGAGATTTCCTTATTAAGGAAAATACAAACCTGGCTGTAAGGACTTTCGAGGATGGACTTAAATGCCCCAGTCTTAAGATCCTGGTGAAGGCTCAAAATTACCAAGATGTGAATACTGCGGTCAGCTATGCTATCGGACAATCCATCCGATTAGAGCCTGCCGTTGGACCCACAAACACTCCCACAAAACAAAAGTCCCAAACTGTAGTCAAATGTCAGACATGTAACAAGTTGGGGCACACCTCAACTACATGTTACATGAACCAGGTTGCGCACTCCCAACCACCCAACCATCGGCCTGTCTGCCACACATGCAACAAAATAGGTCACACCTCCGCCACTTGTTACAGGAATACTAATATTCCGAATTTCACTCCGCAAAAAATAAAGAGGGAAACGCAGCTGATAAGATGTGGGTATTGTAACAAACTAAACCACTCTCAGTACGAATGTAGGATGCGATTGGCACATGAGAGGCCTCAACAAGGGAGACCAAATCCCTCAAGTTCCCCCAATAACCAAAAAGTGAGACATCATTCTTCCATGTCGGGAAACGAGCAAGTTCGGGAAGCAAAAACCGGCAATCTTACCCTAGTACAAATAAAAGCCGATGTTCGCAACAGTACTAATGATTTGTAAAAATATCGATCTGGTGTGCTACTGCAGACGATCTCCTGAAGGTCCTCCAAGAAAAAGTTTTCGGCGGTGATCGCCGAAATCATCTGAAATCAAAAAAAAAGTCCGAAAGATTCTTTTAGTGGATAGATAAAACTAAGTATTGATCGAAGGAATAATTGAAAGTTTGTTTTTTGACAAAATGGCGGCTTCGTAAAAAAAATTTGAATTTTCTACCAAAATTGCCACATAAAATTGTTTAAAAATATATACATAATTATCTGAAATTTTATTCCTTCGATCATTACCTGAGGAATATATCTGATCAATATATCTGAGAAGATTGTGTTAAATTTTCAGACCGATCGGTTGCGCCGTTTTTTAAAAATCCTGATCACCGATTTCGAAAACATAGTTTTGAGAAAAACGCGTTTAAAGTTTCGGAAGAAGTTTACACTTAGAAACATTTTTTTTTTTTTACTTACATAGAGTCATCTATTTCAGGCGCATAAAATGGACCCTCCGTAGCGTCACCAGCTTTTAGTACCTCGAGTTTATGTTATCCACGAGCCATTCTTCCCTCTCGCGTACTCTCATAAGTTTATAAAAAGATAACGTGTATAAAGCTGGCGCTCGTTGCCAGCAGCACCATGATTCTTCTCCGACCAGGCACTTTTCGTGTTGAGAATTTTCATCAGTTGAACAATAATGATATTGCATTATACACATTTTCAATAAAATCAGTGTCTTCTGATTGCCAAGCCATAATAAACTGTCAACTTATTGATTATTTTACCAGTGATTTTAAATTTTCTACGAAGTACTTTTTTTGTATTTTTTTTTAATTACTTTTTTTAAAAATTCTAACCCTTTAGGGGTTATTTTCAGGAATGCAGATTTGTACAAATTCGTACAAAATCCTATTCCCGCGAGAAAAAAATTTTAAAAGAAAAATTCTTACAAATTTCTACAAGAGATTTTTCTTTGGGCAGAAATTGTAAAAGACGTCAAATCAATTAAATTTGAAAAGAGCTGTTAAAGTCATAAAAGTTAAAATTTCTGTGAATTGTGATAATTTTATGCAAATTAACCCAAAAGATGACTTGGGCATGAACAAACAATAGAAAAACAAAAAGCTTCATATCGAAGCGAATTGTTCTCCTAATAGTACAATACAATACAATATAATCATTGAATATATCAGAGTTTTTTCTATGTACAGAAGAGGTAAACCTAAAATTGGTTCAATAACTTAACTTATCTAACACTCTAGCAAGGCAACCCTGCCAAGTAAGAAGATCGTGAGTCAAATCAGTGCAGTTTAAACCAATTCTAAATGGTTTTACGTACACCTAAAACACTAAAGCATTTACCAAACGCGTTTGCACCGGACCGTGCACCACTGAATACTGGAGTGCACATCCGAGAATTGTCAAATACAAAGAAATAGGTAATTTTTCAGAATCAAATAATAGACAGATTTCTTTATAGTGACAGCTATTTCGACGCAAAGCCTTTGGTGGAAGGTCTAGAATATAAACACATTAATGCATGAATGCATTCATTTATTATCTCAAAACTTCTACAGTTCTTTAGTGTACACTATTCATTGCAATTATGCAACCAAGTATACAGTAAAGTAGCGAATTGTTTGCTTAATAGTAGAATAAACTCATTAAACGCATGTTACATCAATAAAATGGTAATTATAACCAATCTAAAAATCTACCCCTTGCTTTGCAATTTTGTTTTTCGTTTAAGTTTTGCTTGTTACTTTTAAAGTTTGAAACACATTTTACAAAATCGTATTCCTGCGAGATTTTGGGCTTAAGAGTAAACTTATTCATACTCCTGAAACTTAAACAAAAAATTCTCTTTTACAAATTGTTACAAAAATCTCGGGGGAACAGACCTAATGTCTTGAAACCAGTTCCAAGACATTTATTTTATTTCAAGTACACTTCCATTACAGCTTAAAAAGTAAAATGAATAAATCACGTAATATTTGATTTCTTAGTGAGTATTTCATCCATTTTCAATGAAATAGTGCAGTGTACTAATAAAGAACGAGTATTCATGAATGGGTATTCATAAAAATAGTGTACACTGCACTCTGTACAGTAAATATTCATTTACTTACTATACTTATGTCTGTCGCAACCCAAAGGCGAGCTTCTTAAATGACAGTATAATGGGAAATGGCGATTAGGAAAAGGAGAGGCAATAGAAAAAGACAAAATGATGGTAATACGAGTAGGTATGTAATTCGTTATTTATAATAAAATTAACAAATTAGATTTTTATTAGTTTTATTTATTTATTTTTTTTTTTTTGTAATATTTGCAGATGGCAGTTCTTTGAGATTCTTACAAATTCCAATTTGATTTATATTGGAATGTAAAAATATTATTTGATTAACCAAAACTGGGTCAGAACCAATTAAACAACATTTTTCTGAAATGTACATCCTGAAAAAGATGCAACTACTATAAGTTCAAACTTTAAAAAGTTGCAATTCAATTTGGTGCAAATGACACTTCTGCAAAATTTCAAAATTTCCATGACAAATTTTTTTATTTTCCTTTTTAACCCACGACGCAAAAAGAGGGGTGTTATAAGTTTACGTGTGTATCTCTGTATCTATGTGTCTGTCTGTGGCATCGTAGTTTTGAAACGGCGAACCGATTTCGATGATTTTTGTTGGAAAGGTGACTTGATCGAGAGTGTTTTTAGCTTTAATTTAAATAAATCTGCTCAGCCGTTTTTTTATGAGTTTGACGTGTGTATCTGTGTATCTGGCTGTACAGCGTAGCTCCCAAACGGTAGAATCGATTTCAATGATTTTTACTTTTTTTTTTTTTTATTTGAAAATGTCGATTGTAGTGTGTCTATCCTAGCAATATATAAAATAAAGAAATTGAATTAAAAATTTAAAAAACCCTCGATGCAAAAATAACCTCTAAAAAGTAAAAAAATAACATGTATTGACACTTTAAATTTAATATAAGAAGTAATATTTCAATCCAAGCATCGCTGCGTCGGGGGACCGCTAAGTAAATATTATAAAAATATAAAGTTCAACTAAAAAAATTGGAAAATATGAAATTTAAATAATAATTAGCTACCTGTGGACGTAGGTAAATATGAAAACTACAATATCAAATCGTTGAGTCTTAGTTTAAATTAATTTACTCCGAAAAATTCAAAAAAATAAACACAATCATTAGTTTACTATCATAAAACCACTGCAAGATACAAACTTCGTGAGATAGGTTAAATTATGAAACTAAGTTCACGCATAGTATGGTATGTAAAACTATATCAAATAAAATAAAAAGGTACCTCTAATCTTTAACAATGTTAGGCTAATTATAGACGGATTTGTTATCATGTTGTATTTTATATAATATTAAATTTATAACATAATTTATAAACATAAATAACAAAATTTATAACGCATCATGCTTGGATTGAAATATTACTTCTTATATTAAACTTAAAGGGCCAATACATATTATTTTTTTACTTTTCAGAGGTTATTTTTGCGTAGGAAATTTTTTAAATTTTTAATTTATTTTTTTTTTTTCCACTGTTAGGTGACCAACTAAACTTTGTAATCATTTTTTTCAGTGTACTCAGTGTATTGTTTACAGTAAACATTACACCCGATTCGTTTAAATCAAGCCAGTTCAAGCACCCAGCGTGGGAGAGAATGACAACAGAGCACTCATTTTGTTATCAGGTGATCGAGTATTGTACAGAAACTGCCTCATATGGTGTAGTGCTCTACTTTACTGTACACTTGGTTGCATAATTGCAATGAATAGTTTACACTGAAGAACTGTGAAAGTTTGGAGATGATAAATAAATGCATTCATGCAGGTCTTTATTTATTAATGTGTTTATATTCTAGACCTTCCACAAAAGGTTTTGTGCCGAAATAGCTGTCACTATAAAGAAATCTGTCTTTTATTCGATTATGAACAATTACATTTTTCTTTGTATTTAACAATTCTCGGATGTGCACTCCAGTATTCAGCGGTGCGCGGTCCGGTGCAAACGCATTTGGTAAATGCTTTGGTGTTCTGGGTGTACGTAAAACTATTTAGAATTGGTTTGAACTCACGATCTTCTCACTTGATTGGGTTGCCACCCACCCTAGAGTGTTAGATAAGTTAAATTAGTGAAACCAATTTTAGGTTTACCTCTTCTGCACATAGAAAAAACTCCGATATATGTAACGAATACTTGAATGTCACGTCATTTGATGTTTTGACCATTAGCCAAAAAATGTTATTCCAAGAAAAGCTCATTTTATCTGTGGCAATGTTTCTTTAAGTGAATTGCGTGATCAAGCGTTTAGAGAATCTAATGAAGTTCTCTCGTGCCATTAACATTACATCAAATCTAGTATTTGCCATTTTTATTACAGATACCCAATCTTGAGAAACGGAAATAGTGCTAATGTATTTTTTAAGAAAATTTTCTATTAAAGCATGGTAGCTGCATTCTAATTTAGTGTGCCCGGGAACAAGGAATTTATGGTGTATTTCTTTTAAACTGCTTTTATGGTGCAGAGTCAGCTAAAACATAACTTGCAATATATTATTTTGATTTTGTCCGTGACACGTATCAGAATAGAGAATGATACCATCAAATAAATCCATGATGAATTTGAACAAACACGACGAAATCTCATCAGCTCCTTTTTGTGCAATACTTTGGTATCACGTACATCAAAATGTTCGCTCTGTGGTGGCATTGCGGATCGTAAGACTAATCGTCCATAAATTCCTCTTATAAAATGATACACTTACTGTTAAATTTTGTGTAGCCAAACACTTCTGAAGATCAAATGCAGCCACTATGGTTTTACCTGAGCACTCTTGGTTTTTTTTATCTTCCCTTTTTCCTGGCCGATATGCTTGATTTTATTTTATTGCTTTCCACGTATCATTAGCAGGTTTTTGAACTTCAAATTGAGTGATTTTAAAACGTTACGAAATATACTTATGGGTTTTGCTGTATTGGGTTGTTCAATAAGTTATACGGTTGTTTTTTATGGGAAGTAGTGTTTATCGTTTCAGAATATCTCTGTGTATACCGTTATGAATTTTTTTTGTTATTTATTCCAATAGAAGGGGTTATCCTTTACAGTCTTACGAGAAGTTGTTTTGACCGAGCGTGTTTTATATATATATATATAATTTAATTTATGTATATATATATTTTTTTAATTGAGGATGAGAAAGTGCATTTTCGGCATATATAACTTTTTTCTTTTTGACTTTGTCAGCGTTGTTTTACACGCTTTTGTTTAGGAAATACATACGGACGTCCACCCATCACAGACGACAATCAAATTATGGCTGCAGTTATCGTTGACAGGTGGATATTTGGGTTCCTCACGAACTCATTGAAAGAAACATTATGAACAGCATAATAGTTTGTGAGTCTTTGTTGAGATGGAACTCACTTGACGTTTTTCTGAAAAAAGTGGGTACGGGAGTAGAAAAATGGTTTACAACAACGTCCGGCGTAAGAGGTCATGATGCGCTCCTGGTGAACCACCGCAATCGGTCGGTAAACAAGATTTGCATCCCAAAAACCATGTTGAGTATTTGTTGGGACTGGCGAGGTGTCCTTTACTTCGAGTTTCTTCAACGCATTCAAACAATAAATGCCGTTAAATATTGCTCTCAGCTGGATACTTTGAAGCAGGCAGTGGAAGATAAACGGTCAGAGTTGGTGAGCAGGAAGTGCGTTGTTTTCCATAATGAAACGCCAGACCACCGACTTTTTTAGTGACAAAGCAAAATCTGAATTCATTTAGCTGGGAAGCTATGCAGCACCCACCGTACTTTATAGACCTTGCGCCTTCTGACTACTATCTGTTCCGCTCTCCTCAAAACAATTTCGAAGAAAAGTAATTCAATTCCGAAAATGAGATCAAAACTTCTTTACCCAAAGCTTGCTGACTAACAAAGAGGCATTAAGACTTTTCCAGAACGTTGGAAGAAAGTAATAGAATATGATGGACAATATCTGATGGAGTAAATATAAGATTTTATATCAAAAATGTGTGTTTAACTTTAAACCTAAAAAACCGTAAAACTTATTGCACAACCCAATAGAAGTTCGGATAACTGCATTCGATACAAATTATATATATATATATGTCCCAGATATACCAATATGTATATTAATATACAAAAAATACGAAAAAAACATACAAAATTTTGATTGACCACATGGTACAGTGGAATATTATCAGCCGCTAAATTTGATTCATGTAAATGCTCAATTTCTCCGAGCGGTATCAACAATTTCCTCCTCAGACGAATGCAGCCCCCACAAGTCACTAGATCCGGAACTGAATTCCTCAGGGTTGTTCAGTACTGTGTCCAAATTACTAGCAGCTCCTCCAGTAACAGAACTGAAGCACAAGCAAATTAAGACACATTTCCCAAGTTATAAGAACAAAGTAATTTTTTTTATACATCTACATATCTACTACATTTCATTCCATTTTTTTCCATCACTGAGCACACAGAACACTACGTTCTCTTGGTGTATACTTTCAGGATCGCTTTACACAACTTTTAAAGTTATTTGCCAAAATGGCATAGTATATTTTTTGTCAGTACAGTCAGTCCAAGTTGAGTGATTAATGATTTTCAGATATAGGGCTTTCTAATAACGACTTGACAACTTTTTTTTTTTTTAAATAAAAGGCGAGCCATTTGAGATATTTTAAAAACTTTATTATTGGCTTGAAGTACAATCAAAACATTTATGAATGGAACTCGACTTCGTTCATATGGCCATCGCGGGCACGTTTGCAGCGGTCGATTCGTTGGACCCAATTTTCAACGACTCGGCCACATATTCCGGCCGCTATATCGCGTTCAATGTTGGCTCTGAGCTCTTCCAACGTCGTCTGCGTGTTGGCATAAACCAGTGACTTAACGTAGCCCCACAGAAAATAGTCAAGCGGCGTTAAACTGCACAAACGAGGCGGCCAATCGACTGGCCCATGTCTTGAGATAACACGCTCACCATACTTACTCTTCAATAAATCGATTGTAGCGTGTGCTGTGTGGCTTGCGGCATCATCCTGTTGAAACCACATGTCGTCCAAGATCATATCTTTCAATTCGGGCCAAAAATAATATGTGATCATGGCGCGATAACGCCGACCATTCACAGTAACGTGACGATCGTTATCGTCGACGAAATAATATGCCCCAATAACGCCGCCGGCATGCGAACCGTACCAAACAGTTATTTTTTGTGGATGAAATGGTGATTCATGAAGCACATGTGGGTTTTCACCCGACCAATAACGCATATTTTGCTAATTGACAAACCTATTGAGCCAAAAATAAGCTACGTCACTGAAGATAATTTTGCGATAAAATTCATCATCTTGGCGCATCTTCTCCAGAACCCAATCGGAGAACGTACGTCGGTTCAAATGGTCCATTGGCTTCAATTCTTGAGTCAGCTTGATCTTGTGTGGGTGTAAACCAAGATCCTTACGCAAAATACGCCATAATGTGTTCTGAGCGATGCCCAATTCTTGAGAACGCCGTGCAATTGACTGATTTGGTTCCTTTGCTACGGACGTCTGAACGGCAGCAATATTTTCGACACCTACCAACCCGTTGTCTCACTGACACGGCAACATTACACAACGAATATGTAGACCCAAATTTTTGCATTGCCTGTCTATAGGGCGAGAACTACGATCGAAAATTGGAGTTAACGCTTTTAAAGTTGCGCAGTCACCGACTCCGAATATCTGTAGAAAATTTTTATAATTTGCAGACGTTGCTCGTTAGTGTAGTTTACCATGATGAAAATGTTGAATTTACTGAATAAATTGACAGTGACACTTTGATGATTAGTGAAAGAGTGCGTTCACAAATTAAATTCAAAGTTGTCAAGTCCCTATAGGAAAACCCTATACATGGATGGACAAAAAAGCAAAATTTTAGTTAAAACTGATATAGCTATGTTTCAATTTTGGACCGTAATTTAAAGGAGAGACAGAAAAAAAAATCGAAGAAAAGTAAAGATTTGCGGTCACAGTACTTGAAAGATCGTCGCAAGGTGTCAGATTTCTTAATTTTTTTTTTTTAATTGTCAATAATTTTAAAAGTACATGATTTAGATTTAGATACCCCACTTGACCTATCACCCCGTTTCCGGCTTGACGTTGGTTTTTGGGACACCCTGAATATAAACTCACGGTGCTTAGAGATTCCACTACTATTCGCGCACGTTT